>VXBT01001565.1:0-89955 GCA_013400235.1 Oriolus oriolus | reverse complement strand
AGGAGCCCAGGACTGGACACAGCACTGCAGGTGAGGCCTCACCAGGGCTTCCTGAACTGGGAGCTTCCAGAAGCCCTAAGTACAGGACTATTACAGCTTTTATTTATACCCAACAGACCTGGAGTTAAACTCTATCAGCTGCTTAACCATAGGAGAGCCCCTCTCTTTTTGGCAACTTCAAGCTCCATCTCAGGCTTTGATTTCCAGACACCCCAATTCTGGGACGTTCATAAATGCAGGATATTGTACAGGTCAGTTTTTCTTGCACACTTTACTAAGTAGGGTAGGCAGAGTTCTGCACCGATATTTCACTCTGTGATTTTAGCTGTAGTATCAACTGAGCTCTCATTCCCATGTCAGACACATATTTTTGGTAGTTGCCTCTGCTAAATGCTGGAGCAGGAATGTTTTGCAAAGGTTAATGATTTAAAGGTGGCAGGTATGATTTCTACAGTTCTAAAGATGGAAACAGCAGTAAACTGCTAGTTCCCAGTATGGAGAATTAACTGGAAAACCTACGGTCCTCCAGATCTCACCCAGACAGACTGAGAGGAGCTCTAATGGATGTTACAAGAATTGGCTTTGGTTTTCTCTCCTAAAATCTGCAGTACGTTCTGTCAGAAAGGAGCTGTACTTCTTGACAGTGTAAGGGATTGCTGCAGTTCTGACTGGAATTTGAATGCTTGCCACAGCCTGCTAAGTGAAGCAGCGCTCTGCACTACCTTTGTCAGGTCTGTCTTTTCATTTAATATTATTTTAATTTTAAAAATAAAGGTGAGGTCCCTGTGAGACCGTATTTTAAAGTATAACACATTATACAGAAGTAGCTAGAGCTCCTGAGTCCTTCAAGCTCCTCAAGTGTACCTTGACCTCTTCAGTGTGGAGTGATTTTTCTTCCTTCCCACTCTACACTTTCCCAAATGGGAGGTGGCTCCCAGGACTCCAGGAAAAGAGACCCACGAGTATGGTGAGCCTGAGTGGCCAATGATTCCAAATTAAGGTGATTTTGTAACTAAAGCAATATAGAAAAATCATCTTTGTAGACTTTCTACTTGGTGGGACCTTTAAAAATCAGCTTTAAAATTCCAGTCAGAAAAAAAACCCAAACCAACCAACGGCAGAACACCACAGTTGTATAGGATGAAATATGAATAACAATGTTTTACTAGTTTTTGACAAATAAGTATGTAATTTTTTTTGCTTCATTCTCATTCTCACTCTGTCCTGAAACATTTCACCTGCACCTGTCATGAGAATTCTTAAATATAAGCACCTTATATTTCTTCCACATTTAGCATGGCAGCTTTACACTTTAGAAAACATTTGCTGATCTCTGTCTTTATTTCTGAAAAATGCTGATTTTAAAATCTCAAATGTTTACAGAAAAGTTTAGCTTTGGAACAAACTCAACTACATTGTCAGGTAAAAATTTTAAGATGGTCTGTGCTATGATTTAACAGTTCTGAGGATTTTTCATTGTGTTTTTTCTTTTTTTCCCTGCTTGAAACCACTTTGCTCTAACCAATTAATTTTAAAAAATATATCTTTAGTTTGAAATCTTTGGATTTTTATCCTAATTCAGGAAAGAAAACAATAAAAATCACCATATCCAAATAGTGAGTGTAATAGGAAACCTTTCCCAGCAGGAGCCATGGGCACCTGAGTCATTTCACCCAGATTTTTGCATTATGGCTGTAAATTCTTATACTGAAAACTCCAGACCAAGTCAGGATTTTGCCATATCTAGAGGAGAAATATGACTTGGTTGCCTGTTGTCCCAGGACAGTGTCTTCCCAAAAAGGATGTTTGAGGTTTCTAGCAGGTGATTGTTACTGTTGTTCCAGCCTGAGTCACCTGAAGCACCATCTGACAGACTTACACACGTCTGTGGGATGATGAAATGACAGGAATTAATTTTTACTAACAGATCTCATGAAGAGTGAAGGAGGTGAAGGCATCAGTAAGCATCTTGTTCTCTGTAGGTGAAGAAGGAGGATCTGTATCAGGAATATTTGCTGTCTTTTCACAACAAAAGATTCAAGTAGTGACATTATGAGTACACTGGTGACACCAATGCCCATATTTTTCACTGTCCTTTCAGATCAGGGTTGTAGGAGAGGGGATGCAGCTTGTTCAGCCTGTTTATGTTACTCAGGTGTTGGTGTCATACCTTCTGTTCCCTTTCCATCTGTGAAAGGATGGGAGGAATGTGAATAAAAAGCGGGGCCGTATTTCCTAAGTACATTGACAGGACTTGGCAACTCATCCTTCAGATCACATTACAAATGAGATTCAGCAAGTTTTTCAGCCTTTCCTGCTTCTCACAATCACTTTGAGTTTGATACCCTTTTTATAGGAGATGTGTTTCTTTTGTAGCCTCTCTCTTCAAAGTCCCTGCCTTTGGGAAGGACCCAAGTTCCTTCTTCATTTATTGCCTCTTATCAGGAATTCAGTGTGCTCCGGGGGGCTGTTTGCCTTTTCTCTTTGTTAGTCACAAAGTATCTGCTATATTGGTTTTCCATCTCCACAGTCTCTCAGGGCTCCTGGGAAGGACATGAAATATAAAATTACCCAGCTCTGTCTTTAGATCATGGTGATAGTCCTCTAATCCCAATGCACAACATCAAGATACTTTGTTTTATGCAGATGAATGTTACCACCTGAAAGAAACCAAAGATTCCAGCTCCAGCTCAGTGAGTGCAAGCTCTCATCCTTCCCATCACCAGGGATAAATTTGTGCTAAGGCATTTTGAGGGAAATTTAGTTTACCTAACAAGCTGGTAGCTTGCCAGAGGATATGGTTTAGGATTATTTGCCTTCAAAGCTCTCTGGGGAAACACAAATTTAAAAGATTCCCCAGGGAAAGATTACCTTTAGAAAACTAACTAGAAAGCAAACTTCTTTTTTTAGCTGAAAGGTCTCTGCAAATGCAAAGGTAACACTGATCCAGCCAAAGCACTGAAGAACATCACACGGGATTGTGTTTCCTCAGATATAACGTTTATTCCTGACATACTTGGTAAGATAAGGAGATATGGTATTACACCGTTGTCCAGAGGCAAGGACTGCCTGTTACAGGCTTGTTGCCCTTCCACTTTGGCCATTTTCTTGGTCTGGCCTTGCTGCTCTTGCCATTCCCACAAATAATGCTGACTTGAATGCCATGAAAAAGTATTCCCCATTCCACAGACACTAGCCTGAACTCAGGTTTGGGTCACGCAGAGGAGGTAGGACTGCTGTCAATTCCTTTTTTTCCTACCCACAGATGTTCAAAGGCCCTCTCCTCATTACCTGGAGGTCCTGCCCTCTGTGGGTGACTTGGACTGGTCCAGAAGGAATAAAATCTGACCTGTGTTCCTGAGCAGGACACTTGGGATTTGGAGGGTGCTGAAGAGTTGGGTGATGGACAAGGGTTATCTGGGGCGTGAAACTGAACAAGAGTCCTGTTGTGCTGCTTTGCTGTGCTTGTTTATGTAGGGGGCTCTGTGGAGATTTTCCTGTTTGCATTCCCTTTATGGTTTTGATTTTTCAATCAGTGGCTCCATGTTTCTGAGAATTTTCATGTTTCTGAGTGGAGAAGGCCCAGTGTCCCTGCTGGATGCCACAGTGTGGCATTTGTTTTCCTACAGCCTGAGATACAAGCAGAGCTCCAGGAAGGAGCTTGTTTGTTTGATTTGTGTTCGTTTGTTTGTGTGGAGGGGTTGTTTTGTTTTATTTTGTTTTGAAAAGATATTTAGCTGCATTGATCCTGGCAGCAGGCACAGGATGTCTGCAGATGAAGCAGGCCCTGACAATCCTCTCCCATCTGTTCGCCTGCATATGCCCATGCTTTTATTTTTGAAGCAGGGATCACCTCACTCTTCTGTCTGGGTACCTCTGGTGCTGGTAAGTGATGGTAATTCTGCAGCTCTGCAACAATCTAGAATGTTCTTCTTCAAAATAAGTAGTTTTTCTCTCAGACATCAGGAGTATTTCAATGTCCTTGAGACTCTCCTTTGTTTTCCCCTCTGCTTTAGCTATTATTTATTTTTATTTCTGATTCTTTTTTTGCAGCTGCCAGCAGAAGCCTCTGCAGCCTTGAGTCTCGAAAGTCATATGTTGGTGTTATGAATCCTATTTTTGCTCTGAGTACTGGCAGGGCACCCACAGGCAGTCTGAGATGGCTCCACTTCATACTGTCCCTTGTTATCGTGTCTGTGTGCTAGAAAGAACATCTCTTCCTCTTGACTAGCTTTCCTAGCTTTGATTTTTTTTTCTTGTTTTCACATGACTTCTCTTTTTCTGGTCTTAAGCCACTCAATGATAATTAACAAAGCAAATAGCAGGCAATTACAGCCAATCTTCTCTTACGCTCCCTTCATTCTACGGAGTTCTGGCATAAATATGAATAATATAATTACAGTGTAATCTATTTATGGATGAAGTTCCAAGTCCCGCTGAGGACTTCCCAGTGGGAGCAGGGAAGGAGGAAGCTAGGGCCATCCATGTTATAAAGAAGCAGCACCATCAACACCATCCTATTGAAAGGAAATGTTGCAGTGTCACACCCTATGGAGTTGCTGTTTTCTCCTCAAATATCTACCAGTAGTGGGACCTTGGCAGCCTCTCAGTGTTTTAAGTGCAGTACAGGTAAAATTGGATAGATTTGGACATCATTAAAAAGTCAAACCTGCAGGTGGAACGTTGCTGGGATCTTTTCTTGCTCCCTGGCATTAACAGTGACTTCTGCTACTGATCTCCTTTTGAGACGACCCCGACCCTTCAACACTCAGTCTCTGGCTCTTTAAAGGGTCTGCCTTCTAGATATACTGGATTGCTTTTATTGGTATTAAAATTAGAATAATTTCCCACAGGAAGCTGACCAGATGTCCTCATGTAATCAGAACAGATCCCTTTTTTTTCCTGTGTAACATCCGGCTGTCCTATCACTTTTCAGAGCAGACTCATTAATCCTCCTTGACTCGTAGCTGAGACCTCTGAAAGCTGTCAAGAATGGCTCACTCATAATTGCATCTCTGATCCTTTCATCAGGAGTAAAACACGACTCAAAACTCAAGGAAACACTGGATAGAGCTCAGAACTTCTTTAATAAGAAAAGGAACTGATAATTAAGTTATTCTTATTGCAAGAGAATTCTTCAGTCCAGTCCACAGTGTAAAGGATTTTTAAGAGTTCCTTGTGAAAGTATTTTTGGGTTATCTGTGATTTAGCTTGTGCACTGTTTTCTCAGGCTGTAGGAATGCAGTCCGACAGAAAGTGTACAGGAGAATAAATACACATTTTTACATACTGGAGTGCTGGAAGGCTGGTTTGACTTCAGCCTGGCAGCACAAGAAAGAAAGATTTCCTTAAGAATGATGGCCACTGTTGAAAATGAGGCTGATCCACAGACCCTGAGTAGCATGGAAACTAAACCCTTGTCCCTGCTAACAGCATAAACAGCACAATTCAACTGGAACGATGCTTGAAGATATTTTTATTCCAGTCATAAAACCCTGGTGCACTGTGTAATATTTTTTATATTAAGTATTTTTTTAATATTTGGTTTATCTGTTTTCACCAGAATGGAATAAATGACTTTAGGATAAGCTGTGCTTCCACTTTTGGTGCAGTTTTAATCGAAACAGGATACTTAATTAATAAAAGTTGTTGGTGCACATAAGAGCTCAGACTGAAAAGGGGAAGAACAGGGCACATAATCACGGGCAGCTCGCAATGGGGTCGCTCCCTATCCCACAGAAATCTGCCACTCTGCTCAGATATTTATTGTCCACCATAATTATGACAAATCTTTAAATCCTTTCAGTTGTTACTGAGATGCTCTGGGGGCTCATGTCCCAGGGTGTCTAATTTCCATTTGGCCAGATAGCCACAGTGGGCAGAATATGGATTTGATTTAAAGCCTTGGGTGATTTCCCACAGCAGCACCTTCTTTACACTGGCATGGAAAAGTACATTCTTGTATATGGGAAGAGATTTTTGGATAAAGTTTGTTGTCTTGTGTTGTTTGCAGTACAAAACGAATTCCTGGAACAGTTAATGAAAAGAAAACAGGCCATCATTTGTTAGGAGTGCTATTGACCTGGGGGGTTTCATCCAGCCCAGAAATCCAAGGAGATACCTGTCAGTGACAGCAATTTGAGCAAGACAGCGATTTCTTCTTAGACACTGTGGTTTGCAGAGTGCATTACAGCTGCTGTGCATGGCTGTGATTAAGGTTGGACTTGATGATCTTGGAGGTCTTCTCCAGTCTTGAAGATTCCATGATTCTGTGGCAGTCTGACAGTCAGAAATGTGGCCAGAGGACAGGGTAAAGGCTCAGCTGCTCAGCCACACAAGGGAAGGCTCTCAGAAGGGAGACTGAAGCCTTTTTCCTCAGAGGAGAGGAAGAAATGTTGTTCCAGAAAAGCTCTATAAATCAAGTATTTAGTGTGTGGTGGGGAAAACAAGAGTGTGCCGAAAAAATACTTTAAAAGGACCTTTGATTGTCAGAGAGCAACAAAGGCAAGGGAGGAGCATCGTCCTGTGAATGAGGAATCAGTCATGGTGTATTTTAAGCAGCCAGCAATAGATCCTTTCATGCCTAAAAATAAAGATCTGTGGATCTCCTCCAAAATCCATGAAAGCAAATGGGATTATTTTCATTGACCTTTGAGTTGGAAGCCATAAATAGATGGTTTTTCTGGTTTTCCCCCTTCTGCTGTAGAAGATCAGGACATTTTGGGTTTTACAGCTCTTTTCTAGCTGACAGACTCTGTCTGCTGATAGTTATGCACAGATAGATCCCCCTCCACTCCCAGGCTCAGGAAAAACAGTACAGCTGGAGCTAGGATGAGCTGAGAACAGGTGAGTCATGCAAATGGCAGCCTCCAACATGGCTGAGGAAAAGAAAAGGAAAATATGTTTATACAGAAAAAAAATGGCAATTGGGATAACTCCGGTGTCATTGTGGGGGGTCTGAGAATTGGGGTCATTAAGGCAGGAAAGGGATGAGTCTTCAGATACCTGCTCTGACTTTCTTTGTAACCTGTGCTATGAAGCCGTGCTCAGCAGTGAGCCTGGGGCTTGTGGCTGAGCAGTAACATATCTGAGAGAGCTCCTTCCTTGATTTCAAAGCATCAGTGTATGTTTCAATGACACAAATTGCCAAAAAGGACCCAAAGTGACTAAATCCCATGTACGCAGTCCTGCAGGGAAGGACCTGTCTCTCGGTGTGTTTACAGAAGGCTGCCCACTATGCAGCCAGCAATCTCCTGCAGTGTTGCAGTATTTTTATCCCTCCTTGTCCCAAAAAACTGTGCAGTGACTTCAGTGCCTGTGCACTAACAGGCTTAGGGCACACAGTGGCTTGAGCAGAGAAAGGACAGATCCTGTGCTGGCTTCTCAAAACATTGACAATCCTCCTGCTTGGGGATAGATCCCAGTCCTCCCATGTCCCTGCACTCTGTCTGCATGAATGGCTGATCCTCCCTGTAAGAGGTGCCTGGGAAAGGTTTGGATCTATAAAGGTTTGGATCTATACACAGTGGCCCCTGGTTTCCTTGGTATTTCAGTTCAATTATTGAGTTTTGTCCCTCTGGAAATATTTACCAGAGTCCTGGTACCCTAGCCCATCTCCAGCAAATAGGAAACATCTCCAGTTGTGCCTGAATCTGACCATGTGGTTGTATTTGTCTTTAAAATCATTGCTGAACTGTTCTACTGACACCTCTTCACTTTTTCAATGCCCTTTCTGTAAGAAGCAAAACATCAGCAGCAGTGACAGGCCATGAAGCAACAATTTGTAGGGTAACTGCTTCAGGCTTTGTATGTAATTCATCTCTTCTTTAGGATTTTTTTGGTGGGTTTGGTTTTTTTACTGTTTTTTTCTTCAGAGTGATTTTTTAAAAATCCTTTTTATTAAGGTTGGACTTGTGAATGCCCAGGGTCTTACACCAGAGCAGCTTTGGCTGAGTGATGAGGGTTGGACATCCAAGGAAATGAATGTGGTACACATCATGCTGTCCCAAGGAGTTAGCAGGACTTGTTTGTCCAAAAGCGTTTTTGAAAATCCAAGGTTATATTAAGTCTAGGTAAAGCTTTGAGCATTAGTGTTGAGTGGAAGATGTCTTTTTTCAGTCTCTGGTTATGGCTTCATGCTCTGAAAGCTTTTTGCAGCTCCAGGAACAAGAGTTAGTTAAATAGACATTCCTGCAATCCACCAGTGGTTGCTTTTGCTGGAGGTGAATTCCGTGTTCATTTCCACTCTCTCACTTTTTAAGGTTTCCTACAGCTACCTTAGACATATTTCAGACACCATGTCCTGCCCTCTTTTATCCGCAAACCCAGACTCAGCCATGCCCAGCGGTGCCAGAAAGGGCTGTGTGGTGTGACTCTGTGATGCTGTGATTGCTGAAGTGTGTCCTTCACCAAACCCATGCTCCATGTGAAGCAGTGCTGGGCTGTTTCCTCCCTTTATCCCCATAAAGGATGTTCCATCGTCTCCTGCCAGGTAACTGTGAAGGCTGGCGTGAAAGAATTCAACCTTTCAAAAATAAACCCCTTGGTATGTGACCCCAAAGCCCGATTCTCTTAATTTACTCTGCAAGGACCCACTGGATAGGGTATAAACCAACTGGGAATTTATCTCACACCTTGCCCTGTCCATATTTTTCTGCTCAGATTCTATCTATTCCGACTCTGAAAGCAGGATTTTGCTCATTAATACCAAATTCATGTTTGTCTGGCAGCATTCCAGTCTCCAGGCATAGCCAGTGCTGAGGGAAGAGCCAGAAGGTGGTGTTTCCCTTCATGTTGCTGTGAGCTAAGCATCCATACACTTCCTTCCTTTGCAGAGAGGCAAGAGTTTGAGAGGAAAAAAAAATCTCTCTCATTTTGCCTGAGAATGAAAAGAGTATTCAAAGGTTTATTTTGCTATTTCTCCTGAGAAGGAGTTGCTTTGAATTTTCAGTCAGCTCTTGTCTCAAGCATTTCTTTGAAATTATGGGGCTCTCCTACAGCACGTTACTGCTTCTTCAGGAGAAGCTGAATTTGTGATGTGACATTTTTATGTTAGTGCCCAGCATTTTGGCAGCAACATGCTGTGCTGTGAAGCTTATTCTAAAAGTGTTCGTAATGCAAGAATTAGCTATTATCAAGGAATGGGTATCCAGGCTTTGGGAAGGGTATTCTAGCACTGTTAGGATGGATTAGGAAGATCTAGCCTTGCATACTGACTTACTTTTTCCCTTGTCTTACCAGATACCATGCCACCTGCTCAGAAAGCCTTGTTTGCTGTTGAGATGTCTCCAGGAACTTGTTTTGCCTCTCATTTAGATAATGTTTCAATCAGCCTTCTTTGCAAATGAGGACTGTAAAGCACTCAGTGATTTGCTGTGGTCCTGATGCTGCCTGGGCCCACTTTTCTGGTTCAGTTAATTCACTTGGACTGGTTTGTGAAGGCTCTCCAGTGATAACGTTCAGGTAACAAGAGAGAAATAACAGCTCTCCTTCCTGTGCAAGTGAGAGAACTCTGAACTGGTAGTTGAAGAGTCACTCTGTGGACCTGTAGGCACTGATTTGCAGCACCACCTTCAGCAGGCAGCCTTTGGTTTTACCTGCCAAGGTAGCCCTTCACAAGGGTATGATGGATGCAGAGCTCTTGTGACCCCAGTAGGTTCTATGGAAGGCCACCTCTTCAGGATTAAAGGGGTGGGTGGGAATCATGGAATTATAATAAACACTAACTTGTGAGACAACACTTGGAGGCTTTTTGTGATGTGAGGCTGAGCCTTTTGAACTCCGGCCAGCACTGCTGGTCATGCTCTTGACATGCCTCCGAGCTGATTCCATGGAGATTTCCTTGCATTTGGTGTAGAATGCCTGCTCTCAGATGGTGTTTCACATTCTCATGACTTCAGCCTGCCTGTTCTGAAATGCCAGCGTGCCTGCTGCTCGCTCCTGTGTGCTCCGGTGGCTCAGCAATGCTGTTCCCTGCCTGGCGTGGCATTTCCCTCTGTTTCTCAGGGATACCGTATCAGTTTAGCTGTCCCGAGTCTCTGTGTCCTGAAAGCCTCTTTCCTTGTCACTTGTCAAGCCACACCTGGCTTTTCTCCTCCTCCTCCTCCTACCCTAGACTTTCTCTCTCTTTTTTAGTGATGTTGTTCAACTTTAAATCTTCGCTAGGACTCGAAGCTGAAGCAAAGGTGGTCAAAGGAGGGAGGGAAAGGATCTATTCATTCTATTACAGGGACTCCCTAAACAAAAAAAAAAAAAGGAGAATATTTATCACTGTAGTTCTCCCGCAATTTCGGCGTGGCAAAGGTGATTCTCTTCTTTCGATCAGAGACAGATTTTTCAGAGCTTTAACAGCAAATTTAATATGCCCTTTAGTATATGTGATTGCACAAAATGTGCTGGTGTTTTTCTGCTGGAAAGACTGTGCTCTTTGCAACAGTTTTTGCTCTGACTCAAGTTCACAGCTCTCAGGAAGCTCTAACAGTGCAAGGAAGGCAGATTTCCACTTGGAGGAAAAGGAAATAAGCATAAGACAGAACGTGAGAGAACCCAATTCTGCGTTCAGGACAGTGCTTAAGTACTTTGGTGTGGTAGCAGAATTTCTTCTTGATGAGGGAGGACACAGTAGCCAAGTCCCTTAGTAGTAGCCAAGTCCCTTAGTAACCTACCAAGGTTACTTATCAAGTAAGTAACTTCCTTATCAAGTTTTCCACCACACATACATTTATTTAACAAGTATCCTTCCTAATCAGGTTTTCCACCACACACATTTATTTTCTGCACCTCTTTTACACCCCTGTTCTGTGAGCAAGATTTTCTGTTGCAGGACTTTCTATTTCATGCTGGACTGCCGCAGCTCATGAGCAGAACTTCTCTCCTTGCCTCTGAAATGCCTCTGTTGTGTCTGTTGCACATTTTCTTGTCCCACTGATTTCTTTGGATGGACAAGCTGAGGCACCAAGGGGAATATGTGACTTAAGACCCTGCAAGGAGACAGTAGCAGATGAAGAAGTGACGGTTGCACAAGTCTTGTCTCCAACACTGAATCAATGAGAATATACACTGTGTCTCATGCCACAGAAGGGTGATGGTGAGAGACACGAGCTGCTACCATAAAAAGAACAATTCAGAGTGTATATGTATATATATATATATTTATCCCCTGACATTTGGAATGTTCTCTTTCCATATGTAAGAGATGTAAGTGGGATTCTAGCTCATATATCCAGGCTGCAATGTGTCAAACGTAAGAGGAAATTGCAACGCTCTGATGCTGAAATGACGATGAATGTGTGGCAAAGTTGTGGGAGCTCAGACCTCACTGCTGAGATCCCATTTGCTCAGTGTACATACTGTGCCCTTCATTATATCCATTTTTATATTAATTTTATATCTTTTTTTTCCCCAGCCTGTGATACAGGTTTTTGACCTTCAGCACTTGTACAGGCTGATAACAAAGGACAAGTAAAGCGCAAATACAAATATTAATCAGTACCTCCTATGCCCATTGCCCAGTTGTTAATTTTGCGAAACATCTTAATCTGTAACATGACAGATATGGTTTGTTTGATATGATAGCTTTGAAAGTAAAGTGCTTTAGTGCTCTGCAGCTGGCCAGATTTAAATTCTCATTTAAATGCTTGTTTTGTCCCCTAAAGGCCACAGCCTTTACCCCCTGAGGCAGAGACTTTGTCCTCTTTCACCAGCTGCTTCATTTTTCTCATTTCTTTTGATCCCTTTAGCTGGAACTTCCAATTTTCAGTCTGTGAAAGAACAAAATTCTAGCATTAAACATGAAATTATATTCCACCTTCATTTCTCAGTAATGCTTTTTTGATTCAAATAAATAACTTCATTTGAAACAAGGAACAGAAGCAATATGATACTTCAGATAAATATTACTGGGATCAATGGAGCAAAGTAAAATAAACCAGTATTTGCTACAAACCCTGAATTTTACTTTTTTAAAATTTTCACTACAACAGTTTCCCATTTGTGATCTCAGGCCAATCATCTCATTTCTGCTGTGATAGGACAGGATGCCTATCTTTCTCCTGGTATCTTCTTCTATTCTTCTGATGATTTTGGATAAAAATAGGCAGAGAGAAATTGGAGAGGAAGGGAAAGGAGCATGACAGGTGTTATGCTGTGACTCTGTTAGCTTTATTGACTTAGGAAATCCTGTTTAAAGATTATTCTGGCTCATCCTGGACACACAGATAACTCCTTGCAGAAGTGTAAAAGTTCAATCTATCCTACCAGTGTTACAAAGCCAGAACATATCAGCATCTCAGTAAACACTTGGATTAGAATTTTAAATGGAATTTAGGTACTTCATTATCCAAAGTCCTGGTTAAAAATACTTAACCATTCCCAGCCTTAATTTCCCTAAAATATTCATGGGATTTAGAAAGCCTAGCCTGTGAAAGAGGTTCTGTGATGCACCTGAAGAGGTACCTGAGTATCTTTAAGAAACTGGGACCACATCTCTCTTTGGAAAACAATTCTTGGACATGTGGCCTGTGACCCTTCCCGTTGTCAGGAATATACCTTCTGGGTGAAACAGATCCTGGGTGTTTTCCCACAAAACTGGGAAATGGTAATGGAAAACTGGGTGATGGAAATTACTGAGAACTGGCTAATGGAAAAGGAATCAGGCTTAAAGACTTTGCAGCAACAAATATGATACTCTGAGGCAAATCAGTCCCTATGTACAGTGTGCCATGCTTGTTGTAATTCACTATAAAGCTTTGATCCTTCTGGGCATAAATATTATCCCACAGAATATTAACAGCATATCCAGCCTTGTTTCCCGGTGCTGTCTTGTTGATTCACACCTCATTAGTCCCGTGCCTTTCTCCTCCTTGTCTTCCTCCTCTGGTGGAAGGGCTGGATTTCTGCTTCCCAAATGGGCTGGGTGCACTGAACTCTGTCTGTGCAGAGCACTCTGCTATGCAATGTCATCTGGCCAGCTTTCCCAAACTCTGCATTCCTTTTCTTCTGGTTTCTCACTGCTCTTCTCCCTCCTCCTGCCAGATGCTGCCTCATTCTGGGCCTGACTTGAGGATATTCAGTCAGACTTGCATCCCATGGCCGTTATTTGATCTCAATTCCCCTCTTTTCTCCCTCCTCCCCCTCTCAGTTTTGATCTAGTTCCAGAGTTTCATTATCTAATTCATTTGTTCTGGTAGACCTTTAATTTCTTCATCTTTTATTAGGCCTTATGGGAATTGTTTTCTCACTCTGGAGCTTAGTGATGGCTTCTTTTCCCATTTAACATGTCCAGGCTGCCAGGCACTCGTACCAGACTCCACCTCAGCCTCCAGCAGGCCATGGTTGTTATCTGGCTTTTCCCAGCAGCTGTTTGGCTCAGAACCAAGAATGCAGGAGTGCACAAATGCCCGTGTGACGTCTGCCACTGACCATGGGACACAACTACCAGCTCACTTCAGAGATTGTCACCCTCAAAACGCTGCATTTCTCTACACATGGCTGGACACCGTTCATTTTTGAGGGTTGCTTGGGGGACAGGCAGGAGAGGTTACACCTCCTGCAGCAAAAAACCACCCTCAGCTGCCTTTTTGCTGAGTTCCAATCTCAGGAATCCAAAGAGCCATCTTGGTTGTGACTTAATGATGGCAAACCCAGAGAGCAGCATGCTGAGGGGTTTCAGTTTTCTGTACAGGCACAGGGGCTCGGTTTCCAATCCTCTTGTGTCCTAGTTCAATGTTTGTGTGATTTTTTCTCTCACCCAGGGCTCCTAGGTACTGTGCAACACAGGTGTAATCTACAAGGAGTTGTAATGAGTAACTTCTGCTTGAATGAAAAGGATGATGACTACAAACTCAAAAAAGTTGCATTTTGAATTGCGTCTTACCCAATGAAGACGTAATTATTCAGGTGCCTTGGAGCTTTTCAGAAATGTTGTGGTCTACTAAGAGTAGTAGGCCAATACTTATTAAGAGTAAGAATTGCTTGGACATACAACAGGAGAAAGCAGGAGTGGGAGAAGGCAAGAAGAAGGACACACTGATCACATGAATGATGTGATTTTAATTTTTCCCCTATATAAATGCTATAGATTTCTCTAAAGATTAATTATCTGTGTTTAGAGCTTCTTGGAGAATAGGATCCACTTTTATTTTATTTTTTTTTCCTGGGGATCTGACATAGGGGATGTGGAGATTTCCAAGCTTCTTTACAAATGAGTCTTACATTGATGTCTTTCAGGTGTTGAGTGCTGCCCACACTTGGGTAGCAAGGTCAGTTTGGTGGAGACCTCATAGCAGCCTTCTGGTATCTGAAGGGGACTCCAAGGAAGCTGGAAAGGGACTTTTCATCAATGACTGTAGTGACAGGACAGGGGGAATGGCTTCACACTGACAAAGACTGGGTTTAGATTGGATATGAGGAAGAAATTGTTCCCTGGGAGGGTGGTGAGGCCCTGGCACAGGTTGCCCAGAGAAGCTGTGGCTGCCCCATCCCTGGCAGTGTCCAAGGTCAGGCTGGATGGGGCTGGGAGCAACCTGGGATAGTGGAAGAATTTCTTTCTCATACCCAATCTAACCCTGCTCGCTGGCAGTGTGAAGCCATTGCCCCTTGTCCTTGTTACTCCACGCCCTCTCTTCATCTTTCCTGTGGGCTCCCTTCAGGTTCTGGAAGGCCACAATGAGGTCACCCCAAAGCCTTCTCTTCTCCAGGCTGAACAATCCCAATTCTCTCAGTCTTTCCTCACAGGAGAGGTGTTTCATCCCTCCAATAAACTTGGTATCTTATTCTGTGATTTTGGAAGGCAACACTGCTGGTCTTGGCTGGGGTAGGGTTAATCTTATCCCCAGTGGCTGGAATGGGGCTGTGGTTTGGATCTGTGCTGCACACAGGGGTGATAACACAGAGATGTTGTTGTTATTGCTGAGCAGGGATTGCACAGAGCCAAGGCCTTTCCTGCTTTTCCTGCTGCCAGGCTGGTGAAGGAAGTTGGGGGTGCTTGGGGGTTCAGGAGGAGACACAGCCAAGACAGGTGACCCAGCTGACCAAAGGACATTCCAGATCATCTGACATCATACTCAGTAAATAAAAGGGAGGGAAGAAGGAGGAAGGGGGAAATGTTTGGGGTGATGGCATTTTGTCTTCCCAAATACATGTGATGGAGCCCTGCCCTCCTGGAGGTGGCTGAACATCTGCCTGCCCATGGGAGTGGTGAAAGAATTCCTTGTTTTACTTTATTTGTGCACACAGCTTTTGCTTTCCCTGTTGAACTGTCTTCTTCTTGACCCATGAATTTTCTCACTTTTACCTTTCTGATCCTCTCCCTGATTCCTCTGGTGAGGGGGTGAGCGAGCGGCTGCTGGCTGGGCTTAAACCAGGACAGGAAAAGGAGAAAATCAGAAATCAGGCTTTGGGCTAGATGGAAAGAAACAACTTTTCCTCTTTGAAGCAGTTGCATTCTGTTACAGGTTTGTTGGAACAGTTAAACAAAATCCGTAATTTTTGTGATTGGAAATCTTTGTTGTCCCTTATTTTTTATTTTAAGGGGAGGAGGAAGGATTTCAGTCCCCAGGCTCTGGCTGTGTAGAGGAACAGGTTGTAGGGTTATGTGCACACTTTATGGACCACAGAGTTCAGCCAGGCATCCTCATCCTCATATGAGGATGTGGGCACATGGAACAACCAAGATGTCCAGCAAGGCCTAACAAGTCCTGCATGTTGTCAGTAACAGTATTTTAAACCAAAACATTTTGCATTCTAAGCACAGGAAAAAAAGTTCTTTAAATCACAGTTCCAGTGAAAACCTTTCCCCAAGTTATCACATTTAGTTGTGTTTACTTGGTACAACCTAACATTTCCTAACAAAATTTAGGTGCATGGAGCAAAACAAATCATTTTCATAGAGCACTGACACAAGGAAATCAATTAATTTTGAGCAATCTGTAGCAACGAGTTATCCGGACAGGGCCTGTGCAGTGCTAATCCTTACTCACAGGACTGAGTGTTTTGTTACAGTGAAGTGTCAGTGTTGTGCCCTCAGAGGAACTGTCTGTGCTTGGTTTGATAACTGTGGGGTTTCCTTTTGTTTTCCTCAGTGTGGTTTGACATGTCAGACTTCCACCTCCTCCTCGAACTGATCTCCCTCCCAAGAGATCTCTTTTGTTCAGCAGCCTAAGGAGAAGTGCAGCTAAAGATTTGTCACTTTCAGGAGGTGCCTGTCTCTATCCATTGAGATAATTTAGACCCTCAGAATATCTCCAGCTTTTCTTCATGCCTTCCCAAGTGCTCTTCCATTCTTTGTCTACAGTCTTGCAGGTCCTCCTGAGTATCTCCCAGTTTCATATTCAGCTTCGGTACTTGGCTCCAGGTTTGGGAGTGGATTGGCTCACAGGACTGAGAAAGGTGGCACAGCTTTATCTGGTACAAAAAGGGTTCTTAGTTTGTAACTTTGTTATCTTACCTGATTTAAAAGGATGATTAATTCAGACAAAGGTCTCAAACAGTTACAGCAATATTTGTGTGAAACAAGGAAACCCCCCCTTACAAATAAGGAACTTTGTGTGTCTTGTATCCCATTTACTTCTCAAATTAACTTTCCCCTTCCCATAATCTTTTTAAGAGGGTGAAACAAAACAAATTAATATGTTCTACACTTCATTTTTTTCTGGCAGAATGAACAGGATTTGTGCTGAAGTTCCCTGGAAGTTTTCAGAAAAGCTGCTTTGAGCTCCACTGGTGACAAGGCTCAGCAATGCTGATGGGTGATGGCACCTCAGAGCAGCTCTGCAGGTACTTGAGACTGTTCTTGGGAGATGCAAAAGCTTGGAACTAAGTGTAATTCCCAGCCCCTCTTCTTCTGCTGATCTTGCTCTAGAAGTCTAAGACAATTCAAAATGGTGAAAAACATCCCTGAAAGTAATTATTATTTTTTCAATTACATCTTAATCTATAAAATGATTGAAAAATCAGACAAATGTGTCACAAAGTTTGGATATTCTAATCACAAATTTGAGCAAGTAACAGTCACAAATGCAATTGCCTGAAAGTCAATGAATTAAGTGGAAAACTGGGGAGATCTGTCCTTTAGCTAAGACATCAAATGAGTATAATCATGTCAATAATGAAAGTAACAGAGCATGAAGATAGATCTGTAAAACACTTATCTCTAGAGGAGGCACTTTTCCATTTAATGCTAAACCTTTGAACATTTTCAGCAAAATGATTGATTGAATTAATTAAACATTTTTAACATCAAACCCAAAATTGTTTACCCAAGAGTACTTGAAGCAAATTTAGACTCCTGGGTCTCTATGCATCGAGTATTATATGGTTGATGTGACCTCTCTCCATATACTTGCTTTTTGATCCCATAGTATTTAGGTGATTTCACTTCCTCCTGTACAGTACAGCATGGCCTTTGCCAGATCTTCTCCCTGCCAGATGCCTGGCAATTTTGAAAGCAGGAATTGCATAGCTGATAAGTTTAGGAAATGGTGACAGATGTCTTTTTCATAAGAGCTTGTCTGTGTATGCTCAAACACATGCTTAAAACTTCAAAATCGTCAGAGAGAACAGTAATGGGGGATAGTCCAACCTGCAGAGAAATGGGAAAAAATACACAAATGGTTCCTTAAAATGGGGGGAAAGATTCATTCCTTGATTTGCATTCTTTGGATGATTTTGGGGCAAGCAGTCGTCAGACATCACCTGTTCATGACTCACCTTGTGCTGATGGCATCATTTGGAGTGCGCAGGCTGGTTGAGTCACTGCTTCATCTCATCTTTCCAAGCCCAAAAAGGAGGAATCACTCTTTGCTGGAGCTGCAATGGCCTCGAAAAGAAGAGCACCATCTTCTGCCTTCAGCTGAGCCCTCAAGGGAGTGATTGTGATTTGTCCTGCCCTGCAGCCCCTCTGCCCAAGGTGTGCCCAGTGAACCAGGAGGTGCAGATCCCTACAGCTCTCCCCTTTCCCTTTGTTATTCTGCTTGTTCTCCTCATGGGCCAGCTGGGAAAACCTCACTGACCCTGGCAGCTCCTTTTTAACATCCCCTCTTACAGCCACAAGCGATGCAGGCTCCCAAAATAAACAAGGAGTGGGATAAACAGGAGGTGAGCTTACGGAAGCTGCCTCAGCCCCCAGCTCTGGGCACCACTCGACACCACCACAGTCATTTTCTCTCACCCACATTCTCAAATTTAAGAGTCTTGACATGTCCTGGGTTGTGGCTGATGGTCAGTGGTTGTTGCTCCTTATCCATGCTTCAACATCTCCATATATTTTTTCATATACACTCTTGTTACTCCTAAAATAGACACAGATGCGTTTTGGGAGCTGTCACAACCCCTGTTTTACCAGGCAATGAATTACAAAATTAATCACTTGCAGCTTTAGGCAGTACAGGGATATAGAGTCACTCCTATCAATTTGCTAACCAAGAAACAGAGTGCTAATTTAGGTTCCTAGCTACATAAAGTTCACACATGCTAAAGAAGAGTAAAACATATGTGAACACATAGTCTGACTCCTCTGCAAATTGTGAGTTTGATGGTACGTGAAGTAAATGCTCCTCAGTTACTGAATGTCTTTTTTGCATAAGAAGAGTACAAATTCTAAAATGTTATTTAAAATATTAGTGTATTCCTAGTGAAGTCTGACTGTAACAAACCAGTGTGTTAAATGAAATGCTTCAGAGATGAATCAGTACAAGAAACCAAAGATTTTCTGTGGATTTTTTGATGCAGGACACACAGGACTCACCTTTTGAAACATTATGGCTTTTTAGATTGGCTGAAATTGCCTTTCCTGAATTGCTAGTCAGTACAGAAGAATGTTCCCTAATATTTATTAATTCAGTCCCCACATTTTTGGCCCCATTTAGAACATAAATTAGTTCTCACTACAGCAAGTTATTTTACATTACCAGCATTACTTTTGTTAAAAGCTGAATGCAAAACCCTTTTCAGTTCTTGAGCTTTTCTCACATTAAGTCATCGATTTGCTTAATCTAGTACAAAATAATTCCTTCCATCTCTAGCAATGCCATGTTTCAGTGCTGCTGAGATCATCCATCACAGGAAGAACGGAGCATTTCCTTTTCAGACATCTCCAATCACTTTTCACTCTTTGAAGATCCTCCCCTGAGGCTCCTGGTGCTACAAAATACGACGTCAAGACCCCACTGTGGGTTGTTACTAATTTTTTTTCTGAAATTATTAAGCTGGCTTTATGTGACTAAAATCACCTAATCAGTCAAAACAGTAGTTTTTTATTATGTTGATGTTTCCAGCTAAGGGCTCAGTCAAAGGGCATTTCACCTGCTGATCCAGGAGCCTGGATATTGTGGTGTGAAAGAGGAACTGCAGAGAGGGAGACGTTCAAGGAAGGGGTTCAGCCATCCTGCTTAATGCACTAATGAAGGCCATGAAATCCCAGCACGCTGCAGGTGGATGGAACTGTCCTCTGCCTTTCTGCAGCTTCATGGTGAAGGCAGGCTGGGCTCTGTACTGAATTTGCAATCTTGAATTGGCCACTGTGGCCGGCAGGGGTGGCTGAGCCATAGAGGGCACACTCTACTCCCTTTTCACAAGGGTCCAAGATGTGCTGCTTTCCCTCCCCCAAGCCTTTGACTGGCTCCTCTTCAGAACCGATTTAGCAGCTGCTGCCCTGGGTGTGCCCCAGTGGGATTGGGCCGTCCCAGCTCCCATCCATTTCCTTCCTAAGGTGGAGATGGGGCGCTGAGCTCCATGAAAGGTAAAGGCCTGGGATGTGCTGCTGCCCTGGAGGGCACGGCTGCCAGCCCTGTGTGTCCTTTCCCTGGTGCCCCCTTACCACCCCCGCTCGGCTTTTCGTGGCCACTGAAGGCATCTCCATTACTCATCTGAAGTCTGGGAAAGAAGGCAGTAAACAAAATTTGATCAGGAGGTATGGGATGAACACCTACTTTCCCAAATGCATTGTTACAGTACACAGGAGGCGGTGGGAAAAAATAGATCGGACAGAAATGCTGGTGAAAATTATGTTTCCTTTTTTGGTCTGCTCTGAGGGGATGTAGATATCCTGGTGTGGTGCTTGATCACAGAGTTTAGCACAATCTTTTCTAACTGTAACAACCTGTTTTTTTTAAATTTCAAAGATACAACCTTTTGACAGTCTGCCCATTACCCTGAGCGTGATAGTGCAGGTACATTTGTAGCCCTCGCTGAAGGCATTTTACCATTGAATGACCACAAACTGTTCCTGCTAATAATGTACTTTTAACATTTTACAACAGTATGGACACAAATTGAATCCCAGGTGCTCACGGCCCATCTCCAAAGCTGGGACTAGAGAAATCAAGTTTTGCTACAGAGAGTGCAAGGACAGCTGAGCCACAGCTCCACAGGACACTTGTCTTCTGGGCTCCACAGAAAGGTGTTCAGGCCTACCTAGAAATGCTTGAGATGTGGGATTTAGTGGAAAAGATGAGCACGTCCCTTCTCTGGCCTGCCTTTCAAATGTAGAAGGCATCACATGCCGTATATTATGCTTTGTCTCATTTCTCTCTTCCTCCATTTCCAGGAGTTGTTACTTAGTGGGATTGAACAGAGAGAACAATTTCTAGCCTGGCACAATTTCCTGGTTCTCCCCCTTTCAGCTGTAGCCATCCTCTGTTTCTCCTTTGAGCCCCAGCAGGCCAGGCCCACTTGTGTGGACATGGGGTGCAGCACAGTGGTGCTCTGCTCTGTGTCACTTTGCACTTTCATCCAGCTCTCAGAGGTGCTGAAAGTGCTGTAAGCACATGAGGTATCCCACTGACCTCAATTGTGCTTGTTTCCTGTTTCAAGACTGCTTTTTATTGCCAAGTAGTGCAAAAAAACCACATTAGAATAAATGAGACGCAGGTCATAGATTTATGGATACAATACCACAGCTAACAAAATTAAAATACCACAGCTAAATAAATTAATCTAAAAATACCCTTTCAGTTCACTTGGTACAGGATTATGTGCAGATGAGGCCCAACAATATGCTCTTTATGACAAATGGGCACTTCTTTTTCTACCTGAAAATTTGCAGCACTTTGGACCTTTTTTGTGTGATGCTGATTTGAACTGAACTGGTGAAACAAGCTCAACATCAATGTGATTAAATGAATGCTAATCTCACTCTGTCCCACTTTAGTGGCATTTGTTTTATTTTGTCTGAAGTTAACAATGATTTATCTAAGGCCACACCTTCAAAGGATTGAAATAAAGCTTTGGCTGGCTGGTTGCTTTTGTTGGTTTGGGTTTTTTGGATTTTTTTAAGGCTTCTCTATGAACATTTCACAGTCAGCTGCAGTGCTTCATGATGCTGTTGCCCCTTCTGTGAAGGATTTCCCCACCACATGCATTGGTCAGAATGCACTTGCTCTTCTCAGACACTCCAGGGAAATTCTGCCTCTTTGTGTGCGTCTTGTAGGGAAGTGGCAGCACTGGAAGTTGCCCTGCAGCATGTGAGAAATGCTCCCACACGCCGTTCCCCAGACACTGCTGTGAAAGCAGGGACTTGGCCGGGACACTGCTAACAAAGAACAAAGGTCAGCGACATCTTGACACAGTGCAGCTGCTTCCTACTCAAATGCGAGTCCAAGATCTTGCTGTATCAGTTTTTAAGCTGATTGAACTGGTATCTGCAGTTTCCTGGCTAGACAATGCCTCACTCGTAAATCCAAACAAATCTGGCAAAAGCGGGGGGTGACAGTGTCTCATTGATAAACTCTGAACCTTTTCTCATATGTTGTGTGTTTGAATTACAGTAAAAGAAATGTTAGATATAAAAAGGGGGAAAAAAAGAGCACAATCTTCCCTCTGCCCCGAATTGCAAACAAATAAACCTTCTTCCCATGCATATTAAAGAAAGTAAACCCTGAAATGCTTTCTGGATGGTTTAAGTGAAATAATGTCCTCAGGAATGCTCACTTCTCTGGTGAGACATTTCACTGATGCAAGATTCACATTGTGCTTTGGAAAGTCTGTCTGAAAACTGATTGTGTTTTCCCTGTGTTCTAAAGCGACTTTTAGTACCCCCGTGAGAAATAACACTAAGAATTACTTTTCCAATTCTCCAGGACGAAGGGGCATCAAAGTGCCTGACTATTCATAGTGGGTGTTTTTTGTTTTCCATCCTTTTAATTCATGGTGTAATTCTTGATGTAGAGGCATCACTGAAGACTTGTAACATACCAAGTCTTAACCGAGGGGGACTCATGTCCAACAAAATGCTACAGGCAGGGATGGGACACAGATTTTTCTTTAACCCAGTTGCTTATCACAGATTTAAATGCCTCATGTGACCATGGCTGTGTTTCATAAGTGGAGCTTCTCACGGAGGGTGAGGTGAAAGGTGGAAGCCCAGAAATGCTATTGCTTGATGCAGAGAGCTCAGTGCTTTGTGAGCAAGACAGGGGTTAAATCCCTCTCCTTTCCTCTCTGGAGTTGGAGGGGTATCAGGATCTTCCCACAAGACCCCAAGAAAAGCTCTGAGAGGGGCTCAGGCCTGTGTTACCCCAAGGACCATGAAAGTCCTAGTGATGACACAATTTAAAGAAGCCTAAATGTGGACACAGTCAATTATACTCACTTCTATGAGTACCAATTAAGATATTGACATAATTAATAAATCAGAATTCACTTGTCAGGGAAAGCATATTTGAAAACTTGTCCCACTCACAGAGACACTTAAAAGTGTCTGCTCCTTCTGCTTAGTTGTGTTACTGAAATTCTATGTTGCACCTTAAAGGAAAAACACAGGGTTTGGTCATTCTTGTTTCTCCTCAAGCAGACATTTGCCATTTATTTGTCCGTAGTCTCTTAGCTATTTCTAGAACAGGCTGTATGCTATAATTTTTATGTGAAAAGCAGGGTTGAAGGTCCATAGGAGGCCAAATAAACTCCTCCTGGGGCTGAGAACAGCCAAGGACAGATCTAAATAAGCCCTTGGAGGTCACGGTGCAGTCTGAGGGTGAAAAGGAACACGATCCTTGGCCTGCCTGTCAATGAAACACATTTTTGCCACTCTAACCTTGCGCTGAGGGGGTGGAAGTGGATGGGGCAGGCATGGGGGTGGTGCCTGGGTTCCAAATCCAGGCGAGGCAAGGGAAGAGCGCGCCAGGTTTTCTCCAGGATACACAAGTTCACAAATATTAGGGCTGGTGGAGTCACAAGGCTGGCTTTGTTGATTTAATACTATTCAGCTGTTCCCTGTTTCCATGTAACCCTACACCTTTCCTAGCAAAACTATTTATTATCCCATATTAATAATAGCAATGTTTTTTCAAAGTCACCTACCACGACCTGTCCTCGCATCCAGGTCTCAGACTCTCTCGTGGGGTTCTGGGAAGGAATCGTCTTATCTTGCCCAAAGATTTCAAGTTTTATGAGGCGGCATAAAACTCTGCCTGTGAGATGTTTCTGCCCTTAAACCAGAGCTCCCACTTGGCTGTGCAAGCCTCGCAGCACAGAATGTTCTTTGTCATTGACCCACCGATTCTCAATTGAAGTTGCCTGTTCTCATTACAGCCAGGGAGTAGCGTCTCTTTAACAGCAAATAAACCACACTGAGCTTGGACAGCCCAAACTAGTCCGAAAATTTAGGACCCTTTGTGGTGGCTATGACAGGACATTGAATTATGTGCGTCTGGTATCTCATTAATTCCCAGGTCACCTTTTTTTTTTAAATCAATTTATTTGGGGAAGATATTAAAGCTTTTTTTTTTTTTTGCCTGTGTGTATGTGCTGCTTTTCTTCAGAGTAAGGACTCCTTGGGCTAAAACACAGCAATCGGACTTCCTTTATAGGTTCACTTCAAGTAAATTATTCCTTATTCCTTGAATTGGACAGCAATTTCATTTAAGTACATTTTTGGTTATGTAAAATATCTGTTATGATTAAAGTTATGGATTAAGAGATTTTCCTCTTTGGCTTGTTAAACTAGGCACTCCTTATTTGAAACTAGAGTTTGACATCTCTAGCTGGGAGCATTTTCTAATTAAAAATAATATTCCCTTGAGGTCAGGCATGTATTAGTAGCCTTCAAACTAAAATTTTTAAAAAAACCCCGAACAAAACAAACAACAAATCCCAAACAAGTTACTCTAACAGTATATTAAGAGGATGTTTTTTATTTAAGGAAAAATGCATTAAGTGCTCAGGAAAGAAAATGTTTATTTCTGTTTCTGAATTGAATATATTATTCAAATCTGATACACACATTTATATACCATGATTTAGCATTCTGGTGAAGCTGTACTCTCAGGAAAACAGGGTAGACAGATAACTCAGGTTCAGAATAAAACTATTATCCAGTTTATCTTGTGCAATGTGAAATCTGTTTGAGAAAATCCTTTCTGACTTCTTAAAGATCCATTTCTTTTTCCTGAGAGATTTTTAAGTAGATATGATCTCTCCTGATACAAAGAAAGGTAGCTCCACATTATTACAACAGACAAAAAATCCCCCAAGAAACGAAGCAAAGAAAGAAAAAAACAAACCCCACAACAATTGGGTTTTTTACATCATGAAACAGTTGCTGAACTGAGGCGCTATAAGATAATCCAATCATCCTGATCTAATCTGAGCTCCACCAAAAATCACTTGTGTGACCTTGTGAGTTTTTTATCATTTCCAAAACCAGCCATCTAAAATGGCAGGCACCTAAATCCGTAACCTCAGTTCTGCCCCTTTGGGAAGGTTAGAAGTAGGGGGGTGCATTTCTTGGCTTGGAAGGATGTCTAATGCCCAGTATCAACAAATATATTTTCGTCTATTTTAAGGGTCATCACACTTGAAACAAACCAAGCAGCTGAAACCACACAGTTCATTGGTTGCTTCAACTGCCTGAGTATAAACAACATTGTCCTGTGCAGTTTCACATGACCTAACACTATTTTTATCATCATTTCACTTACAGGTGTCAAAGGCACTTAATACTTTTCTCATTAAAGTGCCTCTTGCTGCCGTTGCCATGGGGCTGTGTGCTCTGAACCCACCCACAGTCCTTCACCCTCAGCCCTTAGGGCCAGAAACAGGGAAGAGGTTCCACCTCCTCCTGGAGGTCCTTTGTCCCCCACCTCTAACCTCAATGGCACTTTGTGCAAGGTCAGTCTGACAGGGTCTATCCAATATCTGCAGCATCCCTGGAATTTAGAATTGGTACTTCAGCTGTGGAGTTTTACAGCTGAGAGCACACAGCTAGCGCAAAGCATTTCTTTTCTGCACTCCTTCAAAAGTGGAATGTCACTTTTGCTGGGCTGGCTGCTCGTGCAGACTTCCCAGGCTGATGGACTTTGGGACCTGTGAGGGTGTTTGTACAGATCATAGAATTACAGAATGGTTTGGGTAGGAAGAGACCTTAAAAACCATCCACTTCCAACTCCCTGCCATGGGCAGGGATTCCTTCCACTACCCCAGCTTGCTCCCAGCCCCATCCAACCTGGCCTGGAACACTGCCAGGGATGGGGCAGCCACAGCTTCTCTGGGCACCTTGTGCCAGGGCCTCACTGCTCTCACAGCAAAGAATTTCTTCCAGACATCCAATCTAAACCCACTCTCTGTCAGTGTGAAGCCATTCCTCCCTGTCCTGTCACTCCAGGCCCTTGTCAGTAGTCTCTGTCCATCTTTCCTGTGGGCTCTCTTCAGGCACTGCAAGGCCCCAGTGAGGTCTCCTCAAAGCCTGAGCAATCCCAGTTCTCACAGCCTTTTTATATGGATATTTATGCACACAAATGAATCGTGCTGTTGTACAGGAAACTGGGCAAACTCCTTAAATCCCTCTTCTTCAATCTCCAGCTGGAGGAACACAGACTGCTGCTAATTATTGTTTCAAGGACCAAAGCTGAGTGTTTGCTCTCACCTCTGAAACGTGGGGTGCTGCTTTGTAGTTGAATGCTCTGCCCCCAGCCCATTTACATGCAATTACTGTGAGAAAACCCAGATGTGGATACCTGATACAAGCTCTACTTTTTGTGGCTTTGTTGTGGAAATTGCTGGAATTTTGCAATATTGCTGTGAGGTGGGGGGGAGATGGTGCTGAACCCCGTGTGTCCAGTCTCTAGAAGTCTCTGCAACCGGTGCTGACACGTTGGATTACTCAATTATTAGCATGTGAAAACTTAGTGGTGCACTTACTTGTGCAGGACCCACCAAGTAATATGTACACAGAAACTATCCCAGGCATTAAAAATACCCCTTGACAAGTCTGTCCTTGCTGTGAACAGAGAGCTGCTCTTCAGATGAGTGACCTCAGGAGGAATTTTCAGCAACTGCTACATCAAAAGGGGATTTTCTTTCTACTTATCATTCTCAGAGGCTCAAAGCCGTAGTGCATCAATAATAACTCATGTTTGTGTAATGTGATGCCACAAACCATAAAAACTTCAAGAAGTAACTTGCTCAAGTAACCAGGGAAACCAAAAGCAACGGAAAAATGTGATTTTCCACCTCATAAGAAAAAAACCACAAATGGTGATCAGTGCTCAGTACAAATCAACGTCTTTTAAGGGAAAGGTGAATTTCAACTTCCCATTGCAGTCCCCATAAAAACCAATTGCAAACTTAATAATGGGGACCTTCTGTTGGTTCCACCTCCGAAAATTCAATTTTCATGGCTCTTGTGATGAGAGGGAAATTCTATGTCTGCCATTTCATATTTGCTTCTTATTTATTCCTGTTAGCACAATAAAGGATTGGCAGGCAGGATGTGTGGGAAGCCAGATGGAGTAAGGGAGCAAAGTGGGTGGCCACAACTTTAATAAGATGTGTCCTCTTTGCAGATTATTCCTGTCATGTTATCCCTGACCAGACAACCACTTGCTGGTAAGAGCAGCCAGAGTGACAAAAGTGCTGCTCCTGAAAAGCTCTTTTTTTCCTGTTAAGTACTTTCAAGTACTTTTTTCATGCTAAGAAAGGAAATATGGCAAATTAGCTCTGGAAGTACAGATTGGAGTTGGGCTTACGTTTTCCAACCCCTGATACTTCAAAGGACTTAGTAAATCATGGGACTGGATAACTACACGAAGCATCAAAGGAACGGCAGAAGATTTTCTATGGTGATGTCCAGGGACTACTGTGTTGTCAAGTAATAAATTAATAAATACAGAAATAAATAAATGATTTTTCATAAACTGAGAGAGGCCAAAAATGCTAATTAGTTGCTACATTTTTGCAAGGCTCTTGCTGTATTCTATTTTCAAAAGCAGTAGAGTACTCACTACCTTTAAATGTTATTTAATGTCATTAACCAGCTTTCAAGATTCTGAAGATTTCACATTTAAAGTCTTCACACTTGGAAAATATGGAAATTCAGATCTTAACAGATTTTTTTACCAAGACTGGCACACTTCATAAAGGCCATTTTATAAAATTAAATAAAATCTAACCAGTGATTTACATAAACAGGATTTAGGTTAATGAATGAAGTCGCTGATTTAAATGGTCTTGATTTAAATAAACCTGATTCCAGTACTGTCATTAAAACAGAGTTGTGCAGCAGCATGCAGTGACAGCCCGTACATTGCTACTGTGTTGAGATACTGTATGAATCATGCATTTTATATATGTTAATATATATATTACCCATATACTGGTATATAGAGATTGTTACTGAGAAGGTAACATAGCTGGAAATGTCAATTACACTGTCTTAAGTGCTTTGCCTTGTTGAAGTGAATACTAAGTTCCAGGCTCTGCTTCCAGCTGTGAATGGTGATGTAATGAAACATTTTATCAGTACCTAAAAAAGGCTCTGTCACCAAAAGCCTCTTTGTTGTAACACTTCACAGTGGATGTCGTAATAAACATCTTCCCTATTTCTATTTGCTTTAAATGGAAAGCCAAGCAACTCCTAGTCTGGGTTCATCATCGTGCAGAATGATCCTTTGTTTCCAGGGCCATAACAAATGCTGCACAGGGAATACATGGGCCTCCTGCAGGCAATTCCCCAACAAAAGTGGGAAAGAAATGCATGTTTTTGGGGAACAGACACGCTGGTTTGCCCAGCTCACTTGATACCCTTCTGCACAGACTGGATACAAATTTGTTGTTGTAAGAAGAGATTTTCTGCCTTTGTTTGGGGCTGACTCCAAGTGCACCCTTTGTGCTTCTCCAGTGGTTCGGTTAAGAATAAGGAGATCTAATATCTCTTCTCCCTGACACAAACACCCAGTGCTTTCCACGAAGCCTTTTCAAGTACAATGGGGATTTCACTGATGGCTATCACTAAAAAACTGATTCACCATCTGGAAATGCCCACTGCATTCATTTTCTATGCCTCATTGTATCTAGCAGCAGGAATTAGCTGGGACCTTTTATGAAGCTTTTTCCAGTTAAAAAACAAGATATATTTAGATGTCTTTTGCTCAAAATGTAGTTTAAAATATAGACTAAACAGAACAAATTAAACTGACAAGGCTTTTGCAGTCTCAGAATCCAAGACAAGATTTTCTTAATAAAGGAAGACAATGGCAGCTAATATATACATACATGTACAATAGAAAACTTTTCTAACAAGGTTCCCATTGTTAAGGGCTCCTCTTCAGACCACAGCCCTGCTTTATCTTTCCAGCAACAGCCTATTACACTGACATTTCACAAGCTGAGCCAGGTAAATCTATATGGGGCTGGGTTCCATATTTCACTGCCCTTTAATCTAGGCTCGCTCGTATTCAGAACCCTTTAGTCCATTCTGGCTTTTATCTTGCTGGTTGCCTTTGTTAATGGATTATTTCCATTTTCTCTTTTAACTTCATGATTTTGACTAGGAATAAAGAAGTGTTTCCAGCCCAGACTTCAGAACTGCAGGGCCAGCTGTTGGCCTTGTTGCATCTGGCATGAACTGGGTTCCACTTAAAAAAACGAGTCAGTTTATATCCACTTTATTTGAGAAAGGTTTAAAAGCTTTTCAAGTCGCAGTTTTATACTGGTTGCTTTTAATACCAGCCAAAGAAACTTGTGCTATAACTGGCTTTTGTTTCCATGCCCATGACACTGGGTATTAGGATTGAAGAGTTAGCACAGCCATCTCATCAGTGTTGTGCAATGGGACACTCGTATCTCTCATATAAAATTGATTTCCTCGTTGTGTTTTGGTGGATAAGTTTCGGGAATGACTTTGGCCAGAAAATGTGGAGAGGTTTTGGGAAACAATCATATTTTCGCTGCCTGAAATTAGCCATAAGTAAAATGTAGAGTGTATCTCTCTCTATATACGTACATGCCTCTGAATACAGTTTAAAAAAAAAATAAAATAAAGCAGTTTCCTGGTGCTGTGGGATTTTCTATAGGAGATTTTTTTCCTTCATCTATTAAAAAACTATGCAAATGTCCAGCCTTCTAAGAAAATGAAGTGGAATTAAAGAGGTTTTGACCCAAGACATACCTGTAAAAGCGTATGCAAAGAAAGGGAACACTTTAAAGTGTTCCCACATTTGTGGACATGATACTTGGGAGTTTTTTTAAACTGACACTTTAGAACAAAAGAGATTTAGTCCACCTGAAGTCAAATGGTAAATACTTAACTTGGAGTCCACAAAAAATAAAAAGTGACTTCATTTCAGATATGTACAGAATTTACTGCAGAAAAATCCATATTCTAAAAGGTGATTTGACTCAGTTCTATCAAACACTTGCAAACCAAAACCCTGGGTGTTTTCCAAATGAGTCAGAGCTGTTTAGAAAAGAACTTCTTTTAATATAGATTTTTGAGTAAGATTTTATTTTTAATGGGCACTTTTGAAAAGACACTGTCCTTGCCTTCATACAAATCAGGACTTCTTGCACACAGAAATATAAATTTACAGAAGTCCAGCCCTGCTGGGGATTTTCTATAGGAGATACTGTCTTAAATTCTTTTTAGAGAGTTATGGAACAGGAATCACAACCACCTCCCAGAGAGAAACGCTTGAATCTTCCTCATGGATATCATTCCCTTATGCCCCTTCTCCTTTTTTATCTAAGTAAGGTTGGGGTGCCTGAAGAGAGCCTACAAGGAACATGGAGAGGCATTTTTTTACAAGGGGCTGGAGTGGCAGGACAAGGGGGATGGCTTCACACTGACAGAGAGCAGGGTTAGATTGGATATTGGGAAGAAATTGTTCCCTGTGAGGGTGGTGAGGCCCTGGCACAGGGTGCCCAGAGAAGCTGTGGCTGCCCCATCCCTGGAATAGTCCAAGGCCAGGCTGGATGAGGCTGGGAGCAACCTGGGAGAGTGGGAGGTGTCCCTGCCCATGGCAGGGGGGTTGGAATGAAATGGTTTTTAAGGTTCCTTCCAACCCAAACTCTTCTGTAATTCTATGATTTATGTACATGGTGGATGCCAATGGGCCCCAGGTATCGTTTGGGAGCCTGTGCAGGTGATGTAGGAGCTATTTCTCATTACCTGATTAGGCTGTTCGGCAATTCTTAATACTACTTAATCCAAACCAGAGTGAACTAAGTCTTTGGGGGTCAGTCTGGAGCAAACCTGATCCCTGAAAGCTTGTTGTCATGCGCATCCCTTTAATGCTCAGCTGCTCAGCCCTGCTCTTTTCCTTGGCAGCCCTACAGTTCTTGCTCAGGCAAGGCTTGTGCAGGCTCTTGGAAAACCCCGGAATCTCCAGGCTTGGGCCACCCAGTGCTTTGGTGGTGAGTTCAGCAGCACGAGCCCACCAGGGCACGCTCAGGCAATGGGATGGTGCTCTGAGCCAACCCAGAAAAAAGTTGCTGCTCTGCTGCTGGCCGGTGGGAGAGGACAACCGGGAAAGCATCTGAGCAGGCTGTGCTTGAAAGCTTTCTAAATCAGGGCTGAGCAGAGGTGTGGTGACTGCACGGCGTGGAATCTGCCACCCCACACGCGTTGCAGAGTGAGGTAATGAATGCACCCACTGACAGGGCATCGTGGTTTGATTTAAGCAGCAGGGACGGGGCTGGAGTGTCCGAGCTGCCCCGTGGCACAGCTCAGGGGAGCCCAGCTGTGGCAGCAAGAGGCAGGAAGTTACTCACACCCTCCAAACCAGACGCCTGCGTTCAGAAACTCTGGACCACTCCCGTGCTTTCCAGGGGGTTGAGTTCACCCTTGCACACCAGGGCGTGGCAGCCCTCAGAAATGCCGTGTGTGGTTGGCGTGGGGCAGCTCATGGGCACCAGGGGGATGTTTGTAAATTACATGTGGGGATTCCCCCTGAGACCTGGTGGCTGATTATCACCATGAGAACCCTGCTTCTTGTCACGGCCACTTAGAAGAAAAACAACTAAGAAGACTCCAGGAAGGCTAAAATGTTCTCCGAAAATTCTTTAAAAAGCAGGACCTTTTTCTTTAGTTAAGGGTGATGAAAATTCAAACACAACAGAGCTGCTGAGTCTCAGACTGGAGCAGAGTAGAGAAATCTGATCAAGTCCCTGCTAAAGCCCTGTGGGGGGGACACGTCCAGCTCTTGGCAAACCCCTCAGCTGCCTGAAGAGAGACGTGTAAACACACATTTGCAGACAGTTGTGAGAGAACCACCTCCATTCACTCAGGGCTTGGGTCACATTCAAGCTGAGACCCTCTTTGCCCAAACCAACTGTTCCTGGCAGTGAAACCTGCGTGTCATTTGTGCCTATTTTTAAGTTCTTTCATGGTGCCAGATTGAGAGTTTGTGTAAAGGAGGGTCAAGCCTGGATCAGTTTGCATCGATAGAATTCCAGAGATTTTGTCTGTCTTTTGTGGCAAGGACAGTGTTATCCCAACCACTTCTATGAGCTTCACCCGGTGGCCTTTGCTATGCAAAAACAGGCCCTTTGCAGCATTGCTTTTCCAGGTGTTAAAGCACAAATACAAGATACAAGAAAAGCCTATTTGCACATACACTAGTTCTTTCCTAGTGCATATTAGAAAGTTAAGGCTTTATTTGGGTTTTGTAACCTTTCACTAAGTCAAATATTTGCATTCTGATAGATAATTAACTGTACTAATCAACAGGAAAATCCAAGTTTTCTGTTGTTGTTTTGGATCAAAAATTTCCCTGGTGTGATTTGACAGTGGAAAGCAATTGCCTTGATAGAAAACACAGCTAGGTAAATGCTAGGAAAGAATTGATTAACCTGGAGTGACATGGCTTTTGAGGCAATGAATTATTTGTTTTTCTTTCAAAGTGATTAATTGGGTGAAATGAAGCATCATAAAATTGTAAGAGTGGTGTGGGTTGGAATGGACCTTAAATCCCATCCAGTTCCAGCCCCCTGCTCTGGGCAGGGACACCTTCCACTATCCCAGGGTGCTCAGAGCCCCATCCAACCTGGCCTTGGACACTTCCAGGGATGGGGCAGCCACAGCTTCTCTGGGCACCCTGTGCCAGGGCCTCACCACCCTTCACAGGGAAGATTTTCTTCGACAGTTTTTTCTACTTCTTTGACTTTCCCTGGTGAACCACTTTTTAAGTGGTGGGATAGGTTCTAAAGCCTCTTTATGCTTAGAAGGGAATTAAACCAAATTCCTTGCTTTCTAGAAGAAAGCCCTATGTGACATCAGAGGTGACACTGGCCAAGATGGTGGACACATGGCTGGGCTATACAAATTGTTACATTCAAGGGCACCAGCTTTGCATCCACACCACCAATTTTCCTGTGCATGAAGCCCATCTGCCTGTCAGATGATTTTCTAGCTCTGTGGCAATTTTGCGCACAGTTCCACTTGTAGCGAACAAGTCACAGGTGTATGTGTCATCTTTCTACCATGCAGCGGGAGAAAGGTCTTCAGCACTTCAGTTTCTCAGGTTTCCAAACCACTTGAGACTATTAACACTGAGGACTTCTGAAAAAGAAAAAAACAAATGAACAAAAACAAACCCCAAAAACCAAAACCAAACAAAAAAAACCCAAAAAAACCAAACCAAACCAAAAAACCCAAACAAAACATAACAAAATATAACAAAAAAAATCAACAAAGCAAATTTTCTCTTTGTGATAAATTTTGGATTATTTTTGTACTCATTCTTGGCAAATATGACAATGTGCAGCCCTGGGAGACCACACTACTGAGTAGATTTTTGAAAGCAGCAGCTCTCTCAGCAGCATCTCTGCCAAGGTAATAACAACAATGAGCTGCTTGTTGTCAGAACCCTGAGGAGGCAGAAGGAAAAGTGACTTGGAAGCAGACACACTTCACTTTAAGTTCTTCTTTGAGCAGATGAAGAGGGTGCTGAAAGATTGTCAGTAGATATAGAGATAGATTGGAGAAAAGCAACAAATTTTGGAAACCCAGTAGAGATCTGGGCCATTGCAAGGTTAGGCAAAGTATGTGTTGGGAATGCAATGAAATGTGTGCTTGTTTGTGTGAGAGAGAGTAAGAGAATTTTGGGGAGCTGGCTTCCAGTCTGACTGCAGGTAAATGCAGAGTGACACCCCAGTGTGCCTGGAGGGCAGGGCTTGATTCTGGAAAGGGAACCTTGAACAAGATTCTATCATGTTGCTCAGTACAAGGGGTGGTAAAATAAGTTTTGGAACCAAGCTGCCCCTGTAAACAGCCACCACTGCTGTCAAAAGAGCCACTCCTTTCCCTGGAGACAACCTTGTTTTTAAGGGTTGTGTGTGCCCATGGGCACAAACAGGTTTAGTGGCTTTCCTTTCAGAAAAGGATTTTTGGGGTTTGTCTGGAAGGAACACTTGGCTGAAGCCTGAGTCAAGCCACAAAACAAAGGAAAAGATTTCAAATGGTCCATTTGCTCCCTTCTGGGTAGGTGTTGATTTGCTGATGTCTTTGGTCAATGTGCTGGTTGTTCTTCGAACTGTTCTGAGGTCAGACATCACGAAGTGGTTCTGGTGGTTAATGGCTTCAGGATGGGAGCAGCAGGGAATGAAAGAAAAAACTGGACAACTGCAGTGGCTGGCTCCTTTTTTCAATCCATCCTGAAGTACCAAATCAGTGCAGGATCATCACTGGATCTTAGTCTCCTTCTGGTGTCCCTCCTTTGGTTTCAGTGAGCCCCTTTGTATAAGTAGATGTGAGTGAGTACACAGGATCAGGGCTCAGTTTTCAGATACCTGCAATTTATTTTTCCACTTTCAAAATCTCCTAAGTTTTAGTATACGTAACTCTTGGAATAGGCACAAAAGCCTGAACCTGGAAGCCGGTATGATTTGAAGGCTTTCATTATCTTATCAAGCCCTGGGTCTGTCCCAGTACCTGATATTGGCACTGTGTATCCCAAGTTGCAACAAGTAGTGCCATTGTATCAAAGCAATTTTGCCGAAATGAGTAGAATTTACTGCGAATGTGTACACAGCATAGGATGGGAATATAGACTCAACATGTGAGAGTGCATAAAGGGTATGAACCTCAAATATGATAAACAGTCCAGAAGGCAGAAGGCACAGTTTGATAAATTCTTGGAGTCTGGCATTTAAAAGCTCCTAATTTACAGCTTTTTGCATTTGGCAACTTAAAAGTTAAAAACCCCTGTCTTGCTGTAGCTGATACAAATCCCAGAAGGAGCAAAACGTTACCTCTTTGTACATAAGGCTGGCCTTGCCCATGAACGCGAATTGAACTGATAAATTGCTTTATCTGCCCCCTCTATACCTGGGCAGTAATTACTCCCTTCATGTTACCTGAGTTCCGGGTGGTTTCTAAAAGAGTTGCTAGCTTTCAGTGAAGGACTTTTCCTACAAAACACAGAAACAACTTCTAATGAAGGGTTCAGAACATGGATTCACTGGGTTCCTCAGGAATCTGTGGATTTGGAGTTGGGAGAGGTAGGTGTAGATTTGGTGAGCACTGAGTAGATATGTGATGAGAATGAGGATATAGCAGGAGAAATGGAGTAGGCACGATAAGGAAAAGAATGCAAGCAAAGGAGGAACTTGGAAGTAGATGGGAAAGAAGAAAGAGACCTAAAGGCAACAAGTGGACTGGGTTTAGCTTCAGGAACTGAAGCCAACAAAATACTCTGCTGGAACTGGAAGGCAACCCAGGAGCCACGCCAGCACACAGCTCTGCGGTTGACTGGCAAAAGGCAATGGGCCACACTAGAAATGCTAAACTGTTGCAGCTGTCCTTTGCTCCCTGAGCTCCAGGAACTGAGATTAGGCTGAGGTGACTCACACAAGTGTCAGGAAAATGCCCTTTGCTGAAGTGTCCCTTGTATTGCCTTGGTAATTTTAGAGCAGACATCGTGTGTGATACATGACAGAACACACACACAGGCTCGGCTGCCTTCTGCCAAATATGAGACCTGGGATGGGCTCCCAGTGGCTGCTGTCAGTGCAGCGGGTGGGTCTGAGGAGCTTTACAACAGCACCATCTTTCCTGGCACAGCCTGGAATCTGATCCAGCACTAGGTGCTACTGTGGGCTGCTTTGCATTCCAGGTTTGGATCTGTGGGAGCTCTGGGTCCTTGTGGATGCAAGGGTACCACACACAGAGCACGCTAATGTTCCTAATTCTGAATAAATGGAGCCTTCAAACTCAACTGTCACATGAGCTATAATTTTTATTTTAACATCTTCTTCTTGTCCCTATCAGTATTTGGCCATAAATTCGCTCCTGTTTGTGAAGCCTTCAGACACGGCGCTGCAGTACAAGGAGTACAAGATGCTCACACAAGCGTGTCTTTCCCTTCCCTCACTGTGGCTCTGAAGGACTCAGGCAAGTGATTTATGCTTGCTGCTTGTGGGAAATCCCATGGGGAAATGAAGCCTCCTGTCTTCAGAGCAGGATTTGAATAAGTGTGTCCTGAGGCCACACACAGCATGAGGAGTGTGAGGAGGATGACAGTGAATGAATACAGAGCAGCCAGAGCACTTGGAGCACACAGAGAGAGAAGAGCTTTAAGAGGAAAAGATAAAAAAGGACTAGGATCACTCAGTTCCAGAATTTATCACATTTCAATCTCACAGTAAAGATGAACTACAGTTCTCCAGAATGTACTTAACTGCTCACATTTTCTGGCTTTCAAATGCTTGACCGGACAACTTTTACAGTGTTTAACACCTTTCTGGGGGTGGGAATTCATGCACATACCCACTCACAAGCCAGATGTGTGCACTATGGTTTCTTAACATATACATTAAATACATATTTGAATTCAAAACCACTTCTAGAAATAAGTTTTTAGTTACTATCACTCTTTTAACTGATATTCCCCACTTGGGAAAGTGATGGATTTTATTTGTGATGTCTGAGCTTTATAAAACCTCCGGAGAGGACCGGGTTATGTAAAGATTGTTTCTGTAGTTAAACCGATTTGCAGTCTATGTTAATAACCAATCTGCACACAGATTTCTTCCAGCGTCCTAAAAAAATTGCCCCCAGATTTTGCTTCTCTCTTGGAGCCAAACTGCATCTGGTGCCCAGCTGATTTATGTGTCAGGAGCAGGCTGGTGTGTTTGTACATAGATTCACAAGCATGTGGTGCATTCATGGAACTCTCCATCATCCTGCATTCCCCATATGGGGGGAAGCAGGAAAAGAAACCATTGTTTCCTTTCAACAAGTCCAGAAGGAAAAGCAGAAACCTGCTCAGGGTGTTGCGTGAGAAATGTCTGATCACAGAAACACCGACTGACTGAGACTGGAAGGGACCACAGTGGGGCCACTGGTCCCACCTCCCTGCTCCAGCAGGGCCATCCCAGGGCACACAGCATAGGATTGAAATGAATGCTCTCATTTCTTTCATTTAGAAGGTTTTAATAACAGGTGAATTGAGGACAGGGAATCTACGATTCTACTGGCAAAACAAATGAACAGCCTCAGCAAAAATGGCTCCTCAGGAATGGTTTCCTCCAACAAGCATCCAAAGAAAGAGAGACTCCTGTTGAGTTGCGCTGGGCGTTTTTATGCCCTCGGATCTAGGGTCTCATTGGTGGAGCACTTTTGGATCCGCAACCTGATTGGTCTTGTTGTGGCTCATTCTAGGGATATGATTGGCTTTTATCTTAAGGGATGGGTTGGCTAGTTAAGGACCAGCGAGGATCTCAGGATTACCTTATTGGTTGCTTCTAGGGGCCAACTGTCACTGTGGTTTCCTTGTGCGGTGTTGGTGACTCATTCCTGAGACTAGGCAAACATTAACACATTGCAACTTTCAGTTAATGGTGGAACTGGTAAGCCAACAGAACTTCAGTAACCATATTAACCTGTTTAATTTTAACCACAAAAACCCATTTATTCATTACAGGATTGTGGGCAGATGGTTCTGGAATATCTCCAGTGAGGAGACTCCACATCCTCTCTGGACAATCTGTTCAGGGCTCAGTCACTGCACAGGACACAAGTTCTGCCTCCTGTCCGGGTGCAACTTCCTGGGATCAGTCCCTGCCCGTTCCTCTGGTGCCACTGCTGGGCCCCCCGGAGCAGAGCCTGGGCCCTGCTCGGAGCCCTCCCTGCAGACAGGGACACACAGGGCTGAGGGCCCCTCTCAGCTGGGGCTCCTCTCGAGGCTGGACAGCCCCAGCTCCCTCAGCCTTTCCCTGTCAGGGATGCTCCAGGCCCCAAATCACCTCTGCAGCCTCCGCTGGCCCCGCTCCAGGAGCTCCATGTCCCTCCTGCCCTGAGGAGCCCAGAGCTGGACACAGTGCTGCAGGTGAGGCCTCCCAAAGGCCGATTGTTCAAGTCATACCTGTAAGAGTCCTCAAATCTTGCCCTTCCTGAAGTAAGAAGTCTGCATTTAGTGAAAGCAAGGTGCTGTCTGCACAAGGAGAAATAAGAAGGTCCAAGTAGCAGTTCTGCCTCTGCCCCTCTCTCGACAGGCAGAAATGTGTGTGACATTGGCCTCTTCTCAGTCAAAAGGAACTTTTCCGGGTTGCCATGAGCTTTTGAGGGTGATGAGTCTCACAGTGATGCTGTAGGGTTCCCTCAGCACTGTTACAGCCATACCAACTCTTCCCATGAGCAGTTGGCTTAAGTGCACCCTAGCTGTCTGCCTCCTGTAATCATGAGGAACTAATAACGGTGTGATTCTTGGGGTGTCCTGTGCGGGGCCAGGAGATGGACTTCCACGATCCTGATGGGTCCCTTCCAGCTCAGGCTGTTCTATGATTCCTCTACTGTGGGCCACACTGTGCTGCCCAAGATTAGCGTAAGTAAATTTAGGGATCTGGGAGGCAGAACAGTGCATTGAATAGCTCATTTTTTTTAGGTCACCAAGCCTACTGAGCTGTGCATGAGGTTTGCCCTTAGCCTTCATTTTGCTGGCAATGCCTTTCCTGTTGCTCTTCTTTCAGTTCCAGCTGAGCTTTGGGTTTTCTTACTCCAGCTGTGCATGCTCAGGCAGTGCCTCTGTATTGCTCCCAGCCCAGCCCTGCTGGTATCACTTTTGGACTCGCTTTTTGTGTTTGGGCTCAGGTGGATGCTCGTTGCTGGCCTCCTGCCATGTGTTTGTTTGAACTCCCACACAGCAGAATGTGCTGCTGTTGTGCTTTGGGGAGGTGCTGCTTGAAAACATCCTTGAAGTTCATTTGAGCATTTTTTTCATCCTGCAAGAATCACAGAATTTCCTGTGTCAGAAGTGACACACAAGGATCATTGAGTCCAACTCCTGGCCCTGTGCAGGACACCCCAAAAATCCCACCGTGTACCTGCAAGTGTTGTCCAAAAGCTTCTTGAACAAGCCCAAAGTGTCTCTCCTTTGTCCAGAGCTATGCTTTGTGTTGTTTCATTCTCCCTGTTTATACTGCTGTGATTTTGAACTCCACCATTCAATGATAACTGTAGCCAAGGCTTCCTTTGGCTTTCACATCCCTTCCACCTTTTTCCTGAGCAATACCTCCTGCAGAGCATATTCCCCACTCATCTCATGGACCAGCTGCACCATGGAATTGTCCTCAGCACACTCCAGAAATCATCCAGACTTGGATCCAGCCCTTTTGCACTTCCAAGAGACACTGGTGCAGTTGATATCCCCAGCAAGTCTCAGAGCCTGTGACTTCAAGACTTGTTCTGCCTTCCTGAAGAGGGTTTCATCTGCTTCCTCTTCCCAAGCAGGTGGTTTCTAGCAGATTCCTGCCCCAAATATTAGCGTTTATTCTGATTTTTCCTCACAAATTGTTGATTGGTTTATCAGCAGTTCCAGGGTTATTTGGATACCTGAGCTATCTTGGGCATTTCTGCTCAGGTCTCCCCCAGCTGCTGTTTCTGGTGATAGAGCAGTTGGAGTCACCTCAAGTTCATCTGTATGTCTTGGTGTAAAATCTCTTGCAGCAAGAAGTGTTTCAGCCCAGCTGTTGAAAGCAAAATTGAAACTCCAGGCTGGAATTTTAAAAAAGGAAAAAAAAAAAAAGAAATGTGCATTTGTAAGTATTCATACTCTTGGAGGGTATCGGTGTATTTGAGAAAGCTATTAAGGGAAAATGGAGACTGGATGGAAAAAGAAGAAAGAAAACAAATAAACAACAACAAAAAACCCACAAACAAGCAAACAAAACATAAAACGCAAACCAAAAACCAACCAAACAAACAAAAATCCCAAACCAAAAGAAAACAATCAAAAAAGAAAAATAATACAAAAGGAAGAATTTCGTAGCTGGCAGAGAATAAAGTGTTAGGAACAATTTCTTCTTTGTTTTTATCTGCTGGCAAGGTCTATAGCTTTATGTTATCCCAGGAAAAATTTAAATTCTGTGACCACACGTCTTCTCTTTACCCAAATTAGTGCCACAGCTGTGTGAGATCTTTTCACCCTGGAAGAAATGAGGCTGGCAGTTGGTGACAGCCACCAGGCATATCCCTGAGAGCTGGACAAGGCACTTTGGGCTGGACTTGATGCCTGCAGCGTTGGTGGAAGGAGCAGTAACTGAGTACTGAATGTGTTCGGGAGAGGGAAGAAGAGGTAAGCTGGGATATTAATCAACTAAAATTTTAAGATAGGGGTGCACATGCATGTGATATCGTGTAGGAAATTCTTTAAGCAGATTAACTTGGGAATTCACTGTCAAGATTTCTTTAAAATTAGTACATCAGCTGGTGGGTAAGATGGAATAACATGCAATAGAGGGAATGTGCCATGTGGGTAGTCTTTTGTACATCCTTTCCCCCAGTAGAGAGCAGCAACTCACCAAGGGATTCTTTAGCATGTCCTTCCTTACAGAAACTGTAAAAATGAGTCTTGGTTTGTTTCATATTTGTGTTCATTCACCACAGGTTCAGTTCAACTCAGAGCTTTGTAAGCATTGGTTATGGTATTAAAAGAAGTTTTAAAAGAAAAGATAGAGAAGTCTGGCATTTCCTAGTACATCCGTCTTGCTGGAGAGCAGGATGAGCTCTCATCCTAGACACCACATCATAGTCTTGGTTTGGTAGTTTTTGCTTTCTTTCTACAAGCAGAATTTGCAGCATCTGTGTTTTAGACTTAAACTCCCTTTGGCTGCTGATGAGACTTAAACTCTCTTTGGCTACTGATGTCACAAAATCATCTTACTCCACCTCACACCCGCTGGGATGATGCTTTTAGATGAGCCTGGGCGATCTTTGCAACATTCTAGTATTTCATGAGTGGTCTCTTCTTATGAACACCAAGTCAGGAAGAAGAAACAGTCATGTAATTGTCAAGACCAGAATGAATCAAAGCCTGACTTCTTTTCCTCTTGAAGATACTTAGCAAACCTTTACCCTCAAAGAAGGGGCTTACTATTTTAGAAGGGTCATTGAAAATACTGGACGCCTGTACCTGTATTTTTTCTGTGTTTCCTCCCTCATGAGGCACAAAGACACTAACTGGAGGAGACTAGGTGTGATGATACGGGATTCTTTCTTACTTTTCCCCTTTCTATTTCAGTCTAAAACCTCAAGAATGCCATATCGAATTTTATCTTCCTTTCTGGGGACCTTTAGAGGTACTTATGTGATCTCATGCTTTTTCTACAGGGGATGAATTCTGCTAAAAGCTGAGTAAGGTTTCCTTCTCTTGAATTCATTTGCAGTATAAATTAAGTGATGAATGACAAACACAGAAAGCTCAGTGTCTAAAGTCTCTTTTTCCATGCAGTGCCCATCTTCCCATCTGGAGAACAGTCCACATGTTCTCCAGTCATGATAATCTAAGGAGCAGAAAACATCTTCTTGTCTTTTTGATGGGTCCTCATGCCTCGGCATCCTGGGCCGACTCTGGGAGTGCAAGCACTGCCAGCCTGTTCCTCTCAGTTTTGTGCGGGCAGGAAGGTGACAGGAAGGGATGTGACGTGAGCAGGGTGTCAGAGTATGTACACACACCTGTTAATGCATCAAAGCTGCCGTGATGGAGGAAGGAAACTTATTTTAGCAAAGGCAGGAGTTCCACAGAAACATTAATGCTGGAAAAGACCTCCAAGGTCATCAAGTCCAGCCTGTGGACTTGGAACAGCCAGTCACCCTGTCAACTACACCAAAGCACTGGGTGCCACATCCATTCGTTTCTTGAACAATCTCCAGAGGTGGTGACTCAACCACCTCCCAGGGCAGCCCATCCCAATGCTTCACAACTCCTTCAGTGAAGAAATTCTTCCTGAACCTCCTCTGGTGCAGCTTGAGGCCATTTCCTCCTGTCTTGCCCCTTGTTCCCTGGGAGCAGAGCCCGCCCCCCCCCCCCAGCTGTCCCCTCCTGTCAGGGAGTTGTGGAGAGCCAGAGGTTCCCCCCTGAGCCTCCTTTTCTCCAGGCTGAGCCCCCACAGCTCCCTCAGCCCCTCCTCATATGAGTGAGTCTCCAGACACTAAAGAAGAAGCAGAGGTGGGAGAAATAGAATGCAGCAGTTGAAAAAGGATCTGTTTTGTGTTTAAGGCCCTGTTTTACCTCTGAATCAGACTGGAAGGTGGTGTTGAAAAGTTTGCAGAGCAACAGAGAATCTGCCTTTCCCCACAGCAGCATCAGATGGATGGAAGATGACCATGAGCTGTCAGGCAAGTACTGGGAAGAAACTTTTTTCCAGAGGCTGGGAAATGTAAATCAAGGCTGAGAAAAGTGGCAGTGACGGTGCTCCTGCGAGGGAGTGGGTGTGGATGAGGATGGCCCTTCCAGCTCCTGGCTGGGCTGGCAGCTGCAGTGACACTTGCAGGGTAAGGAGGAGAACCGTCCCGTTCCCTGCTGGGAGCTGAGCTGAGCACACGAGTTGCCGTGGGCTGCCGAGCTGTGTGTGTGAGACAGGAAGGGCAGCTCATCCCCAGCTGCCCCGTGCAGGCTGGCAGTGGTGTTGAGCAGGGCACCTTTGAAGTGGGAGCTGTAACAAAAAGGAGGCCCTGCAATGAGTTGGTACCATCTGTTTACAGAAATGTGCTCTCCCTCCACCACTTCTTAGCCCATGCCCTGAATGTCTTCAACCCTGACTACATCTCCCCTTCAGATTTCTGCTCTGTTGAGCCATTGTTGTCTTTTTTGTAGTGTTAGAGCCTTAAAGTCTCTGCATGCTGGAACATTTCCCTCTAATCTGGGTTTCTAACAAACTGCTGTCATCACAGATGTATCACAAGCAGCTCTTGCCCCAGGATACTGCATGTTTCTGAAGAACTACTTCCCTAACATTCCAGTGAAGTGCAGGCATCTTCTTTTTTAGTCTCACGATGCCTCCTCTTTACCCATCTTTCTTTTAAAGTGGTTAAATTGTACATTGTTATCCCTGTGTATTAAATCTCTATTTCATTATATTTTCCTTAGAAAGATAAAATACTCTTTTTGTTACTTGCTTAAGTAAAAATGGTTATTCAAATGGAGAGAAAAACCAATATTTTGGTGTCTTGGGCACAAATCTAGTTTTATAATAGTATAAAATCCTGTAAGAATTCCAAACCAGTTTTTACAATTCAGTCTGAGTGCTGCTTTTATAAACCCAGATCTTGGTCTGCTGTTGCCACCTATATTTGAGTGAGATGTAAGGGTATGAATTTTGTCAAATGATTGATACACTCTCACAGCTGTCAGAGCCTGTCCTCTTCAGCAACACCCTGAGATTCCATTAGCAATACTGAGGGATAGCAAAAGTTTGTCTTTGTTCTGAAAAGTGATCCTTGAGGATTCAATCTTTGCCCTTAGCTCAGCACTGCTGTATCACATGTGCAGCCAGAGACATATCCTTTCTTTGGGAACAAAAGTAAGCCTTTATTCCTTTCAGCAGTGCCCAAAGAGAGTGGAATCTCCTTCCCACAAGTACAAATGTGAGTACAAGCTCCCCTCTGCAGCACATCAAGCAACTGCTCCATGGAACTGCTCTTCTGCAAAGCCTCTGTGGGTACCAACATTGCGCTGATGTCCCTGAAGATTGAAGGCAGCCATTTGCACAAGAGACTGTCCTTACTAAAATTTGTCTTCTTGGTTCTAAGACAATGAGCTGGAATTACTTTAGGCGGGTTTTTTTGGGCAAGATTCTCATAAATGCACTTGTGGGTAGAGATACTTGAAAAAGCAAACCTTAAAAGCTGTATTTAGAATGCAGGTTTGAGGTGTTTCTCAGCTGTCTAAATATCAGCATGCAACATATTCTGAGCTGTTTTGTGATATCCTTTTTGTCTAGATCTGCTGCTTCAGAAGGTTTGCCATGAGCCCTGTGTCACTTCTGTCCAGCCCAGATGAGTCTTTGATATCCTCAAGTGTCTCAGGTTGCACTGGATTCTTGTGTACACACAATTGAATTGCAGCTTTTGAAACCAGTTTACAAAAGGATCAGGAGTATTCACACAGTTCTCAGAGATATTTGCATTTACTCATTTTTGAAACATCTGCATTAAATAAATCTGAGGAGTTCGAGTTTTACATCTCAGGTTTTGGGAGGGAATTGTCTGTAAATCATCTAATGGCTAGAAGCTAATTGCAGCCCTTATCTAGACTGGGATGAAAGAGACTTTATTGGAGGGTTGTTTGCCTGATGAAAAAGCCTCTGCCTTTGAACAACTGGATGATGCTGTATGGGAAAATGACTATTTTACTGGAATATTGTTTTCTCTTTGGAAAATCCAGACAGTATCTCCCCAGCAGGCTGCCTTGAAGATTCTGGTCCATTTCTCTCACTTCCATTAAAGAAAAGAAGGACTTCAATTCTGCCTGAAGGAGCACAGCACAAGTTGGAAGGTGGAAAAAAGGTGATGATCAAGAAGGCAAAGTTTCTGGGTTCATAGTCAATGGAACCTGAAAGGGTGCTTTTTGCTTTTTCTTTTTAAATTTAAGTTATTGCAGTTTTTTTCCTGCATTGAGAAAGCAGAAATGCTTGAAAGCTTTCAAGCTGGGCAGCAAGGAAGACACCAAACTCCCTAAATGGAATATTTTAGGATTCCTGTCTCATGACCAATGCCTGGGATTTTCTATTTTGTTTTGTTTATTGAGAATCAATATTAACTTGTTTTCCAATCTCTTCACATTTTCCAAGGGATGTTGATTCTGTTTCTCTGGGCCAGATCTATTCTTAAGCTTTTGGGCAAGAGTTCCCAATGGCAAATAAATATGAAAAATAAATTAATGGCTACAAAATCAATGTGATCTCTGCGAGTTCTGCACTCAGCTGGAGTTAGGGATGAGCTCTCTGGGACGTGGATATGGATCTCAAGGATCTTGATGTGTCTTATGGCATGTGCTTCCCCACCTTTGGAAAGCAGCCTTGCTTACCCACACCCCTTTCTTTGTGCGTTGTCAGCACTGCACAGCCATAAAACACAATGCAGTCCTGCACCTGGGGACTTATTTTTATTCCAGAAAATCCATTTTGAAAATGCCAGATGAGGTCCGTGACCTTGTTATAGATCTGTTACACCAGGAAGAAGGCTGGGGAGGAATTGTTGGACTCAGTCTTGGAGGTCTTTTCCATCCTAAATGGTTCTGTGAATAAAAGGTCTTGAGGAGCTCTGCATCAAGGCTGCAGGAAACCTTTTCCACACCCTTCAGACTGCAGGGATATCCCTTCTAAGCACCATTCCTCATAAACCTCCAGACTGTAAATTCAAATACAAGCCAGCAAAGCACCTTTGAAAAGCCATCAGCAGCCTGGCTCATCTGAGAGTTGCAGTTCATGGGGGAGAGCCAAGCTGCTGTTCCTTGATCCATGGGGGGAGACTGGCAGTGTGTCCATGGCTCTTGCTCTCCGTCCCACCAGGTGTGAGTGCTCAGGATCAGGAAGGATCTGTGCCTGGGGGTTTATGTGCCTATGTTTCATAATCATCACCTATTCCCAGCTGAAGTGTTGCACTTGCTGGCCTCAAGTAAGGAGTAGAGGGCCCTGTTACCAATGTTTTATTCTCCTACTTACTGTAACCATTTTGGATTTCAGCCAGCACATATAAACAACCTGCTTGGGCCTTTCCATCTCTGCACTGCCATTTTAGCACTCTGGACATCAGCCAGTGCCCATAAAGTGTGTGGCATTGATTTAATTTCAGCTGGCTTCCCAGACTTTTGATAAATGGATCCAAGGTGGACATGTCTGTCTAAAATAGGAATTTAATTCTGTATTGGGGGTGAACTGTATTTGGTTAAATTGTGTCGCTGACACAATTGTCAGCATTGCTTTTAACTTTTGTCTAACGTAATGCCAGATGAAAGGTGCTTTAAAGAAGAGGATGGCAATGAAAAGATTATCATTCCAGTGGAGCTGTAAGCTTGATGTTTTATGTTTTATGCCCATGTGGACATTCAGGCTGTGATGGAAATGACTTGCTGAGATTTACCTCATTCCCATAAGGCACTTGAGCATTACAGAATTACACATGAATCCTTTCATGCAGTCAAAAAGACTTTCACAAGTTCAAAGTGCCACTTCTCATTGATTAGAAGCAGAAACAGTCACAGAAATATCCCAGTGCAGTGGTTTAAGTAGTGGTGTGATTCTAAATTATCTTCTGAAACCTCTTTCTTTCATGGACAATGCAGAAGGAATAAATCAGAAAATACCGCACCAGCTTTAATTTCAGAAGAAAATGTTCTCCTTTTTCATTATGTGTTCCAAAGAAGTGCTGAACTGCTAAATATCTGAAGAATCATCATAACTTTTGAATAGACAGTAGGAATAACTCTCAGGTGGGGATTAAAATTCGTAAATGAGCATCAAAACAACTTTATGAATTGCACTTCTGTGTTTTCAAAGAGCTCTGGGCCTACTACCACATCTGCTCTGTTTCTGGCACATCGAGTAGAGTCTGCACCAGGTAGTACCTCTAGAGTTGCTGGAGATTAACTTACACAGGGTCAGGGAAGAAACAGAAGGGAAACTGTAGGAGACTCTAAGAACATCTGGCAGCTGTCCTTCATGCTGTGTAGGAGGCAGTGTATCATCTCATTTACTAATGCTAGTTATCATTTTATTTGCTAATGCTATCCATCATTTTATTTGCTAATACCATTTAAGAATCTAATTGCTTAGGCTATTCAAATGCATATTGTTATGAAAAATTGTGACATTTCAACAAGCTCCTAAAAAGCACATCATCCCTTATCTACCTTTTGTAGCTACTTGTAAGATTATTGTGTTTATCACATTAATCCCACATCTCAAGCAGTATTATCTCGGGGTCTGTTTCTATCTAATATACATGAAGAAACAAAAATGTAAGGTAATTACAAGCTCTCAAGCAGATAAACGATTGAAAGGGTTACCAGGAAATCAGAGATTGTAATTTTGACTGATGCATGGGAAGCAGAAAGTAGAGCAGACTGGAAATCACTCAAAGGTGAAAGGAGATGTGGTTTTATCTAGGCAGAAAGTCTAGATATTAACTCACAAATTCAAATGCTGGCTACATTTTATTTAGTTTTCCATGAGTGCTGGCCTCATCAAAAATTGTTGGGGTGTCCTATGCAGGGCCAGGAGTTGGACTCGATGATCCTTGTGGGTCCCTTCCAACTCAGGATATTCTGTGTTTCTGCAAATATCTCCTCTCCTTGGCTCTAGTCAATGCAAATTTTTCTCTAAAGATGGTGACAGTGTGACAGGAGCGAGACCTATAAATAAATAACCCATTGTGCTGTGACAGACCCAAATCCCGATGCCAAACCTACCAGCTGTTCACAGTTTTGCTCAGAGGAACTGCCTATTCTCTTCCGTGGAGATTACCAATACAAGTCCACAGTATCCATAGGAATAAATGCCTTCAGGAATTGCATCCCTGACCCTGTTGACCGTCAACGTGATGTCTAACCAAATGATGCTGTGATGATTTTTTGATTTTTCTTTTATACCCCTTTTATATACTCTCTTATATAGCTTTTATGTATTCTTAGTGCTTTTAGCCTACACAGTTATAATTGTTTACGTTTGATAACTTCCCTCAGACCCAATATCCCGTTAAGCCAAGAGACCAAACATTCTGGAAACCCCAGACACCGAGGGCCTCTCCAGAACACATTCTGTAAACAAAGACAGGCCCATCCAGGGGGAAGGTTCCTCGCTGAGGGGTCTCACTGGAGTCCCTCACTGGGGAATCTTTGATAGATGTGCTAATTTTTGCAAGGCCTATAATTGCACACACATCACATTGGGGGTGGCCATTTTTGGTGGGCATTTCGGGGTGCATTTTGATGTGCATTTCGGCGCACCTGAGGATCCTTAAATAAATACCGAGGTAAAAACCTTTCTCCCTCTTAACCGTGTTTAGCTCTTAATTTTAAGACCAGGAAAAGGCATCAAAAAATGATACAAATGCAATTCTGGAATGCAAGAGAAATTCTTAATGAAAATGGGGATTAATTTTGTGACCTGAAGTCAAAGAAGTAGTTTACTTTAATGTTCTCTCGTAGTTGTCACTTTTCTGTAAAAAGACAGTTGGCATGGTGATCTGTAGGAAAGATTGGAGATAATGGATAACTGGACCTGGAATGCCAACTTACTGTAAATTAATCAGAGAGTTTCTAGGAGAGGCCAATACACCATATATCCTTCATTTTATCAACAAATATTCTGTATTTGCTTGGATATTTACCAGAAATATGGCTTAGAAATGCTGTAGTTTTAAAGGCATCCACAGATATTAATAATTTTTTACATGATAATTGTTTCTTTTAATTGCATCACTAACTCTATGAAACCTAGGTGTATAAACTTCCTTAAGTTTTATGAAGTCAGCTACTTGGAGTTCAGTAAGAGCCAAAAAGAAAAAAAAAAAGTAATTAGAGACCTGAACATGTTTCAGTTTTAAGAACAAACTCCTTGGGTATGCCCAGGACTGGAAGGAGATGACACATGTCATTCTGCCTTCTTATTTATCAAATCATTGAATCACAGGATGGTTTGAGTTGGGAGAGACCTTCAAGATCAACTCATTCCAATCCCCTGCCATGGGCAGGGACACCTTCCACTAGACTGGGCTGTCGCAAGCCTCATTCACCCTGGCCTTGAACACTTTACAGGGACGGGATGTTCTTAAAATTGTATTTGTTTGGAGCTTTGTCAGAAAGATTTTTTTTGTGAATGGCCACTGTTGTATTTTGAGGGATTTTTTTGTGAGAAGCAGAAGGAGAAAACATTTTAGCAGCCTTTTTTTTTTTTCCTTTAATTTTTCTTTTTTTTTTCCATATGGCAGCTGCAGAAAACTTGAGGGCTGGCAGGCTCTGAGCAGCCTGAGGGAGATGAATTAGTGAGCATGGGACAGGTGAGTTCATCAGAGATGCATAAGAAATTGCAGAACTATGTGATAAACACTTCTTTATCACGGGTCTGTCCTAAGAAGCTCTCACTCCTTTCCCTGTCTCACGAGCGAGAACTCCACCAAAAGCGTGCTGGAGGGTTTGCTGAGCTGGGAGTGAGAGGAGAAAACATCTGGTCACAAAGCATCTGGTGGTCAGTATCTTAGACTGCCTAATGTTGGAACTGCACTGGGTGAGGGCATGGTCTTCCTAGCTGAAGTGTGTGTGACCGGATTGTCACTGTGATCCTTCCTTCCTTTCCTTCCTTTCCTTCCTTTCCTTCCTTTCCTTCCTTTCCTTCCTTTCCTTCCTTCCTTTCCTTCCTTTCCTCCCTTTCCTTCCTCCCTTACTTCCTTCCTCTACTTTTTAGAGAAGTCTTAATTTTCATCTACATCTTCAGGCCCAGATTCCCATTTGGAAAAATTAAAATTTAGAGCACTCATCAGGCATATGGGAGACTAAATTTCCAAGTCCTCCTGGGACAGTCTCCGATACCCTGGCTCATGTCATAATTGCCACTTACTCTGGCATGGGCTTCCTTGCTGAAGCTGCCCTTTTGACAGTCTTCTCTTCTTCAGGAGAGAGAGGTAAGATGTGTAAACATGACCTCATATGTTAGTGATAAGGGCACCCAGGAGAGGGAGGCTCTGGATTTCTGCCCCTCTTTCACTGAAAATTTATGTGTTTTTAAGAACTGGAAGCCAGGGGTAGGTAGGATTTGTCTTTGGCAGGAGAGAGATGATGACATCTCATGGAGAAGAGAGAAGAGGAAAGACATCTTTAGTTCTTAGCACGAGTAAGGGAGAAATAATGCTCTGGATAAGAGAATTTCAAGGCTTATCTGTTTGTTTTCTGCTCCATGGAGAGCCTCCTTTCAGCACAGGTGTTTTATTTCAAGCACAGGCTATATCTCATGGAGTTAAATCTGTTTTACTTTCCAGTTGGCCAATTACAGTTTGGCTCTGTCATATTGATTCTCTCCCAGGGGCCCACACACTGCATGGGGTTTGCGTGGCCAGGTTTTGGTAGCAGGGGAGCTCCGGGGTTGACTTCTGTGAGGGGCTGCTGGAAGCTTCCCCCATGTCTGAGATAACCAATTCCAGACAGCTCCAGGATGGACGTGCCCTTGGCCAAGGCTGAGCAGATCAGGAATGGTGGGAGCACCTCTGTGATAACATTTTTAATAAGTAAAACAAGATGTTGTGCAGAGGCAATTGTGGCCAGAGAAGAGAGGAGTGAGAACATGTGAGAGGAGCATCCCTGCAGACACCTAGGGCAGTGAGGAGGGAGCAGAGGGGCTGCTCCAGGAGTCGGAGCTGGGACTCCTCTGTAGCCCATGGTGGAGCCCATGGGGGTGCAGAGATCTACCTGTGGCCCCTGGGGGAGCCCTCGCTGGAGCAGGGAGATGCCCAAAGGATGCTGTGACCCTATGGGAAGCCCACCCTGCAGCAGGGTCCTGGCAGGACCTGTGGAGAGAGGAGCCCAGGCTGCAGCAGGTTTGCTGGCAGCATTTGTGACCCTGTGGGAGAGACCAAGGCTGGAGCAGCCTGTTCCTGAAGGACCATGGAAGAGATCCATGCTGGAGCAGTTTGGGAGGAACTACAGACCGTAGGAAGGACTCAGACTGGAGAAGTTCATGTCTTCCATGACAGGGACCCCACACTGGGGCAGGGGAGAGACTCCTTGAGGAGGAAGCAGCAGCAGAAACAATGTGGTGAACTGACCATTACTCCCATTCCCCATCTCCCTGCTCCACTGAGGGGCAGTGACAGAGCCCAGGAAGGAGGAAGAGGCTGGCAGAAGTTTTATGATTTGCTTTACGTCTCACTATCCTACTCTGATTTGACTGGTACATAATTGAACTAATTTTCCCGAGCTGAGTCTGTTTTGCCCAGGACAGTAACTGGTGACTGATCTCTCCCTGTCTTCATCTCAACCTCTGAGCTGTTTGTGGTATTTTCTCTCCACTGTCCAGTTGAGGAGGGCAGTGAGAGAGCAGCTTTGGTGGGCACATGGTGTCCAGCCAGGGTCAGATGACCACCCCCACACACAGAAAATACCCATCCAGCTGCTCCTCATTCCTCCTGCGATCTGATCATCTGCTCTCAGACAGGTACTCAAGCTGTAATTTAGGGCAGACTGTCTCAGGAAAACACACTCTGGTCTTACTGTGTCCTCCATTTGGGGATATCTGTCATGCCCACATCCCCACATGGTTCTCACACTTAAAATGTGGCAAGATTTTATATTATGATCACATAAAAAACCCCAACAAACCAGAGGTTTCTGTGGTATGGCTGCTGGGCGCAGATTGTTTTCTCTGGCTTTTGGCTTCTGAGCCTGTGCTGCTACACTGTCTTTTTGCTGAGGAGAAATTTCTGCTTCGAAATGATCAAGATAAATCAGTGACTGTCCCTAGGAGAGCCCTCATAGGAACTGTTCGTCAGGCACTAAAGAGGTTTTGGCATATGGTACTTTGAGCCATTTAATGTTTGATCTCTAATTTGGGTGCAAAGAATTTCTTTTTACTCTCCATTCCACGCCTTAGTGTCAGAACCAGCAGCAGTGTGGCTGAGAGCTCAACAGACCTTGCCTGACCCTAATCCCTGAGAATACAGGGATTTGCTCTAATAAAGGGAGATTAGGGAAAATAGTGCTAAAACCTTATGTTCCTGTTCGCTTCATACTATCTCACAGCTGTTCTGTAGAGCAGAAGTGACAGAAGCAGAGGGGAAGACACTGTTTTGTTTGACAGATGATTGAACTGCTGGGACTAACACACCACTTCCATAAAATCATAGATTCATGAATTATTTGGGTTGGAAAAGACTTTAAACAAGTCTTTTCTTTGAACAAGTTCCAACCCCCCGCCATGCGCAGGGACATCTTCCACTATCCCAGGTTGCTCAGAGCCCCATCCAGCCTGGCCTTGGACACTGCCAGGGGTGGGGCAGCCACAGCTTCTCTGGGCACCCTGTGCCAGGGCCTCACTACCCTCACAGGGAACAATTTCTTCCTCATATCCAATCTAACCCTGCTCTCTGTCAGTGTGAAGCCATTGCCCCTTGTCCTGTCACTCCAGGCCCTTGTCAAGAGTCTCTCTCCATCTTTCCTGTGGGCTCCCTTCAGGCACTGCAAGGCCCCAGTGAGGTCACTCCAAAGCCTTCTCTTCTCCAGGCTGAACAATCCCAGTTCTCTCAGCATTTCCTTGCTACCCACACTCCTCAGAATTGTTTTGTACATCTCTGGGTTTTTTCTGTCTATAGTTAAAGAAGGCCTGAGAGTGACATGCATCAAGGTAGATGAAAGAAATTCTCTATGAGCCCTTGAAAACAGCCTTCATATTTTTTTCCCTCCTGATTAATAACTGAATATGCTAAAGTGGGAAGAATTTCCATGCTTATGTGTTATGTTATGCCAAGGGTTGACAGATTATTTTCTGTTCTTGTTGGATCTCAAATTCTGGGAATTTGTCTCTGGGAACTGACACTTCTTTGTTTAGGGAGAGGATAGGAACTGTCTCCTGGAAACAGAAAAAGCAGGCTGGAGTCATTAACCCCAGGATTTAGTCCTCAGGCACCAGGAGCATCCAGGTTTTGCTTTTAGAAGTTGTTCTCTTAATTGCCACATTTTTTCATTCATGTTTCAATGTGAGATAAAGAAAAATGTTGTTAAACCTTTATGCTGATTTAAAGCATGATGGGGCCTACAGACCATATGAGTCAAAGTCCTTAAAAGACCACTTTTTGGGGACTTTTTGTCTGCCAAACAAGTGTCAGATCTTGAACTATGTGTACCAAAGACAAGGCTTGCAGGGTGACAATCTCCTTTTGAACACATCCACTACTGATTAAGGAGATGACTTCACTCAGCTCAGAGGCTTAGTCTGGGGAGCCTGTGTTTGGAAACTGGTGTACAAAACCCAAAATACGTTTGGAAAATTGTGTACAAAACCAGAATAATTTAGGACATGAAACTGTTGGAGCAAGTCCAGAGGAGGCCACGAAGGTGACAAGGGGACGGGAGCACCTCCCCTATGGAGACGGGCTGGGAAAATTGGAGCTGTTCAGCCTGGAGAAGGGAAGGATGCATGGAGGCCTCACAGCACCTCCTGGTATCTGAAGGGGCTACAGGGAAGCTGGAGAGGGACTTTCCATCAGGAATTGTAGTTACAAGGCAAGGGGGAGAAGGTTTAGATGGGATATTGGGAAGGAATTGTTCCCTGTGAGGGTGGTGAGGCCCTGGCACAGGTTGCCCAGAGAAGCTGTGGCTGCCTCATCCCTGGCAGTGTCCAAGGCCAGGTTGGATGGGGCTCTGAGCAACCTGGGATAGTGGAAGGTGTCCCTGCTCATGGCAGATGAGGTTAGAACTGGAAGATCTTTAAGATGCCTTACAACCCAGGCCATTCCATGATTCTGGGATTCTATGGTTCTAAGATTCTAAGTTTAAGAGGTATGTGAGACATTAGGCACGAGAAACACCTGTTTAAGGTCTTAACCTGAGATCTCAGTCCTGCCCCAGATCCCAGATGGGAGCTGGAAACAACAACTGGGCTGCCACCAACCTGGATCTCCCTCATCCTGGCAGAGGACCTGCTGTCCTCAGAGTAAAACACTTCTTGATGTCAACACTGATGCAGTGTTTTATATGACAAAGACATTTGGTTGCGTGTTTATTTGTTTTAGAAACTGAACACAATCCATGTGCAGAGACATACTTTTGTGCTGACTTGACGGGAGCCACTGAGTGAAAAGTTGGCAGGTGGGAGATGTGATTTAGCCTCCTTGTTGATGTCCCTTTGACTCAGGTGGTGATTTTGTTGCCAGAGGAAAGATTTACCATGTTTTGTAATAATCTCTGAAGAAATCTTTCCCAGATCTCAGATCCAACACTTAATTCTTCACTAACTTGCCACTCGTTACCAATTCCCTCACCCAGGGGTGAATAACTGATTGCTATCAGTCCTGTCAATCCCCCTCATGGTGCTGAAATTCCTCATCACAGGAATAGCTTCTGCTTTGAAGGCAGATCAATACCAGTTACATAATGGAGAGAGTATGTCTTGGGAATGGGAGTTGAACACACCTTAATCAGGAGGGAAAATGTAAAAGCACAACTCTTGGCTTTATTCCTCTGTTAGTCCTAAATCTGGAGCTGTTCCAAAAGAGACTTATAAATTTTAAGCAATTGTTCTAAATAAGACTGAATAATTGCTCAGTTTTTATCTGAAAAACCTATTAAGATTTCTTTGCACCCAGTGGGGATATTCCCATTTCTTCTGCTAGGTTCTGCTGAGAATTCAGGAGCAGGGAGTTGGGGTACTCCTTGTTTCTTTCCAGGTGGTTAAAACACCAGGTTTTGAAAGCAATTGAAAATCAGGATTGCTACCTAACGACACAATGGAAAGAAGAAACTGTCCTCATACCTTTTGGGGAAGAAGATTTTTCAGCTATTCCAATTTAAACTGTAGATCCTACAAATCCAGAATCATGGAGGTTATATTAAGGCTCACTAGACTGGAGCTGTATTGCCCGAGAAACTTGTAAACACAAGCACATCCTTCATGCAAAGATGTTGTTTCAGCTCTTTATTGTTAAGCTAACATTACATATTTTATGATTTTATTTCTTTTCTCTTTAAAAATTTTGCTGGATTTGTCAATAAAATACATCAAGCTCTTGCTGCTTGGTTTGATGTTTGAATACTGAATCCTCAGTTTCTAGATTTTTTTCTAGAATTTACGGTCTAGGAATGACAGCAAAGTGGATATCTCCATATCTGGGGATTGGGGCAAAGTTTGAAAACTAGTGGAAAAGTTTAAATATACATGTTTAGAAAATAAACTATAAAATGACAGGCTTTCAAAATAGCGTAATATATATTCTTAGATTTAGTTTGAAAAGTAAGACTGATAAATAGGTTATGCTTGAATTTTATCATTTCAGCTGCCTTTGAATGATGCCAGATAAGTTAAATTAGGAAGCTTAGTAAGTTAAAGCAAACTTAATCTTACCATACAATGCTGGACCAAAACGTCCTGGAGAAAAATGAAACTAGAATTCTAAATTTTGACAAACTGCTGTGGAAAAACTTTTTTGTAATACATCCACAATAGGAAAAGAGAGTTTCAGAATGAGATAATAATAGCTCTTCTAAGAACCAAATTGAAGTCCTATAAAAATGTTGGTGGTTTGGTATTTTTTGTTCATGATAGCTATTTCAAAAACTCAGCAGTTGCATTTTAAATCTATTTTCTAACCTTAAGAGAAGTTTGCTAAGCTCTTAAAGTTGGGAGTCATCCTCTTGTTGATTTCAGGATCTCTTCCAAACATTGTTTTCAGTGATGAAAGGAAAAGGCCCAAGTCCCTGGACTCTGTAGGAGGGATAAAAAATGAGGTGACTAAGCCTGACCTCTCCTCTAGTTCAGATTCACCTCCTTGTCCTACATGTTCCTGAGGAAAATATTTTTAAATGGTTGGAGTTCTGAGCACCTCCTGTTGAGTAAGGACAGCTCTACCCACCAGCACAATAAAAGAAGTTTTAATCACCCACTCATAAATACATTTTCCTTCTTGTTGCTGTTTTTATTTTTTAAGTAATGACAGAATTTCTCCAGCATGCAAACTGTGAAGCTGGGAACCGAACCCAGAGAGGTTTGTCTGGGCAGAAATCATTGCAATCTGCAAATCTCCAGAGGAGCTCTTTTTTCCAGCACTCCCTAGCCTTTCTAGTCCACTCGGAACTATCAAGGACTCTGTAGAATTGCTGTGGTTTGGAAACCAAGGGCAAATCTCTCTGTATTTACATGTGTGGAGAGTTAAGAGCTTAGAGGAGGAACAGAAAAGGCAACAAGTCCAGTATGCCTGGGTCACAGCACATCCCAGGAAAGACTTGGTTTCCTCAATGGAGAAAACAGAGGTGGAATCCCACAGCAGTTGGTCCTGAGTGCTGCTGGCTGATTCTTCCTCTCTCTGTCTCTTTGGTGAAGCCTGGTTTGGCACACACATTGTAGTGATGTGTTAAGGAGCAGCCAGTGTAGGGAGGAAGATCACCAAATTTGAGGATTCCTCCCTGATTTAAGTTGTTCTGAGCAGTATTAATGGTGTTGAGACTTTTCCCCTGTCCAGAATGACTCATTAAGCCAGGACATCCAGAATATCTAGACTATTGCCAAATAGTTAAGAAAATCCTAAAAGCCGTGCACATTAAACACTTTTCCCTTCTGCTCTTAATTAAATAGATTCTTACTATTTGGCATCTTTGGAAACTGAAATTTGGTGTTTTCTGTACACTAGAACTGATTTGATTTTTCTTTTGTTTTTTGTTTTCAAATGGTGTCAGGGTTCAAATTAACAATGCCAAGGCTAGAACATGATATCTGTGTCGAGCTGCAGTAAATGCAGGGCATAAAGAAAAGAGTTTGCAGTGGTTTCACATACAACTGATTGTAGTATGTAAACCCCGATGCCAGCCAGACCGCTGCTGGATTCCTGCTAAATTCCCAGTCCCAGCAGCAGGGTAATCAGCTAATCTTGTAATCCTGCTCCCTTGGCGAAGGGATTGAGAGCAGCCAGCAACTCTTAATGCAGGCTATGCCCTCGGAGCCAAGGCTGGAGTGACTCCCACAGGCAAACAGCTCTGGAACAAGGATGTATTGCCAATGGCATCTCTTTCCCAAAATTGGGGCATTTTAGGTGCTGAGGAGGGGTCAAGATTGGCCATGCAGAGGAGGCAAAGTAAAACCAAGCCAAACGAGTCTCACTTAGTATGGAAAATCAGCAGGCTCTTTGTGGGGTCTTTCCAACCCCACGTCTGGAAACTATGGAGGGATTTGTTTCCTTTTCCCAGTTTTTTAAGTCTTGTTAAAGCTAAAGAAAGCCTGATCAGATAAAAGGACCACAAGGGTAGTCAAACAGTTTCCCAGAGTAGTTGTAAAGTTTCTGTCCTTGGAGCTATTCAAAATTTGTCCGGATACAGCCCTGAGCAAGGGCTCAAATTCAGTATTTACTCATGCTCTGATCAGGGGCCACAGGTCTTTCCAACCTAAATTATTTTGTGATTCCGCACCAGCTTCTGAAGGACTTTGTGCATTGAGCTACATGCAGGTGCAATAAATGGGGAAAAGGTTTTGAAGAATCCCTCCTTCTCCCTCATTGCACCTGTTAATGTCCAGGGAAAGAGTGGAAAGGCAGAAATTTACACGTGACAGGCATTGCCAACAACCTGAAAGTATTTTTTGGGGGTTAGGAAGAGAAAACCAGATCAGAGCCACAGCAGGAGCAATGTGTGAGTGTTACATAAAGAAACAAGGGGAATCATCTTTTCCCACCAACCTCTGGAGCTCTCCTTTGGTGTGTTTGGAAGCCACTACAATCTCAAGGGTGTGTGATCCCTCCTGTATACTGTGGCAGGCCTCATGTATATAAAAGCTTTAACTGATCCCTAATTTGCTGTTTCCTACTGACTCTGAAAAGCCTATGAAATACAGTGGTTACTGGCAACCTCCAAGCTCTTGACTCAGTGAAAGTGAATCATTCTATTTATGTTACTACAAGGGAGTGGAGTCTGGCAGAGGCCCTGTTTGGAATGATTTAATGGAGAAACTCCTTTAAAAGGGATTAATTTTTCTTGGTTTTTTGACTTTTTCTTCAGGGGATTATTTTATTTTATTTTAGACAGAGGAGCTTTTTTTTCCCCTTGGTTTTAGCCCTTCCAGCCTCCTCTGCTCTGCTCTTCTCTGCTCTCCTCTCCTCTCCCATTAAAATCTTGATTTGTGTTACGTGGCACAATATTTGTTGTATTTTCAAATGGTTATGAATATGCATATGGATATTCAATCTTATTCTGAATTTGATTAAATTTTTGACTTCTCTGCCTCTTAGTTTCTCACTGTACTTAAGCCTTACATGACTTTTTCAGAGCTTTTGACACTTTGAAACTTTCTGCATCTAAATGTCATTAGATACCCATCATTATTTTGTTACGGACTACCATGAACAATATAATTACGGCACACAATTCATTATTTTTCAAATGCTTGAGACATCTTCTTGCATTTGCTCTTCATCTCAGTTGAACATTTCCAGGCATTTCAGTTTCTCTTTGGACTTTTCTAATGTGGGATAGTTCTCTGACACCTCACATGAGATAAGGCAAAAAATTGTTTCCCTGAGATCTCTTTGCCAGATATTTTACAGCCTGCACGAAGGGAAGATCCCTCAATAGAACCAGTGGTGGGCAGAGCAGACCCTGCTACATCTCAGTGAGTGAAACACAATTTAATCCAGCTGTAAATGCAGGGAACTGGGCCTTAGACAGATTGTTATTTTAATGTGGAGTTTTTCCCACCTGTTCCATATTAACTCCACTGATTGTCCCTAAATATGCTTCTGTCCAGCACTGTGTGGCTACTTCTCAGCACTGTTGAAATGTGGAAAAATGGAGCAGGGAAGACGCAGCTCTGGAAATGAGAAAGGACAAGAAGAATGCAGGACACAAGGGATGGAACAAGAAGAACTAGGAAAAAAAAAATTTCCGAATGGAAAAAGTTGTGTGAGTTAATGAAAGATAGATTCCCATGTTGCACACAAATGTTGAGGGAAACTGTTTTCTCTTTCTAATACTTTATAAAGCCTCCTCTTATCCAGAATCAGATTGATGTCCTTGCTGAGTTTAGTTTTGTTTTGCTTTGTTTTTAACACAGTCCACCTGTCTTGAAGGTCGTGGTGTGGAACTGATTTCAATAAAACACAGGAAATTAAGTTAATGATCCTGATCTCTTTCCCTGAAGTGATAGAATCCTCCGTGGAAGGCCAGGGCTGTTCCAGCTCCAGCCAGACCTTGGGAATGCCTTGTCAGGAGCCAATAAACTCAGTTTGATGTTCCTCTTTCCCTGGATCCCAGTGCCTGTGTTACACCCAGTAAAAATCAGCTGACTATTAAGCAGGCTGTCCTTCATTCCAGCTTGGAATCTGCTGTCCCTTTTATCTGTTCCTGGAAACTCTTTATCTCCCTTCTGAGGTGGCACTGGTGAAAATAAAATTACTGTGGCTAAGGAAGAGACAAGAGGGATATACTCAGAGTAGCAAGGCTCACATGTTCACGTCCTTTCTGACAACCTTCTTTTGAAGAGGCAGAAGATAAAGTTCTAAGGCTTCTGTGATGCAAATTGTTAGAGAAAGTTTCTGTGGAGGAAGCTGTAAAGTAATTTGTGACTTATTATGCTGTCAAGTGTTAGCACTGCCCAGCAAGGTATAACACTGCTCTGCTTGTTTTCTTAGCAGCTCTCCCAAAAACACTCTGAGAGCTCCTCCAGTTACAACACCCGTGGCAGGAGGGTGTCTTGTGTTTCCTGCTCCAGTGCAGACTTTGCTGATCAGAAACAACTGCAAACCTCTGGGACTTGCCCTGTTGAGCAGCTGCCCTGCAGCCAAGAGAAAATTCCCTCTTCATGTTCACATGGTTCCCACTCCCTCACACAGACAGAGCCGTCACCTCACACTTAAAACATAGAAATAGAGGGTGCTGCAGCAGCTGCCTTCAGGGAGCAGCTCTGTGGTGCTGGCAGTGAGCAGGAACTTTATTCCAGGGAAAAGCCCACATGGCATCGTGCCTGTGGCTGGCACAGCATCCCTCAGAGCTCCATGGGGGTGGGTGTCTGGGCACACCTGGTCTTCTCTGTGCCCTCTGAAGCACTGCAGAGAGAAGGACTAGGGCAAGGACTTCTTCCTCCAAAGAAAGGCAAGGCGCCATCCATAGTCCCTGGTGCTTGTGAAAGGGTTGGGGTGGCTCTCTGGGCCCTTCTGCCTTTAGATCCATGCAAAAGGGTCACAGTCTAAAGGGCCGGTTCAGCCTGGCAGAGAATATCTGATCTGATAAAAATTGTCTCTGCAACTGTTCCTGAATTAAAAGGAGAAAAAAAAAGAAAAAAAAAAAGGAAGAGAGGAGGAAAAAGACCCACCTCATAAAAATAAATCTGAGTGCAGAGTAAAAGCACTACATGGAATTCAATATATAGATCTTGTATTTATCACAGAATCACCAAGGTTTTGAAAAGACCTCCAGGATCATCAAGTCCAAGTTCTGACCAATCCCAACTTTGTCAGCTAAGCCAGAGTATGGAGTGCCACATCCAGTCATTTCTTCATGGATGGGGACCCCACCGCCTCCCTGGACAGCCCATTCCAGTGCCTGACCACCCTTTCAGTGAAGAACTCAACGTCTTTTAGTAGTGACAGGCCCAGAGCTGGACACAAGACTCGAGGTGTGGCCTCACCAGTGCCCAGTACAGAGGGACAATCACTGCCCTGCTCCTGCTGACCACACTATTGCTGATCCAGATTCTTGTATTAAGAATAATTTCTTTGCCAAAGCACCTTGATGAAGAAATTACGGATTTTAGCAAATGGTTCTGAGGGGGAAAAAAAATCTTGAAGAGAAAACAGATTCTCTGATTATGGAGGGAGGGGTAGAATTGGTGCTGGCACAAAAATGTCTTAAAAATCTACCAATGATTTCTGAAATGCCATAGAGAATGTAGTGAAATACTCTGAGAAAATTAAAGCAAGAGCATATTTTTCCCTAAGAGAAGAAAAGAAATGATTGGAAAAGGAGCATAAGTCCTCACCTTCATCCGTCCATAAGCTGTGGCACCAATTTATTGAAATTATTTCACTCTCATTTTCTAATGCAACTTTTCATTAAGAGGCTTAGTTCATAGGATTTAGGCAATTAGCTTTCTGTCAGGAAGAGAAAAGCTGCTTAGACCAAAACCACTCAACTGTGCAATAGACAGTGGGCTCAAAAGGAAACTCAGATAGGTGGAGTCCTTTGAACTAAGTATTTTTCTGTCTATTTAGTTCGGCAGGGACTCGTCCCAAAGTACAGGTACTTCGCACAGGACGAGAGAAGGCTGCCATAGGTCCCACTGCTCTGGGCTGTTGTGTGCTCTGCTTCTGCCCTGCTCAGCCCTCTGGGAGAGCTTGAGCTTGGCCTGCAGCCACACACCCATCCAGCTGCTCCCTCAGTCCCCCTCCTCAACAGGACAGCAGGAGGAAATGAGATGGAAGAGCTCATGGGTTGAGATAAAGACATTTACCAATCACTGTCACAGGCAAAACAGACTTGGCTTGATGACAATTTAGTTTATTGCCTGAAGTCCATCAGGATAAGCTTGCTCCATAGCAGCCCTCTCTGTGGGCTGCAGGGAATCTCTGCTTGGCTGCCTGGAGCATTGCCTCTCCCTCCTCGTGCTCTCACCTTGTGTCTGCTGGATGCTTCTCACACATTTTCCTCACTCCTTTCTGCCCACAAGGCATTTTTGCCCTTCTTTAAAGATGTTTTGCTTGGCATAAGGTTTATTCTAACAATATTCCAAGAAATAGCATAAGGTAATAGCTAGGACACTGATTGTTGGGGGGTTTTAATTGTCTTTTAAGTGTTTTTTATGGCCAGTGTAGCTACCTAGAGGAGCATCAGTGTTTTGTCTCATTCTGGACTAAATCCCTTGATATCAATTGAATAATTGTTATTAACTAAAAAGGGAGCAGGGCCTGCTTAAGTTTGCTATCAGAAAAAAATGCAGTCCATGAGAAATTCCCACATTTCCTGGGAAAAAAAATATCTCCAAAGGCCATTTTGAACTTGTAGCCTGTTCAGTTTCCTCTTTCTACCAGCTGCAAAAAGCCAGGGAAGTTTGGACCATAGAAGGTTTTCAGTTGCTGACAGCTTTTCTCTGAAGCAGGAAGAGTTCCAGTGCCCTGTCACCAGCCAAGTCTAAAAGTGAAAGCCAGGCCCTTTGGCCTTGATATCTCCTCTTTCCATCCATATTCAGTTCTCACACCTCACCTCTCCCTTGGGTGTTTTCACATCTCTCAACCCTGCCAGTGGATGTCCTCGATCCTTTTTCCCTCTTCTCTAGGAATCTTCTTTCCCTGCTGAGTTTTTGTTTCCTCAATGTCTCTTCTCTACTTCTTGCCCAAGTCTCTGAATTTGTTTTCTTTCCCTTACATCACACACACATGGCCAGACCTGCTCCTTGCTCTCAGATTTGTTATTTTTCAGTCAGTGCATGATAACCTTTTAATGAGGATTTTGAGCAGTAACAAGGATTTTGAACTCTCCTTGCAGAGGAGAGTAAACAATGTTATCCTTAATAAGGATTTCCAAATATATTGTGAAATTAGCCATTTCACAAGCAGTAGGACTACTGAAGCATGATTCCTACTGGCTCTGTGCCATGAGGCTCAACTGGGCAAAATCTCTGATGCCTAATAAAACAAAAAGTCATCTTAGTTTTTTCCCCCAAAGGGCACCTTGAAGGATCTCTTGTCTTTCTGCAGATGCCATTTATTAGTGTCTGTGTTATGTCCCAATGACTGTTACCCCTTAGGAGAGATGTTGGTCCCCGTTTGTGCAAGCCAGAGCCTTTTCTGTGATTTAAGCCTTGGCTGCCTGGTGGGATGGCACAGGGGAGGCACACAGATGTGTGTCCCCAGCCTGCCACATGAGGCCAATGCTTGCAGCTGGACCATTAGCACAGCTCTGGGAAAGAAATCTTTAAAAACTCTACATTTCATATGTTAATTAATCTGGCTCTTGACAAGGACATAAGATCATGGCTGAAGACACTTGGACATCTTGTGCTACTTTTAAATGGCTAAAGCAAGTTTATTTATTTATTTTATTTAATTATTTTATAATTACTGGTTTCTTCATTGGTCAGCGCTGACACATGAGTGGCATGCAGGACAGCAAAGTGAAATGGATGGACTGACATGTGACAACAACAAAACTGTGACTCTGGCAGCTCTGGCAGCAGTGCTGAAGCGCAACGACCTTGCTTTGAATGATCTGATGGGGAACCTGAAAATGAGATGGTGATTTGGGTCAGCACTGCAGTAAATAATGGGTTATTACACCAGTTTGCCAGTGCCAAACCTTAGGAGCAATATGTGCTTCATCACAGAGCAGAACCCAGTTAAAGCCCTATTACCTTTTGCTATCATTTACTGTTTCTTGAAGTTGGAGGGGTTTTCCCTTTTTTTTTTTTTTTCCTGAACTCTGGTTTTAGGCAAAAAGAAATAGCGTATTAAGTGGAATTCAAGAAAGCACATGCCACAGGAATGTCATCCTGCCCTTAGGCAAATAGCTGAGCAAACCCCAAACACCAAACTTTCAAAAGCAAACTCCGAAGCAGCTTTCTGAAATCTCCTATATATGAGCAGGCATGAATTAAACATGCTTATCCCTCCCATGGCTTTGCTGAGGCAACTGTTGTTGTATAAGAACAAAACTACCTAGAGGGATATGAGCTCAGATATCAGGTAATAAACCTTTCCTGTTCTCAGTCAATTTTTAAGTTTATATTTTTAATAATACCAAAACCTAGGATGCTTTGCTTCCTGTGGATTATTTTTTGTTTAACCCTGAAGGGCATATTGCTGATGAAAAACAAGCATGGAAAGTGTCTGATATTTGGCTGCATTATTTCATACAATTGGTGGTATTTCTGGGTTAGCAGCTGAGATTACCTAAGAATGAAAGGAAAAAAAAAAGAAAAAAGAGGAAAATAACAACAAAAAAGTGTCTTTGCTACAGTTATTCCTGGTTTGTGTTGTGCTGAACTAGCCAGCGATAAAGGGGACTCTTGATGATGTTAAGGACACGAATTTGGCACTCATTTTTCTAGACAAATCTTTCTATTTGATTCTTGAGATGTCAATATATGATAAAGGATTGCTCCACAAGAGTTTAAGTGATGTTCATCACCTACTTGGCTGTCCCTTATGAGCCTCCAGAAACCCGGAATACTTCTCCCAAGGCGCTGGAGTGACAGATATTCCTGCCACTAGAGGGTATGATGTCTCCATCATTTATACCTGGCCAGCCCTCACTCATCGTGGATGCACGAACACCTGGCTTTTCAGGAGGTTCAAAACTGAGGCAAAGCTCGTCAGGGAAGGTCGAAGGAATTAAGGGTTCTTTGGGATAGGAGCAGCTCGCTTTTACCTCCTGCTTTGTCTGTCTCAGCCCAAGAATACTTTCCAGAAAGCTGCAAGTGTGACTGGGAACTGACCAGCAGAGCTAAAGGGAAAATGTAATTATCAAGATCTGTGGGAAGAGTTAATTTAAAAAGTCCATAACCAGAGCGGTTTAGCAACAGTGGGAAATCCCAGCCTGTCATCCCAGGCTGAACACGGAAGGCTGACGTATAAATCCATTAATCATGTTCCCTTGTACTTGGGTGGTAGGATCTCTCAGCAGCCAAAAAAAAAGGTTCTGAAGGCTGAGAAGCAGCCCTGGATAAAAGCACAACTGAGGAGATCCCTGACTGATAATTCTGAGGAGGGAAGAGTTTGTTCTCATTCCACTGAGGTAACAAGCTCTGTGCCAGTGCAACAGTCCTCAAGCAGAACAGAGGGTACCACAGCACCAGCCAAAGATAGACTGGGCCATCACAGCCCTTCTTCTACAGGACTTGGGATCCTCCATAAAAAAAACCCTGTGTGTTCAGCTCTAGAGATTTTTCTGCCAGGTGACAAATGCATTTTTTCTGCTTCCAGCTAGTGAGAAAACTGAGCTTCGAGAGAAAAGTTGCTCGTGAGCTGTTAGAAGGCTCCATGCAATTTGTCATGCTAATCTCTAGCATTTGGGAGTAAGATGTATCTTTGACTGTCTGTCTTGCTGTACTGCAGGATGAGGATCTGAATATCTGAATAACAAGCCCAGTGAAGAAATTGTAGTCTAAATTAAACATGTGAAAGCTTCTTCTTAATCTTTAGAAAAAGGAGAAAGACATTATCTTCTCAGTCCAGCCCCTCTCTGCTTTGTGATCTCTCACAGAGAGGTGAAACAAGAAAAAATACTTGAATCCATACATGTTGCAGATGAGAAAAGTATTCCTTTAAAGAGCAGGAGTTACAAACCCTGTGTAAAAGTAAGAGAGTTTCACCTTGCCTTTGAAAGGGTCAAGATGCACACAGATGTCCAAACACTGCTTTTAGGTGACCAGAATGTCACTTCAGCTGCCTCCAAGTCTCCTTGGACCAGGGCACTGAGGTGGCACCTGAGTGTGAATGTAAAAACGCCAGCACCAAGTTCCAGATTTGCCACAGTTCAGTCTTGCAGTGCAAAGCCATCAGGCAGACTCAGAAGTATTTGCTCTGCTAATCTGGACTACATTTCATGGCTATCAGATAACCCCACCATGGTGATTGCTACGCTGCTGCTGTCCCCAGCCAGTGGCAGTGCAGATGGCCAGGCAGCACGGCTGCCTTTATGGAGAGGGCAGTGCCTGAGGACAGCAGGAACACAGGAATTCTGTCTGAAGAAGGACTGTGAGTGGGTCAGGGCTGCAAGGCACCTGTGACCGAGCTCTTCCCCCTCCATCCTGCATGGGGAGGGTCTGAGCTGGTAGAACTAATCCCTGGAGAGGAGCAAGTTGATGGGGAGTGTGTCAGTGTCTTGCTGTAAACCCTAAACTGTGAAAAATCCCGGTTCCTCAGCTCACTGGCAGTGTGGGGAAGGGGCTAATTAGGATCAGGTGTAATGCAGTCTCTGCTGCTGCTCTTGTGCAAGAAAAAACCCTTGTGAGCTTTACTGGAGCTAAATTTGTCCCTCTGGGCCAAATGGGTTCAAAACCATGTAGATGTGGCACTTGTGGACATGGGTCAGTGCTGGCTTGGTGGGTGGACTCACTGGTCTTAGAGGTCTTTTCCAACCACAATTTATCTATGTTACATTGTGACACTTCCTTCAGGAATGGGGAATTTGGGGGTCATAAGTGAGAGACAGAGAAGCTGGACCAGCAGGAAATGCCACACAAGAGAAATTTTGACCTCTGGAAATACGGGCCAGACTCAAACCTAGAAAAGATGCAATCCTTGTTTATGCATTTAAATAGGATGTGTACCAGGCCCAGCTGCTCTTTACTAGCATAACTAAGAGCCTTGTCTCTCTTTCCAGTTTCTAACCTGGGCTTTTTTTTCCACCTCAGTTCATTCCATAAGAAAAGTAAGTCTAAAAAAGAAAAGTACTCTCTCATGCTTTCTCAAGATGTGGTTATTTATTTACAACACTCTCAGGCACGTGGTGTGATTCTTGGGGCTGTCCTGTGCAGGGCCAGGACTGTGACTTCAGTGATCCTCGTGGGTCCCTTCCAACTCAGGGTATTCTATTCAGTTTATTTACTATTAATTATTGAAAGCAATCTGTCACTTCATTTCCCCAAAACACGTGTGTACAGGTGAAATAGGAGCATTCTCTGCATAAACCACCCCACAGGTTTTGATGGAAGGAATGAGATGCTCAGAACCATGATTATTGCACCAATAAAATATGTACAATACATTAAAAAAAATCACTCACAAGAAAAGGTTTTAAGAGGATTATCCTGACAAAGAAGAACATAAAGAGACAGGGTGGTATATTCTGCCAAAAGTACAGGGACTTGCCATGAGACTGCATTGCAATGGAAGTGTGAATTATGTGGATTCTGTGTGAGCCTGGAAAAGGCCTGGGAATCAGTGCAACTCCCTGTATTCTGTTATCAGGGCTTATTATATGGCATATTACCCAAATCCTGGTGGGTCCATTTCAATCCCTGCAGTTTAAGCTGGCTTTCAGTGCAAGTACCACGCACATGTCATGGGAGAGTTTTAGAGCCTTTAGTAGCAGGCATGTGGAAACCCACAGTTGAAGAATGTGCTGGTTTTGTCTGGGATGGAGTTAACTTCCCTCACAGTAGTTGGCGTGGAGCTGTGTTTTGGATTTGTGCTGGCAGCAGAGTGGGTAACTCTGGGATGTTTTAATTCTTGCTGAGCAGCAATTACACAGCATCGAGGCCTTTTCTGCTTCTCACCCCACCCTGTCAGCGAGGGGGATGCACAGGGAGTTGGGAGGGGACACGGCCAGGACAGGTGACCCCAGCTGGCCAAAGGGACATTCCAGGCCCTTTGGCACCATGGTCACCGTATAAAGCTGGGGGAGAAGAAGGAAGTGGGGGCTGTTTGAAGTGATGGTGTTTTTTTCCCAGGTATGTGTGATGGAGCCCTGTTCTCCTGATGGGAGAACACCTGCCTACCTATGGGAAGGGGGGAATTAATTCCTTGTTTTGCTTTGCTGGCTTGTGTGGCTTTTGCTTTCCCTATTAAACAGTCCTTATCTCAACCCATGAGTTTTCTGGCTTTCATCCTGCCAATTCCAGCTTTCTTCCTTCCCAGTGGGATGGGGGAGAGTGAGTGGCTGTGTGGAGTTAAACCACTACAACGTCATTTGCAGATTTCAGGCTTGAGGTTGCCTCCTGAAGCTACACTTTACCCTGCCTCATCAAGGATTTTACCTCCTGTGGGTTACCACATCTTAGCTGTGCAGGCTGGATGGATTCCTGTGGAAGACACAATTGTGTGATGGTTGGTTCATTGATTTAGATAAAGCAGCCACACAACAAATTTATCGCCTTTGTCCATTTGTAAATGTCCACTGAATCTGAAGACATTAGCTGGGTGTAAATAAGGGCACGTTTCCTTTGGCTTAAAACTAAACTCACTTAAGTGGGTTGCTCCAAAACCACTTAACAGAGTCTTTAGAAATCGAGAGATTTGTAATTTTAGTGCATTCTTGAAAAGAAGAACAAAATACTAAAATTACTCTGCGTACCCACTTGCAAACTTCTTAATGTTTTCCTAATGTGTTGCTACTTTCCAGAGCTATGATACAGTACTGCTTATTATGGGATTGTATTGCTTCCTGCCGATTCCTTCTCGACCTTGCAGGCCACAACCATAACTCATGTGTGCATTCTCAAACCTAGAAATACCTAACAAGACCCAGCATAATTTTCATGGTCCAAATATGCAGAGTGCCTAACACTGCCCCTGTTTACAGATGCATCACCTGAGGAGGTGGCCATGGGCAGGGACACCTTCCATTTTCCCAGGTTGCTCCCGGCCCCATCCAGCCTGGCCTGGAACACATCCAGGGATGTGGCAGCCACAGCTTCTCTGGGCAACCTGTGCCAGGGCCTCACCACCTTCACAGGGAACAATTTCTTCCTGATATCCAATCTAACCCTGCTCTCTGTCAGTGTGAAGCCATTGCCCCTTGTCCTGTCACTCCAGGCCCTTGTCAAGAGTCTCTCTCCATCTTTCCTGTGGGCTCCCTTCAGGCACTGCAAGGCCACAATGAGGTCACCCCAGAGCCTTCCCTTCTCCAGGCTGAACAATCCCAATTCCCTCAGCCTTTCCTCCCAGCAGAGCTGCTCCATCCCTCTGCTCCCCTTGGTGTCCCTGCTCTGGGCTGGCTCCAGCAGCTCCCTGTCCTTCCTGTGCTGGGCTCAGGGCTGGATGCAGCCCTGCAGGGGGGGCTCAGCAGAGCGGGGCAGAGGGGCAGAACCCCCCCTCCCCTGCTGCCCATGGGGCCCTGGATGCAGCCCAGAAATTTCTCTCTTTCCTCCTCGGGAAGCCTTTTGGAAGGTTGTTTCCTTTGCCTTTGCTCCCTGAAGAAGAAGGACTGGGCTGTCACTTCCTCCCCTATCCCCACTGATTGTTGTATCTGTTATACTTTAGTTTTCCAGTTTATCTTACTGTCCCTTAGGCCACAGTGTGTGCTTTCATTTGCACATGAAAATATGTCCATGCACTCCAACTCTTGCCCTGGATATCACAAAGGCATATATGAGTATTTTCTCTCAAGATTTTGTGCAAACATAGGTGTTTGCAGCTCAAAACTAAATACATATTTGGTGTGCACATACTTTTTCATGTGGAGAAATGGGAGACATAAGATGAATCATGCCCAGAATTATTAGTTATTAATTATAAACAAGCCTGGAGTAGACAAACCTAAATGCACTCGTATATAAGGACAGGAAAATCCCACCTGGTCCATCTGTGCATTAAAAAATAAGAATATTACAAACTGTACTGTGCTGTTTATAGGAAATAATCCTCCCTATTAAAAAAGAAATTACATTTCCTCAGTTTGCAACACTGAAACTTGCTACTATTGTTACATTAACCAGTGTTTCTAGATGTAAAGTCTTCCTTTTCATGGAAAGCAGGAGGAAAAATCAGTGACATATTCCTACAGGGAAAGCCTTTAACACTGAATTTTACCAGTTAATAGTTATAGTTCTAATGAGGCTTCTTTGAAACTTTTCATAATTCTTTGTCAAAATAAAAAGAATTGTTCTTAATGTGTTTTCTTTGAGTATCCCTGTAAAATATACAAGTTCCCAAGTTTCCAAGATGGATTCTCTAACAGTAAAAGCTTAAAGGCATTGTTTTCCTTCCAGCCTTCATCTTGTTGAGTTTGTGGCTAATTTTATATTTGTCATGTGATTCTTAAAATTCCTTGAACTTTTTCTTTACCTTCTCTGTTACTTCTTGAGACCATAATCTAATATACCCCAAAATGCCCTGAAAAACTGTGCTGTAAAGAAGACAGAATGATTACAATACTTTTTCTGTTCATTGTTTTGACAAATACATTTGGCAAAAAGGGAGATTTGAGAAAATTCATAAATACATGAAAGTAAACCAAGACTTTAGGCAGACAGAGGCAATGTGTTTGGTGCATATTTTAAAAGAAATTTAAAAGTGTAGTTGGCTGCTACCAGTCTGGCGTTCTGTGTTCGTGTTAATGAAGAGGTGCACTAGGACAGTAAAAAGACATTTCTCCTCTTAAACAGGAATAAGAGGACAAGCAAAGCTTCCAGAGTGGGCTCTGTGTGACACTTTAGTCATTGGAGGAGGAGCATTCAGGAGGAGGTGCTGCAAACCAAGCAAGGACTTGCTGTGGTGTCCTCCCTGAAGGGGGAGGGAGCTCCCAAGATCCACAGATGCTCCTGGTCAGAAGGAATGACAAAACTCAGCAGGTGTGTGAAAGCTGATAAAGTTTTATGGGTAAATTACACACCTGCCATGGAAATCTGTGTGAGTTTGTCCCTGATGTCCAAGTACAAGCACGTGGTGGTGGGTTTGGAACAAAGGGGTGCGGTGGAAGGGAAGAGGTGGAGACAGATGGATCAAAGAAGGGGAGAGAGAAAGAAAGGAAGAAAGGGAAAAGGTGAGATCACCATTCCTGGCTCCAGTGTTGCTCCAGCTGAGGGGGTGCCCAGGGTCCTGGGGCTCCTGTGTACCCAGGCTTTGTGGGGATACCTTTTGATAGATAAGTTGTCCTCACCCTCGAGATAAGTTTCTTGTTTTCTATGCAAATTACTTGTCATGGAATCACAGCATCACTGAGGTTGGAAAAGACTTGTGAGATCATCCAGTCCAACCTGTGACCAACCCCCACCTTGTCAAGCAGACCAGAGAACTGAGTGCCACATCCAGTCCTTCCTTGGACACCTCCAGGGATGGGGACTCCAACTCTTCCCAAGACAGCCCTTTCCAATGTTTCACAACCTTTTCCATGAAGAACCTGCTCCTTATGTCCAGCCTGAACCTCCCCTTGTGCGTCCTGAGGTAATTTCCTCTTGTCCTGTCACTACTTGCCTTGGAGAAGAGACCAACTCCCACCTTGCTACAACCTCCTCTGGAAGTGCAAAGCCAAGCCCTGGTTGGTCATGGCATTGTCCCATGGAAGGAGCAGTGGGCAGAGTCTAATCTCTGTCCCGCAGTGCCACCTGAAAGGTTCAGTAAGCATGGCACAGGAGCAGTAGGTTCAGTAATCGTGGTGCAGGAGCAGAACCACATCAGATCACCAGCCCAGCCATCCCTGTATACTTCCTCTTGCCGTGCCCTGCACCAGGCAGCTCATTTTCAGGAAGCTGCTAGTTGAACCTTGATGACCACATGGGAATTGATTCCTTTATGCTTCATTTGGAGGGAGAATTATACTGTAAATCATCGGGCTTTGTTTTTCCTTCCAGTAACTCTTATATGTATTTTTCCTTTCCCCACTTCTTCCTGATGTAACTGTAGCTGTTGATCTTTACATGATTCATTATATAAGTGTCCAGTCCCTTTGCTACTCTTGACAAATGCTCAGCCTCAGAGCCATTCTGTGACTAATTAATCCCCCACTAAATGGCTCTGATATCCCGTGTGGGCCACAGGAATGGCTACGCAGGGAGTGCATTTGCATCCCTGTCAGGTGAGTTCTTCCTCCCCCACCAGCCTGAGGTAAGCATCAGCACAGTACAGGGTTCCTCCATCTGTCAGCAGGCTCTATTCGCATTAAGTGACCAAAATCCTTGATGCTAAACCAGATCACAGCAATAAAGGATATTTTGAAATATCCTGGAGTGTTTTCTAGTTCTGCTTCCCTCCTTCAGAGTTGAGCAACACACACTCTGCAACAAATCGTGTTCACTTCTTGAGGTCTCTTTTTGATATGCTGAGATCTGTTTAGCTTTATAATGTTGAAAATTTCCTCCATCTGAAAAAATTGCAGTTTTTAACAAATAAGAATGAGAAGATTGTGCCCATTGTCTTTGGGAAAGTTGAGGAAAGCCACCAGGATAACAGGCTCAGAAAATGCTAGAGATGCCCAGGAAGCAAAGTGATTCTTTTTGCACTGAGCACAAAATGCTGAAAGATGTGAAGCATGAGGTGGGCATGTGATGCCAAACACAAATTCCAGGTGAATGCTTTCCAGCTTCTTTATGGGACCCAGCAGTGTTATTGCAGCCTCATTTACACTGCTGCTGTTCCATCTGGGTCAGTATTTCCTTTGGAAATCCCTATTTTCAGGGCTTTAGAAATTGCCCATAAAAAGCTTTAATGGGCAAAAATCTTGGCAGCCCTCATCCCAGTATGGAAGAAAGCCATTGACTTTTAAGAGGGTTTATTTTCCTCTAAGTTGTAACTCAAATTACTTCACGGGCTTTGCTTAGAGGAAAGTTTTCAGACTATCTGTGTCCTCTTGTGGCCTGGATGAAGGAAATCTTGTTGCTGAACATGAATAACACCTGTTGCCCAGTGAGGAAATCCAAGGATGAGTCTCTTGGGTCACTTTTGCCCAGACCTCCCAGCTGGAATGCAGTCCTGGCAATTCTTACATGGAAAAGGGGAGAGCAGATAAAATTGAGGGATAATTCAGCACCCTTCCCCCACCCCCACCCCAATATAGATTCATATCCTGACCAATTCCTTTCCATTTGAGGAGGCCATAAACCAGGCGCATATATTTTCTTTTTTCTTTTTCCCCAGTTCAGAGTTTAATTTCACACCTTGGGCCTTCTTATTTATCCCCCAGTCCTTTTAGGCAGTCTGAACACATAAAGGCATGATTAAGAATGCATAAAGGTTATTGACACTCATTTTATGGGCCCTTTGAACTGTTCAAGTGATATAAAGGCAACACAAAGTAATAAAAAACAGAAGCAGCAGTGTGTTAGCAATAACAAAAAAAAAGAAAACTTCTTAGGCTGGTGGGGATCTAAATGGTTTACTTCATTCTTACTACACCAAATATGCAGTGGTCAGATGCCCTTCTCCTCCTATCTGTGGGCTCTCCACTGAGGAAGTCACCTCTGATCTCCACAGAAGCCTTGGAGTGACTGCATGGATCTCATGCCATGCCATGGCAGCACTAGCCCCAGGACAATTCTGCACTTTGGTGGCTGGAATTGCAGTTGTGGGTGGTTTGCAGCGAAGCTTCACCTCCTTATGCACCTCTTACACGGGGCTGGAAGACCCAGGAAGGATTTGTGTGTGTGGTGATGGGCAAACAGGGCCCCCCAGGGTATTTCCATTTCTTACCAGCGTTGACTCTGGATGCCTCGAGAAATAACATTAAACAAATAAAGGAGTGCGAGGACTTCAACAATCCCTTCTGCAGTCACACTTGCTTGTGAAGGAACTAAAACACTCCTCACCCCCTTTTGTAATGTATGGATAACCTAATTCTCTGCTCTAAAGGAAGGGGGACTCAATCTTAGCCCTCTGTCAATGAAGGACCTCTGAATGCATCTTTCAGTGAGATTTATCTTTTCTTCTTGTCACAGCTTCATGTCACTGATGCTGTGTCACTCCGAGTTATCCCCATTTTTTGGTAGCACTTCTGCCTGAGAATCATCTCCTGCTTTAGATGTATTTGCTCTTTCTTATTTGTATCATTTTGTGCTTGGCTTTACTGAGAATGTTTTTGTTTATCTTGGACTGGTTTGCCAATTTTTCAAGATCTTTCAGATTCTGATCCAACCCTCCAAAGCACTTAGAATTTCCTTTCTCCCTACATGATATTCAAATCTTTATGAAACCCATTAAGCACTTACCCTCAGTTAATACTTTGTGCAAATAATGAACTTTTCAGTTCATAGTCTGAACAAACAAAACATTTAGCCTGAACATAAGTGATTTCTTCTTTTTTTTTTTCTTAGAGCAGTAAATCCCTTCCAACTCAGCATATTCTGTGAAAAAAAGTCATTATGAGTCAATGGAAATATTTTTGTTTTCATTTGCTGACAATTCTAATAAAAGCAAAGTACTGGAAATTAAAATCTTCATTAGGTAACACTGAAAAATAACAAAGAAATGCCACTCTTTCTACCCAACCCAGTGCTTAAGCTGCTTACCCAAAGTACCAGAGATTTAGATTCACTGCCTTCTCCCATGGAGAAGTGTCAAATCCCCAGCTCCCAGAATGCCCCGGCCTCCAAACTCTGTGCCAGAGCTGGACAGCTTTTCGGTCTCCCTTTTCAAGCAATCCATTTTCACAATAAGCTGAAGTGATCGCTGGCAGAGAGACAAGAACCAGAGCATTCCCCTTTCCAGGTGAGTGTCCCAGCCACTACAGAGGGAGCACCAAGCTCCAGCTGCTCTTTCCCAGGTCTTGGACAGGCCTGTTCTTGGGCAGTCATCCTTTTATGAACAGCAGCCAGAAGAGGAACCTTCTCCCATCACTCTAAACCAGAATTTCCTTAATGTGGTGATGGCCTTAGGTGTGGAACAGAAGGTTAACTAGTCCTTCACAACTAAAGGGTCCCTCACATCCAAAATGGCCACACTGCTGTTCTCATAAAAGGGGACAAAAATCCTTGCTCCACTTGAGCAACCCAAACAGTTTCTTCTTACAAAAATTTTCTGAAAAGCTTTGCCAAAATCACTGCATCATTTCAGAACAACCCCAAACTTGTTCTTCAGAGAGCAGAACACAACAGTACATTCTCTGAGTGGCAGTCACTTGTGACAACATGGGACAAGTGTCTGTCTCTACCCAGGAGGATCCAAGAGTGACTCCTTCTCGAAACAAATTTAGAGGGACCTCAAGCAGCTTCTACTGAAAGTATCTGTAGAAAAATTTTTGTGGCTCTGGGAAGCCCAACATGATGTTATGGTGCCACAAGTGTAACAATAAATAGGTTTGAACAGTTTCCTCTTTAGGTAATGTTACTTTGAGCTCCCAGATGTTGCCAAGCAGAGCAGTCTGTGCTGCTCTGTTCTCAGCTGCCATGTGGAACTGCTTCCCCAGCCTAAACCACGCCATGATTGAGATAATTAGAGAACATAATACAGAAACAGATGTGGTTTGGTTTGAAATTCATTAGTAACAAATGCTGTACAAGATCCTTGATGCTAAACTACTCATCAAATAGTAGAGCTCGAGGAAGCCAGTCCTACATATTGGTGATGGACTGGGGTGGTAAAGCAAATGCTGAGTCCACCAGCCTGCTGAGCTCTATATTCTCAACAGAACAGAAAGCTTTGTGCACACTGAAATTGTGGTCAAAGAAACCCTAGACCTCTAGCAAAAATCAGTGTCTGGTAAGGCCCTTGCTCAGTGCTATGTTTGGGTGAGGATTACAAGGTTTATTTTCAATTCTTATGTTTGGAGCGTAACTGCTGAAGAATATTTTGTTGGAGATGTTCCAATGCCCAGAGTAAGTTTCTTGTCATATGACAACACTCCAAGAAAAGACTGCAGAGGACTCAGAAGTAGAGGGGCCCTCAGCCCTGTGTGTCCCTGTCTGCAGGGAGGGCTCCGAGCAGGGCCCAGGCTCTGCTCCGGGGGGCCCAGCAGTGGCACCAGAGGAACGGGCAGGGACTGATCCCAGCAAGTTCCACCCGGACAGGAGGCAGAACTTCTGTCCTGTGCAGTGACTGAGCCCTGAACAGATTGTCCAGAGAGGGTGTGGAGTCTCCTCACCAGAGATATTCCAGACCCCTCTGGACACAGTGCTGTGTCCTGTGAAATCCATGGCACACTGCTACTGCAAACCAATGGCTCACCATGTGGCCTCGAAAACCAGGATTTCCCAATATTAGCAGGGTAAGAGCACTCTAAGCAAATGGCCAAATCATGCCTAAAATTTTCTATACACGCCTTTTTTTCTATAGGACACCCTGCTTATAGCAAAACTTTATCTATTCCCATCACAGACTTGACTTATATTTCAGGCTGCCTTTTCAGAGGTTTAAGAAAGGTTTCCCACAGTTGACTTTAGTGCAAAAGATCAATCTGCATCTACCAGTCAGGTACCTATAAAGACTTTAATTAATGTTCATCATTAATTGCTCTTGCTAAGCTACAGGAGCAGCCCTGAAGGATCAAATAGCAGCAACGGGGAGCAAAGCATTCCCAGTTGGCACTGAATTCTTATTCAGCTTCCTCTGTACGATTTTATATGTATCTTTCTGTAGATTTGGCACTGGCCAGCAGTAGAAAAGAGAGCTGTTCTGGCTGGCCAAGTGATGCAGTTCAGAACTACAGTTTTCATGTAACTTTATTATCAAACTGTTTATGACAATGCTGAACTCATATACATAAATTTAACATAAAAGCCTCAAGAGATTTTCAAGCCTCCAAGAAAAGCTTCTTTAGGAATATCAAGGACACAAACACAGTACTTGAGTTGAAAAGCATAAGCATGTCTGAAGAAGAATGTTGTGAAGACTATTTATATTGAATACTTCAACCAAAATTTTTATGTTCTTATATTCTGAAATGTTCATGGGTATGGGCTATGAAATATGAGACTTTTGCAGTCGTGATGTACATCATACAGCATTGGATGCTGCAAAGCTGCCAGCATTCTTGGGGAGATACACCTAAGAAATGCTTTCTAGGACTTTTAACAGTAATAACTCTCATTTCAGTCCCTCACTTCGCTCTGTGAAGCAGAGCTGTGGCAGTTTTGTTCCTGGGAGGTGTTAAGATGCTCTGCTGCTCGCTGGGCTTTCCTCTGCACTGCCCATGGCAGGTTTGAGAGGCACAAATGAGAGGTCTCAGCTTGCTGTGGTATCTGATCTCAGTAGCTGCCACTCATTCAGGAAGCACAAGTGGAAATGGATCACCATGGAATCCCACGACGAGTTCCAGTGTGCACAAACATGTCAGGTTATCTCCATTAGCAGAGAGGTGGAGATAATCTGAGGGAACCGAGAGAGATGTGGCACCCAGCAGCTGCGTGCTTGCTTTCTCTGCTCAGCATTGTTTGCATGTGCTCAGACTGAGCCCTCTGTCCCAGAAGAGAAACGACCCAGGGTCCAGATTCCACTTCTTTATTAGAACTGATGCTTTTGGAAACAACTTTGGAAACATTCTGGGGAGAATATTGTTGTTGTCCCACACACAGAAGCAGATTCGGTGTAGAATTTTGTCCTTGCCATGCACACAGAAGCAGATTTGTCTCTCCTATTTCTCTTTCACTTCCATATCTTCTTTTCTGTATCCTCCCTCTATCCTCTGTCTTTTCTCACTGCCTCAGACAAACAATAGGTGCTTAAAAAGCAGGGGTGTGCTTCTGGATGTACCATTTGAATGGATTTAAAATACATGGATCTGGATACACCTCTATTCCTCAGCACATCCAGTGTCTAACCATCTTGTGCTGCCAGTCAGGAGTTAACTCTAAGTCAATGAATTTAAAATTGGACAGTGTAAAAGGTTTCTTACCTTCTCCCCACTGATCACAGCATCTTCAAAATGATTATTTGTTTCTCCCCTTAATAAAAGCAGTGAAACAGGGGCATCTCACAGCCATAATGAATGGGGGAACACTGTATTTAATTGTGTGCTGCTCTGAATAACCATGGCCGCAGCTCAGCAAAAGACTACCCAGTTTTTAAAATATCTTCCTTACAGTCTAATTAGAGTGACCAAACCTAATTTTTCTTAAAAATAAAAGATGTACAAGCCTCAATAAGCATAAATTTTAGCAGACTGGCATGAACAGGAATAGTCTTGAGTAATATATATGAGCAGATGTACAGAAATTTGAAGTTTGGAGCTGTATTTTAACAGATTTCAGTGGGACCACACTAGTCCTGGAGAAAAGAAATCAGAAAGAGACTATCCTAAAAGCCACATGTGTGGAGTGTTTGCTGTAATGGGATATTTTTATGCTCAGAGCAAGGATTCTGTCCTCTGCTTATCTGACATGTTAATGCCTTGGTGGAAGACACACAGGTGTAAGGGAAGGGGAGAATAAGTGCTTTTTTCTCTCCTCTTGGGGCATCTGCTTTGTGGCTTAATTGTAGAAGAAAAGTCCACTAGAGAGAACTCTAAATTTAATCTACCCTTGGTGAAACAACACCATTTCAATATTTGTTGGCAATATTTCAATACTGAAACAAATTCTTTGGAGTTGGTTTTGTAGCCACTGAAATCAAAGTCAGATATCCCAGTGACTTTCTGGTAGCAAAGTAAAGGTCCTTTACTTTTGCAAAGAGCCTTGTCATACTTAAGGCCCTCTAAATACTTCAGAAATCCTTTTGGCTGATAAAATAAAAGGTGTTGTGACATTTGTTTACAAATCTGCACCCTTCAGGAAGATCTGGATTGACTTCTTGACTCAATGGGGGCAGCAGAATTCCATCAAATGGAAATGTTTTAGTCAGACTTTTAACTTAAAACGCTAACACTTTTGTTTTACATCTTAATGCTGCACTAACACTGAATTAAAATGGAGTCCCAATGGTAATGTGCAATATCTGAATCAATACCACATGATTAGTGTCATGAAAATGAATATTAAATGATATAGTAGCAGTAGGACTCACCAAACAAGAAGGGATTTTTAAGGGAATAAAGCCTTTGGTGTCCATTAACTCATGCCTGACTAATGCTAAATTATGATCAAATATCTGGAAAACACTTGTGAGAGCTTCTCTACTGCCCACAAAATGTATCCTAATTAATGCTATTGTGATAAATTCTGAAAGAATTCATTATGGCTCAGTACTTTTAATAGATAGTTACCCATAAATTTCATCTCAACAAACTCTGGCATTACCACAGCCCCAGTGATTAGTCCCACAAAGATTCTCTGGTGAACTCTGTCCAAACTCTTTATTTAAAGGCCACCAATGACTGCTTTTTCTGTTTGACATATTTCTACTTTGGAGCTTTCTGCCATGACTGGGAATCCACACCCTGCCTTGTTTTGTGGCTTCATGGTCAGTGCGATGCCTCTGTCGACATGGTCTCCACAATGGACAGGCTGGTGCGGATGTGACAACAGGAGGAGCACAAGGATGGATATGACTTCAGTCTGTCCAATCTGATATTAAATAAATATTAAATTCATTTGCTGGAGAAGAAAACTGCTTGGATTCAGATTCTATCAGGCACCAGATGTATAGATTTTTTTGAGGTTGTTCCCTGCTCACATGGAGTCTCCCACATCTATCCCACTGTAGCTCATGGCAGCGCCTGGTCCCAGTGCCTTCAATACATCAGGAATCTGGTTTGCATTCTCTGAATGTAAAATAGCACATTTTCTATCAAACTATTTCCCTGTGAAATTAACCTCTCAAATAAGCAAAGTGTTCTTTAATATATAAAACGTGAAAGCCACTTACAATTTATCCCAGCAAATTATTGCAGACATACTCAAGCACGGGCCAATTTACAAGGCATGGGAACAATATAAATTTAAATTAAACTCTTGTAGCTTCGTGAAAATTGCGGATAACTCTTTCAAGTTCTCCTCTTCCTTTTAGTTGGATGTGCTCTCTAAACTAAATTTGATAGAAATGCTGCTGATTTCACGCAAAACACATGTCCAGCCAGGACAAGGTTTTTAGAGCACATGCTTTTCTGGATTTATGCTTGGATCAAATCCAGAGAAGCCCAGTGTGTTCTTCTTAGCAGGACTCATCCATACGTGCTTATATGATTTCCTAAATCAAGCCTTTTTCTTGTTTGCATTGCTCAAAACCTTCCTCTCCATTTAGCCTTCATATTTATTGATTAAAAAAGGATTTGTCAAAGCAACAAATATAACCCAGGAGTCAGGGCAGAGTTACACCAAGATTATTGTCCATGTAGCCAGCAGACAAATGAACAGAAGGTCTATTGTTTGTATGTCTGATAATTTACTTATTTTTAAGAGTTTATGTCCCAGTTTGTCTATACATTGCTTATGTCACTTATAAATTAATTCAGTAAAATTAAAAAATACCAATTTGCTTGGTTTTCCCAGAGCTGAATAAAATTGGGTGCTACATTTTGATTTTCAAGGGAAAAAAAAAAGCAACGGATCATAGTCATCCCTAGTATGTGCCAGAGATTAATTTGGCCTCATGTGATAGATTTGGACATGATAAAATGTGCTTCTACTCTGAAAACATGCTACATTAAATGGCAGCTTACACCAATCAGTCCCACATTCTGAGTAATCAAAGTCAAAACTGCTGACTTCAGTGACAAAGTGATTTTTTTACTGCTTTTTTCCCCAAAGTACATGCCTGAGATTGTAACTGAAGAATGTGCTTCTGCATATGGTTGAATTCAAAATATGTAGATGGCGATGCAAGCTCGCCTTGAGTACGTACGTGCTAAAGTGCAGCTCCTGAAAAAGGAGAGTTGCCTGCGCAGCATAGGGTGAGGTAGCCAACTTCTGCTCCATCCAACCACTTAAGCAGGTCAGGGTCTTTTTTCCTGAAGGAAAATAAAAAAGAACCCTAGTAAAAGGCACTACCACCACCACTGTTTGTTTGTTTGTTTTTTTCCTTCTTTTATAACTGGGCAAGATACCGCATTAAATCAGTGGAAAATCAGCCTCCTTTCAAATAATTTAAATAGTTCCAAAAGTCCAAACAGACTTGCTTTTCAGGGCATGAAAAGGGTATGTTCTGATCTGAAAAACATAAATAGGCATTTCCATTTTCTCATCTGCTACGAATGGGCATCCATGGTGCAAATCCAATATGGATTCTTTCCCTGCACTGCAGCCCATCCATGCATTGCAATGCTGCTGCAGCACTGCAGGAAATCTTACTGCAAGAATTTTTAGGGGGAAAAGGTGATTTCATTGTGAAAGAAAATGACAGCAAACTGAATTTCACTCATTCACGCTCAGGCTGTCAGACCCATATGGCCTCCAGCACCACAGGATGTGTATTGAGGGTGTCTGCCCTGGTGTCAGGCACCACGGCACCCATGTCCTGGTGAAGTGTCCAGTCACCTCTGCAGTGACACAGAGGACAAAGAATGGCTGCTGTTGACAACTCAACACATGCCCAAGTTTCTCCTCATCTTGGATGTCATGTGCCACTTTGTGGTCTCCCTTTTTTTTTCAGTCTTTATGACCTCACAGTGGCTGTCACCTTCTGCATCTCTCCCACCTCTGTGACATGCTATGGCTTATTCATTTTTTGTGGTTTTCCTCACACCCTTAATCAGCTCTTTCTTCTCCTCCTTCTAGTTCTTCCACCACCCTACAGCCCCATCTTTCTCATCATCTTAACATTGCCATTAGAATTTTCTACACCTAAACTTTCCTCAAATCTTTCAGAGAACCTTAAGTAATGAATTTGTAGTCCAAGCTAGGAATCATGCTTTTCTTTTAAGCAGAGACATCAGAGGGCCCTGATTTCCACAAAGGAAAATAATTTCTGTGTTTTTACTTCAATGCTTGCTTGACCTTTTGTGTGCATCCCCAGGTACACGTGTTCAAGCACTCACACGAAAATCAGGCCCCGATTTCACTCTCTTGAAGTGCCACTTTGGTTTCCTCATTTTCCTGTGAGTGCTTGGACTACAAATTCCTCCTAGTCCATATAATGGACCTTTAACTACAAACTGAAGGTACCTTTTGTCCAGTCAGCTCTTCACAATTACTTCAGCACATGGTCAAGTAAAGTGAGAAATTGAATCATCCTGGGTTGAAATCCATGTTTCACGAAGTAGACTGGTCACAGGTGGCAAGTGACATCTCAATCAGCCCAGACAGGAACTCCAGCCATCCCTTAGCTTCTCCCCATCATAGAACTGGAGGTGCAGGCTGCAAGGAATGCTGTATTCCTGCCAGGATTTATTTTCACCGGATCAAAACCATTTAGGCAGTCAAAACATGAACAGCTCCAGGGTATAACCTTTATCTCAGGTAATCCCCAAGCTGGTCATTAGAGACTGGAAGAGTATACTTGGGCAGTGTCACTTGAGATTTACTCGATTCTCACCTGTTTCCCATGGGATATGATATTTACATTTCCATGGGCCAGGACGCTGAGCTTGGTGGTCTTCCATCCTGGCCTTCGGCTGTTCTTGCACCCAAGTTGAACTTACAACCAACCCATCCTTATTCAAGACATGGAGTTATGAATAAACAGCACAATAATTGATGTAAACTGATATTTATTTCTTTGCTATTATTAAGCAAGCAAATAACTCACAATCTGGCCGGGCTGGGAACTGAAGCTCCACGGGGCTGACTATCCTTTGGAGCTATCAATTCCAGCTGGGAGAGGAGAGCCAGGAAGTGGGGCAGGATTAGTCCTACTGAGTATCAGCTCTCTGAAAATTGGATGTCTGGCTCAAGCTGCTCACGTGGGGCTCCCTCTCAAGCACCTCGAGGGAGTGATTCATTTCTCTCATCTGAGAGATTAAACTAAGTGAGGACAGCTAAATGTGAGGGAAATCAATCTTGTTCTCAGTTTCACCATCTCTTGTCTTTCCTTCCCCTTAAGTTTTTTCACCCCACTGATTATATTCTAAACAACTGGATAATGATGTATAACAAGCTTAATAAAGCTTATCAAATTTTTTAAAAAATGGATTTTTAAAACCATCTGAGGCTGCCAAGGAATAACAAAAAGATGTTTCACATATTTTCTTCCCAGAGTCTGAAGGACACAAAGAGAGAAATTTGGAGACAAAATCTTTTGGAGTCAATGGAGACATTTTTGTTCCCATAAGAAATGAAAAAAAAAAACAACCAATAATATTAATTTGAAGAGGTTTACTTTGCTTTATTTTGTCCAGGTTAAGCCCAATCCTTTTCACTTCCTGGAAAGAAAAGTTTCATTTTCTGTTGCAAACTTATTTCTACAGTTACAAAACATAAACAAGGGTTAAGAATATGAATCACCAAATGTTTTCAGAAAGAAAATGATGTGAAATTCCATTTTCTTCTCTAATTCAGAATTTTCTGTGTGCTTTCATTTCAGTCTAGAAGGAAAACCATTTTGAATATTCCAAAAAACAATGTATTTTCCCAACTGTTTTTGCTTTCAGTTTCTTCCAGAGGACTCTGCCTGGTTGTGAGTGAGGAAGAACTGTTTCCAGAGCTGTCCATGACTAATGTCTACTCATTTCTTTGAGCCAAAAATGGGCTTTTGTGTCTGGGCAATGCCTTCAGGATCAGATTTAATTATTTTAGAAAAAAATGTCCCCTGATGCTGCCAGCAGCACCTGCAAGAGAGGATGCATGCCTGTATAAGATGCTTCCTGAATCCAGGCCTATGTCTTCATCCGGGCTATAATTCATTTACCTGTCAATGGGTATGATATTTACATCGACCTCACAGAGGTGTTGCAAGGTTCACTTCATTAAAATTTGCCAAACATCAGGTCCTTGGAAGGAAGATGGGATGGAATTATGAAGAAGTTATTTTTAGTATTCAAAAATTAATCTTTTAACCTGCCAGAACAGATCCTCTGTGCCTTTCTCTGTGCCCTCCAGGCTGCTGAACTCTGGTGAATCACGAGCAGGAATTAGCTGCAGACTTTGCCTGCAGACAGGCTAAGGATTGCATCAGACCCTGTGGAAATCAAAATATGTTCTCAAAGACCAGTCAGAGTCCTTTTGAATGTGGAGATTGTGTTGGACAACTTCATAGATGGTTCTGCTGCTCCCAAATCCAAAATTATTCTGTTTGAAAGGTCTCCTCTAGGAAGTGACAGCTGTTTAGGCCACTGAAATTTAGATTTGTTTTCTGAAATCTGCTGATTTTCCATCATTTTCCCCATGTTTGGAATTAGTAATTCTCAAAATTGCAATTGTGCAGTTCTCAAATGAAAGAAGTAAAACTATAGGAATACCATAAAAAAGTAGTTAGGACCAACAATGAAAAAAATTTAAGGGACCTAAAGAAATAAAAAGCAGCCATGCCCTGGAAACTAAAAACTAAAGTTAAAAAGGAATGAGTGCTTGGGCTTGTAGCATCTGGAATGGAAAAATGCATAAAGAGTAAACAGGGGAAGATGACCTATTTAAGCTTCAGGCTTTTTTTTCTTATTATTATGATTTCTAATCATGTTTTAAGAATGCTTCATTTTAATTATCAACATGAACAGTTCAGTGACTTGGTTCTATAGACCTCAACGATTACAGCTCAACAATGTGCAAAAGCTTCTCCTCCCACTACCTTTCCTTCTGATGCTTGACCACTGCTGCTGCTGCTGTGTTTCAGTTTGGGACTGTGTGACCAAAAATGGGAACGTTAGGGAGAAAAATGCCTGCAAACACTCACATTCCCTTTGCTGCACCATGCAGGCCTGCTGTGAAAAATGCCACACCACCAGTCCCCGACTGCGCTGGCCTGCCTGCAGAGAACAGCTCCACAGGGAAATCCTGTGGGCCTCGTTGCTTCCTGCTGTCCATGCTTTCAGCTTTGGGAGAACCTGTGCCAGAGCTTGCCAGGATTATGTGATCTGCAATAACAGCATCGTGGCCTTGTCCGTTTCTCACACTCTTTGCCTGAGCATGCGCTGGCCTCCATCAGTGGCTTTGGACTGACAGAAAGTAGCTTTAGATTGAATATTAGAAAAGAATTCTTCCCTGTGAGGGTGTTGAGGCCCTGGCACAGGTTTCTGGGAGAGACTGGAATGTTGATGGGTAATGACTCAAAACAATCTGCCGCTTGTGGAGGTGCTTAAGTATTATTTTTATGCTTTTATATTGCTGTATTACTATAGATAATCATAACCAAAATGGCTACAAACCTGCTTCCCATTGCAAACAAGCATTCTAAAATAGAGCTTGAATATATCTGTTTATAAACACCAATCATTCAGTGTTGTATCACTTTAACCCATCCCAAGGGATGTATTAACAAATATCCTTGCCTTCAGAGGCAGCTCGTGACACTTGCCCAGAGGAGCTATGGCTGCCTCATCCCTGGCAGGGTTCAAGGCCAGGCTGGATGAGGCTCTGAGTGATGCCTAAAAGGCCAACCTGGAAACAGAGACTAGACGGGGGTAAGGGAATAAAGGTGGATATTTATTGGAAAGGCCTTCAGAGGCACACCCTGGGCAGGCCAAAGGCTACACCCAAGATGGACCACAAGTCACGAGTTCTTCACACTGTTATAGGTTTGGTCCATTTGCAGATCAGCATAAATTCACCAATTAAACTTTAGCTAATGATGTAACTGCCCCTCAGCTTGGCCCCCTCCTCATGCTGGGTTACACATTTTGGGCCTGGGACGGTCTGGGTGTCCTTGGAGAGCAAGCCTGGAGAGGCTTTGTTATGTCTGTGTGAGCATGAGAGAGCAGCAGCTGACAGGCTGCAAGGCAGCTCAGAGTTACACACTAGGGGTACAGGATTTGAAAAATATGAGAGTTAAAACCTAAGGCATCATGAGCAACCTGGGATAGTGGAAGGTGCTGGGAATGAGATGGACTTTAAGGTCCCTTGCAATGCAAATCATTCTATAATTCTGTGATCTAGACATGGGGTGATCTGATCCAGCCCATTCCAGCTGCACAGCCCCTGAAGTGGGAGCGCTGTGGAAGGGGGGAGTGAAGCCCAAAGCTGAGACAAGGCTGTCCCACTGCCAGGTTCACTTCCCTCCTCAAGGGGAGTTAGTGCCTCTGCGTGGTGTCTGCACCAGACCCAGCAGCCTGCTCAGAGCCGACTTGAGAGAATCACAGAATCACTGAGGCTGGAAAAGACCTGCCAGATTATCAAGTCCATCCTTTGACTGAGCACCACCTTATCAACCAGACCAGAGCACTGAGTGCCACATCCAGTCATTTCCTGCACACCACCAGAGATGGGGACACCACCACCTCCCTGGGCAGCCCCTTCCAATGCTTCACCACCCTTTCACTGAAGAAATTCTTCCTGATATCCAGCTTGAACCTCCTCTGGCACAGCTTGAGACCATTTCCTCTTGTCCTGTCCCTTGTTCCCTGGGAGAAGACCCTGACCCCACCTAGCTGAACCCTGCGGTAAGGGAGTTGTAGAGAGTGAAAAAGTGCCCCGTGAGCCTCCTTTTCTCCTGGGTGAGCTCTCCCAGCTCCCTCAGCAGCTCCTTACAGGTCTGACTGCCTTGGTGTATTCAAAGTACAGAGCTTGAAGATGCTCAGGGGTCCATGCAAACACCAACAGCTGCAGAGTTACCATGGAACAGAACCAGCCAGGCATTTCAGGTACAAAGAGATAATGGAGGCATGGTTCAGAGGAGTGAATCATCTCATTTGTGCTGCTAAAATGCTGCTAATAAAATGTGATGACAGCCCTGGCGTTAATAACATGTGCGCTATCTCTGTGATCAGCACAATGTTTATTTTAAAGAACGGTGTTTATTCCTTCCATTGCCTGTCCTCGTCATTCAAGGCTGAACAAAAAGTCTTTTGTGTAGCAGAGAGCTGGGCTTAAACCTACAAAGGGCTAAGCATTCTTGCAGCAGTGGACTTAGTCACATGCTTAACTTTAAGCATGTCAACAGCCCCACTGAAATTGGCAAGACTAATTACGTCCTCGGAGTTAAGCACAGGCTTAAGTGCACTTTTGGACCACAGCCAGAGTACTCAGCACCTTTGCAAGGCTGATCTGCCAGTGACCAAATTTTGTTTTGGAAGAATTTATAGTCAAAGAAAGCAAAATGACCAAAAAAAAAAAAAAGAAAAGAAAAGAAAAAGAAAACCCCTTGCATCTTTCTGTAAGTATTATCAAATTGGATCCAGGCCAAAACTTTACCATTCCCACCAGCACATGCAGCTGTTCTCTGAGCAAAGGGTGTAATTCCAACCCCTGGATAAAAGTGTGCATTTCAGTGCATTTGCCATAAGGAGAAGTTTGCCGTTTTTCACACTTGAAGCAACTTTTCCTGGTCGGTGGTGGTTTCCTTGTCTCCAGTGAAAACTGCCTCAATTTCCTATGGAATGTTTACAGGCAGGAACAGGAAACAGTTTCATTTTATTGCAACCCCGGAGTGTATTTCCCATTTCATCAAGCCCATGAAGCATGTCTTCCAACCCTGCAGGCTGAGCTGTGGCTCGGAGAACCCTGGGGGAGAGTTTTCAGGTATTCCAGGACCTTCAGCAAAGACCTTAACCAGTTGAAAAGAGCAACTTGTGTCTCCAGGGAAGGGTGAGGTGAGATGAAGTGCCACTACTGCACCTTCATCTCATTCCAGACCACTGCTGCCACTGAAACAAGCCCCAGTAGAAGTCACTCTCTTCCCAGTAATCCACACAGTGAAACACACCCCTGTGAAACTTTGATTCCTCACTGCACACCTTGCCATCCCCTCCAGGACAATTCCAACCTGCAATTACTGCTCAGCTGTATTTATTTTTTTTTTCACCTGCATACTCATTTTCCCCACTAGACGCCCCAACTTTTCACCAGATTACTCCAATTCTCATCCTGTCTCAGTACTTAATGCTGCCTGTTCCTGTTCCCTTCCACCTCTGGAGGCGAATGCATCCCAGCAATCAATTTCTCATGGATGAAATGAAAGAACTGCTCCTGAGGAGAAGAAATGGAAGAAGGGAAGGGAGCAGGAAATAGGTAAGTCCCTGAGCTTTGAGCTTTGTAGCTGCCCATGCTTTTCTAGCAGTGCCCTCCCAGCTTGACAGAACCTGTCAATCTAGCCTTCCTGTTATCACTTCCACTTTGAATTTCTGCTGGAATGTACTCGTTTGTTGATTTCCCGTTTGCTGTTTGGTGAGGTTCATATGGAGCAGCTGCAGTACCTGTCCTAACTCCTTCACTTCTCCTCCTCCCCTCCTCTTTTCAAACCAGCCACCAAAGTACAGCTGCTCTGGCTTGGAGACCCTACACAGAGCTTGCAAGCAGTGTTTGTTAAACAGATCTTCAGTTAGCTCTAAGCTCCCCAGGTTTAGCTCTGGAAACACTCAACTTAGCAGCTGACCTTTCAGTTCAGTCACCTATCAACAGGACTAATTTTTAAACCCCAATCTTTACCAAACTCTTGGCACTGAAGGAGGGTTTTGCTTTCTTCATCCATCTTTGCTAAATCACACAAGAGTGCGTGAGGTGACATTTTCTGTTTTCTAAGAGGCCAGAAGATGATTTTGTTATAGTATGTTTAGCTCTGCTTTCAATCCTTGCTGTCTTCAGGTTCAAGTGACTTCAGAATCCATCCCTATCCATTATCTACCCAAGTCATTCCATTAGGCCCATCACGGCGGTACAGGAGAAATGAGGTCACTTTCCTGGAAGGATAGTAACTGCTGATTTATTTAATACAAAAAGAATCACCTGTAAGCACAGCAAGCTGCAGGATGGGGATACTGTGAGTGCCTCCTTCTGCTTGTGGGATATTACCAGAATCCCAGGATGGGTCAGGCTGGAAGGGACCACAGAGGGGTAGCTGGTGCCACCTCCCTGCTCCAGCAGGGCCATCCCAGAGCACAGGGCACAGGATTGTGTCCAGATGGTTCTGGAATATCCCCAGTGAGGAGACTCCACACCCTCTCTGGTCTCTGTTCAGGGCTGGGTCACTGCACAGGGAAGAAGTTCTGCCTCCTGTCCAGGTGGAACCTCCTGGGCGTTCCTCTTGTTGTATTGCTCAGCATCACCAGCCTGCCTCCTTCCTCTTGGCACCCTCCCTTCTTCATTTCAAATGTCAGTGACTGCTGTTTTTGCTTCCCTCAGAAAATCTCTTTTGTTCATTCACTGCTTGTATGGGACGAGACTAAAAGGAAAACCCAAGGCTCATGTTTGTATGACTGACGCTTTTTCCTGGTCTTAAAATTAAGAGAGCTAAACACAGTTAAGAGGGAAAAAGGGTTTTACCTCAGTATTTATTTAAGGTGCACCAAAATGCACCCCGAAATGCCCACCAAAAATGGCCACCCACAATGTGATGAGTATACAATTATAGGCCTTGCAAAAATTAGCACATCTATCAAAGATTCCCCAGTGAGGGACTCCAGTGAGACCCCTCAGCGAGGAACCTTCCCCCTGGCTGGGCCTGTCTTTGTTTGCAGAATGTGTTCTGGAGGGGCCCTCGGTGTCTGGGGTTTCCAGTATGTTTGGTCTCTTGGCTTAATGGAATACTGGGTCTGAGGGAAGTTATCAAACTTAAAGAATCATAACTATGCAGGCTAAAAGCACTAAGAATACATAAAAACTATATAAAAGATGATATAAAAGGGGTATAAAAGAAAAAGCAAAAAATCATGGCATCATTTCCGTATTCAAGATTTCGCTGTGTTTCACTCTGTTGCTTTGTCCAAGCATAGGTCTTCTCCAGTCCCACAGAATCATTTAAACATGGAGCACAAATTCGAGCAGTCTGGAAAAAGCAAGACTTTAACAGTGTAAAGTGTCACAGAAAGCTGAGAGCAAAAGCCAAACAAGTCAGATAGCAAAGGCAAACTTGCTGTAAGACAGCAATTTTCAGATATTTACTTTCACAAATGCTGGCTGGCAAACTTTTTGTCATTAGAAAATAAACACTTAAAATACTTCTAGAGGCTACAAACTATTTAAGTTGCACGGGCTTTCTAAACATTCTAACACTGCTAATGCTGTTTACTGCAAACTCTGAGGCATTAATGGTTCTTCTATCCTATTCAGCAGTAGAAGTAATAATAACACTGTCAATTTTTAGTAATCTGCTACAACAGCAGTAGCAATCTGCAAATTTTTAAAGGAAAGGGAATCTGCAATCGTGCTTTGTTGCAATGAATACTTTCTTCTAAGGTTCTCCGTGCTCCCTTCCTCTGGGTCCTCATGCCCAGCTGGGTGAAACCCTTGTATTTCCTGAAGAGCAGATCCACATGTGAATGTCATGAGATATCTGAGACATTTGAAGCTTATTTAAAAGAAAAATGGGAGTCATCATGAGAAATGTCTATTTGCTTCTCACTGGAGGAATTTGAGACAGTTCTGAGGAAGTAGCACTTAATAACAGTGCAACATTTTTGCAGTCACTGTGACATGAACTCCCTTTTTTCTGAGAAATTGCACAGTTTGGAAAACTATCAATGTAGTGAAGGACAATATATCTTTTCCTGTTCAGATAATAGCACTTTTTGGTATGACCGAACTGCTGTATCACAGGCATCTTCTTAAAGCAGAGGGGATCTTTTAACAGTTATAGTGAGGAAAATAAATCTAATTCATTATGAAAGAGCAACAGTAATGGAGTCAAACGTTTTAGGATTCTAAACCAGAGTATATTCCTTCAGTTCCTGCCTGCTCCTCTTGTGCCAAGGAGCAGAGCCTGGGCCCTGCTCAGAGCCCTCCCTGCAGACAGGGACACACAGGGCTGAGGGCCCCTCTCAGCTGGGGCTCCTCTCCAGCCTGGGCAGCCCCAGCTCCCTCAGCCTTTCCCTGTCAGAGATGCTCCAGGCCCTAAATCATCTCTGCAGCCTCCGCTGGCCCCGCTCCAGGAGCTCCCTGTCCCTCCTGCCCTGAGGAGCCCAGAGCTGGACACAGTGCTGCAGATGTGCCTCACGGGGCTGAGCAGAAGGGCAGGATCACTCCCTGACCTGGGCACTGCTCTTCCTGATGCTCCCCAGGATTCCTTGTGATTCCAGGAGCTACCCGTAAATGCAGTTACAGGGGTGCCTGGTGCCTCTGGGCATGCAGCAACCCTTGCCTGAGGTGTTTCAATCTCCCTCTCTGTGAGAGCACCTTCATCAGCATCTCTAAATTAAATGGTAAGTGGAAGGCCACTCCAGGCTCTGCTGCAGGAGCTGATCTGCCCTGGTTCATAGTTCTGGAGGAAAGGAAAGCAAAATTCAGCACTTGACTGTAAACTGGCACAGCTTCATCAAGAGTCCTTGAAAAGCTCAATGGTTAAGATTGTCTGCTGGTAATTTAAATGGGTTTAATGCTCTTGGGCAAACAATGAAATTCCACTTGGGCCTTCCACATCTGGGGGGAAGATCTGAAGCACTAAAGTACTGCACTGAAACAATAAGCAACAGAACTGGCAAAAAATGTTTTGTTATATAATGCTACAGCTACACCTCGTCACTACCGGGATTTCAATTCTTCCCACTCTCTGTTCTGTCACCTTTCAAAACTTTCTTTGGTATGTGGTGGCCTCCTTTTGGG
>VXBT01001564.1:1158341-1173579 GCA_013400235.1 Oriolus oriolus | reverse complement strand
CTCCAGCTGGGCCCAGCATTTGATTAATCGCCTGAATTACCCTCGCTTTGCCATAAAATTACAAGGCGGGAGTGGGGGAACGGTGGGAGCGAGCCGGCAGGAGGGCGGGCTGTGATGGCAAAGCACCCTTCGGATGGCGAACCATCCTGGGGCTCGTCCCGCGGCCACTGCGGGATGCTCCGGCGCAGCCCTCCGGCAGCACCTCGGCACCCACCGGCACAGCCCTCTGGCAGCACCTCCGTGGAGGGCCGGCCCCAGCCCACGGCTCCACAGNGGCTCCACAGGGACACCCGGCACTGCTCCGGCCGGGGCTCCAGCCCGGCTCCGTGGCTCAGAGCCACCTCTATTATTTAACCAGGAGCGATAGAGAGAGGAGCCTGGGAGAGATAATATGCCATGACACCGGATAAGAGCTTCTGGCGTCACAGGGGAGGAGGATTACATGTCCCTGAATGGAGTTAGAGATGACAGAGGGGAGGGGAAGAGTTTTTAGCAGGGGATTAAGCTTACAGCTCCAGGAAGGCTTTGGGGGGTTGTTTGCTGGCGTAAGACAAGCCCTAAGGCTGATATACCTGTTAGACTTGCTTGGGGAGGGCTGCTGGAGCAGGGAGCCACGTCAGTGGGGTGGGGGCAAAGAACAGGTCCCCAAGGGCAGCCCTGTGGCCAAATGAGCTCACACTCCAGCTCTCCAAAGGGTGCCAAAGAGATGCTGGCAGATACTGGGGTTAAGGGATGGAGGGGAAGCATCCATGTATTCCTATCCCTTAGGCCAGTCTGCATCCCACAAGAGAAGAGGATGTGAGCACCCACCAGGAAAGGTGAGGGTCAGATCCCTTACCTTCATCTTGGAGGCAGGCTGGATGAGCTCCGTGATGGAGACCTTGTCCTGCTGGAGCCTTCTCTTGACGAGCTTGGAGCAGCAGATGTTGACGGAGCTGAGGACGTGCCAGGAGTTGTACTCCACGAAGGAGCGGCTGTCGATGACCAGGGTGCCCTCCGCTCCGTTCCTCAGGAGGCTGGCCAGCTTCTTGGGGTCCATCACCTTGCGTGGGAGCCTGTCCCCAGCCATAACGGGCCAGTCCCCTCTACAGTGAGTGGGGAGCAAGGGGCGGAAGGGCAGGGTAGAGACGCCAGCACCCGTCTCCCCAAGGAGAATGAGCGAGAGGTGAGGGGTGAGCAGGGCAGCACCCGTCCTATTCTCCTCACGCTGCTAACGCCCAGAATGCCAACTCATTGTGCTGAACCTGGAAAGAGAAGAAAGGAGACGACAACTCATCAGCTGGGCAGGATGGCACCTGGATATCTTCAGAAGAACCTAAGAGTGCAACAAGCCACGCTTTCGAGGTGTGTTCTCCCAGCCTGCCGGCATGTGTGGCTCCAGAACTGCCCAAGCCAGAGGTTTTCTCCTTGTATTTAACAGCTCTCAGTGGAACTTTCTTCCATGAATTTGTCTAATTGCTTTTTGACGCCATATCAGCTTTTAATTTGACAGGCGCAGTGGCCAGGAGAATGGTTTGCCAGTTACACTGAAGAAGTCCTTCCCCTGGTTTGCCCCAAATCTGCTAACTGATGGCTCCTCCAGGTGACCCTTACTACTTGCACCAGAAAAGACCACATATGCCTGTTCCCTAATCTTCTCCACAGTTCTTACCACATTTAGACCTAATTTAAGGAGCTTTTCAGGTCAAAGCATCTACAGAGCTGCCAGTTACAAAGATAGACACCTTTTGCCATGCTGGCCAGCCCTGATGTGCTGTGTTTGAGAGGCAGGCACACCAGGGACCTGCACGGGGCAAGATGTCACCTCCTTTCCCTGCTCCCAGCCCAACAGTTCCTCGCACTCAATTTGCTTTTTCTGACCTCTGCTAAGCCCAGTGCTAATGGTTTCACAGAGGCAGCTTAGCTCAGCTCTAAGGTTCTGCTGCTGCATGGTAAAAGCCAGTTTGGGGCCCATCGGACACACCACCAAATCAGGTTTGCTCACTTGTGTTCATCACTTCACGCTGGATTTCACCTGCCTGTTTATCAGAGCCTGCTCACGCGTATCTTTGCCAGCTTGCCTCCTGGCAAGTCAAGAGAAGATGACCTCTCTTGGAAGACAAGAAGTCAAGTTGACCTTTACTCCTGTCTTCAAGAAACAGGCCAGGCATCAAGGCAGAGGTGCTGGGAAGCTGTACGTAGATTGAGATGGCCCCGGAGAGCCTTCTGCTTTTCAGCATCTACCTTGCACAGACTTAGAAAGGGGGTTCATATACAGGAGTACCCAGTACACAAACACCCCGTGTTTCCATCTTAGGAGCTGAGGGGGGTTGAGCCTGGTGCTCTCTGAGGCGAAGAACAAGATTCCTCCATGTCCAGCCCATGCTGAAAGAGCACTAGGCAGGCTGGGGAGCATTCAGCTCAGGGTGTCCTCTTAAGTTTTAATGGAACACGTCACTGCAAGCATGTTTTAATGGCATTAGGTTTTAATGCCACTGCAGTCATTCAGAAAATAAGCCTGGGCTACTACCAGGCTCCTCTTGTTCCTGCCAGACGGTGTTTTAGAGAGAAGCCACAAGCTGCTTCATGGAAGCTTTAATGCATCTGAATTAGGAGGACTATGAATAACGTGCCTGAAAAGGCCAGAGTAAAGGTTTTCATTGACTTCTGCAGGATCAGGATTTGGTCTACGGACTGGAGGAGGCTTACGAGTCACCCTGATCCGAGTAAGCCAGCAGTTCCCATAAGCTCTCACACCTGCAGGCACCTACTGCAACAGTAGCTCAAGATACAAAAAAGACGCTTGAGTCAGACACACTACTGGGTGACACGACAGGGACCTCAGTTACCAGCCACCAAACCTGGAAGGCACTGCCAGCTTGTAGGGAAAGAATGAAAAGCCACAGAATGTGAGGATGGGGATTCCAGCATTTGTTCTGGCTTGTGACTCCAGTACTAGCAGCCCAAACTTCCCTGGGCTACCAGAACTGCCTCCCAAAGCAGGAGTAGATGCCCCAGGTTTCAGCCTCGGGATCCAAGCTCCCAAAAGGAGGCCACGTTAGGATGTGCAGTACATTTCTGCCCTTGCATCACACCCCTGCTGCCTCTTGCCAATGTGTTAATACAAATTACGGGAGGGGAAAAAAAATCCCCTAAAAGCTGCAATAGTGACAGCCCCTCCTGGCACAAAGCATTTTGGCAGCCCCATGGCACTCTGGCATGGCTGTGCCCGGCCCCACGGAGCGCTCCGCGGCTCCTTGCCGCAGCTCCAATTAGAGCAGCCCCCTTGGTGGGCATCGGGTGGTCCCCCCGCTGCAGGAACCCCGCTCCCCCCAGCTCTCCTCAGGGGGGCTTAAAAACTGAAACAGTTCTAATTAGGGGGTCGGAGGGGGAGCGAGGCTGGCTCCTGCTGGGATATGACACACCTCATTACGTTGCTACCGCCTCGCCAGAAGCCCCCCTGCTGTCCCTTGGCTATAGAGCCAGGGCACTCAGAAAGGATGCAAATTAGCCAGCTTTTCCCCTTCGTCTTCCTTTCACACCCCACTCCCCAAATCACTTTCTGCCTCCCTTACCCATCAGGACACCAGGCTGTGAATGCTTCTTGGCTCTTCCAATTACATCTAAGAAATAAAGAGGGAGTAGAAAGAGCTGGCAGACAAAAAACCCTAGGATAACAGTGTAGCAGAGGGATGAGTGAAGTGGGAGGAAGGAGTGATCCAGCACTGCACAGTTCCTCTGGACATAACATGGTATCCAATCTCCAGATAGTGGACAAGGAGTAAACTCTGGGGGTCTCAAACACAGAGCGGTCTGGGAAAGATAACAGATCCTGATCCCCTTATCACTCTAAGAGAAACCCATGCACAAGAGGCCTTCATAAAGTTCAGCAGATGACCAGAAGCTTGGGTCGAAGAGATTGGAGTAGACAGACAAGGTTTCCCAGGTCAGCTAATAACCCCACTTCCTGCAGAACAACCAGACAAACCTCTGTGGACACACGTGACACATCAAACAGGTCCCACTCCCAGCTCCACTCAAAAGATGTGGGGGAAGGCAGGGCAAGGTTAGTCCGTCCTGCCCCTCTTTCCTTTACAAGGGGATGGAGTTGGCCAGTTCAGTGTGGCCACGGGGAGCTGTAACCTTGGCATTAGAACCAAGACATGGGGACTTCTCTGCATAGGTTCAGCCAGGTCAAAAGCAGACAAGCAGCTTCTCTGACAGCAACCAGAGGACATTTTGAAGCCAGACTGAGGGGTGGTGAGTTCATCCCCAGGTACCAGAAGAGGCTATGAGACCTTCACAGTACCTGGCAGGCTGTGTGAGAGATGGTCTCTGAGAAGAACAAGCTGTAATTTCCCCATACCTGGGAAGACCAGAGAAGGAGGATGTCTTTCTGCTTCTGCTCAGATGGGTCAGAAGGAAAACTGAAGGAAGAGGCTTAGCCATGGAGGACTGCTAAAGTAAGAGATCTTCTCACCATGGTGAGAGGAGACCAGGGGAAAAGGTTAACCTGAAACCTAAATTAGGGTTTCAGAAACATAGCTGTGTTCCTCTCTTATCAGTTTATTAAAGCCATCTTAATCTTCTTGAGTGTTCCTGAAGAACATTATCATAATCCTTTAATCCCACCTCTCCCTGGAGTGCCTGTAATGAGGAGATGGGCACACAGCTTAGCTGAATGGGGACAGCCAGCAGGAGAGGCCACACTGCAGCCGAGGGACAGAAAGATGGGCAGAGATTAGCACAGGGCTGGGCCAACTGCCCACTCAATGGGACTCTGTCCCCAGTGTCACCTCCACAAATGCAGGTGCAGGTGAGGGGAGCTGGCCACAGGAGTCACAAGCATGGCAGAGATGCACACAGCAAGCCAGGCTAAGGGCAAGTGCTCAGCCTGGCTGTCACCTTCTTCTGGGCAGGCCAGGCAAGAGAGCAAGAAAACCCAGAACACATCTCAGCCTGAGTCTATCCCTGTGGCATGAGAGGCCACAGAACTCATCCCTGTGTGGGCCCAACACAGAGCACCCAGATGGAGGCCACTTCCCTCGATTCCTCATCCTGCACAAGGCCCCCATCTGAGAGATGTGATATGGGAAGGGCACAGATCTGTTTTCTCTTTTACTGGAGACATCAGCTGGAAGGACAGCAGGTCTCTACAGCAACCCCAAACCTCACTAACCAGCATGTCCACTCCTTGTGTCAAGCCAGTGTTGTGTCCTGGAGAGCTCTGCTGTCCATAGGCAGCCCCATCGAGGGGATGCTCCCCCCACTGCCACAGGCAGAGCAGACTTGCTGCAGAACACATTTCTGTCACGCCAGTGAGACTGCAGCTACAGCACGCTCCCTGTGATGCTCATCCCCAGAGCACACTCTTCGGGTGGCATCTCCACCTTGAGTTTACCAAGGGATAAGAGCACCACAGAGAAACATTTGTTTACTTGTCCCTGGTAATCTGAAAGCAGCCATTCCCAAAGAACTGCCATCTCCACCTGGGACTCAGTGGCACTGACCTAAGTGATTTGGGTTTTCCCCCTCCAAAAGAAAATATTTGTGCCTTGTGAGCCCCACACTGAGATGCTGCCTGGCCAGGGCTCCTCCATCCATCCAGGTCAGCCCTGCCACCAGCCCCAGGCTTACTGCTGGGATGCTGGCAGGACCCCACTGGACCCCAGCTCTCCAGACACTTCCTAAGATGCAAAACGCAGCAGTTTTTCCAAGCCCCAGACCCTTTTTCCTTCCTCATCCCCTCATTTCTTTCATGTGCTTCAGCACTTAGCAAACTCCCCTCGGCTGGCTCATGCTGTTTGAGGGATTCCTAAATCACAGGACCATTACTAATTATTATTATTTTGCAGCAGCAATCAGGGACGCGGGGCTCATTAACAAGTTAGCACCTCTGGTTTCCCTGGAAACCCGCAGCTGCCAGGCAACGGCAGCTCTCCGGCCCGAGGCGATGCTACTGCAGCGCCTTCAGCTCATTCCCAGAAAGATGCTTGGGTCCTGCACAGGTTGATGAACCCAGCTTTGCCAATGGGATGAGGTTAGGAAACTCCAGGACGTGTCCCCTGCTCTACCCCATCTGCTGGGAACCTCAGCCCATCTTCCCGATCCTGTTCTGCCACTCACAGCACCATAAACTGCGCAGCGGCTCCTCCCTCCCAGCGAGCCGTGCAGGCTTTCTCCAAGGGCGAGGAATTTGGAGCATAATGATTCCCCAGAGTGACAGTGGGACAAAGCTGTCAGATGCCTGCAGCAGCCGTTTTGGAGGTGATGTAACTGATGACGATTTCTCAGCAGTTACTCAAGGTCCCTTTAAGAGGCAGCACAAAAGATTTCTCTGCTTGACGATGGAAAAATGGAGTGGTTTTTTTTTTTTCCTTTCCTCCTTAAAAGGAGGCTGGGAAACACCACTAACCACATCCACCAACTCAGACACAAAATCTGCTTGTCCACCTTTCCCTAGTGAAGCTCAAGGATGGGGAGGAAGGACATCTCCCCAGCCCCAGCAGTATGAAGATGTAGGGGAGATGGCAATGACTTTCCTGGTGTCAGTTAAGCCAAGCTGAGATCCACTGCCCTGCTCTAACCCCTGACACCCACATGGCAGACAGAGTACTCCCCCACAGCCTCACCCACACTGATCTTACAACCCCATCTTGGCTCCCTCAGCACCCCAGGCACATTCCTCCTGGGACAAGAGCTCCCGTGCATGCCTCTCCACGGAGGGAGCACTTCAGGAAGGTGGGAAGGGGCAGCATTCCCTTTTTCCCACAGCACATCACCCAGAGGCAGCCACCGCACTTTTGCCAGGGTTTCAAGCTTGCTGATCTCATGATTTCTTTAATTTATTTTTTCCTCCTCCTTTCTATGCCGCAGTCTCCTTTCAGTTCCTGTGGGCTGGAAGCAGCATGCCAGAGAACCCTGCAAGGAGCTGCATGCAACCAAACAGCACCCACTCGCCTCCCCGCATCTCCCACTGCCCTCTGCACCTGCACCATGTGGTCCACAAGGTGTTTTCCACCAGAGGACGTGGCTGAAGGGCCAGGATGTCCTTCAGCAAAGTGCCAGATGGTGCATTCACACCGGACCAGGGACATGGCATAGAGCCACGTGGCAGCACTGGTGTGGGGGTGCTCAGCCTTGGGCACGTGGCTGGCGGCATGGGACAGCTGAGGGACAAAAGGAAAGGGGATAAATTGTACCCAGCTACAAGAGAGTCTTTTCCATGCACCCTCACCCCACAAGGCAGACTGGCTCCCTTGGCTGCAGTTAAGCCAAGCAAAGGGGACCCTCATTTTCTCCCAACACCTGATGTTGTGCCAGCAGCTTTCGATGGGTTATGGGTGCAAATGCAATTGCCTCCTAGCCTGTTTCCACCAAAAAAGTGCATTTAAGTATTTACAGACTGGCCACTCCCAGAAAAATTTCTGACTGCAATCATGGTGGTCAGTCTGGAGATCCGGTCAGGAAAAGCCAGTGGGGACAGCAGGGAAAGGAATTTAGCTGGAGTCTAGATGACAAAGGCAATATCTCCTCCTCTTAGACTTGTGCTTTTAATGTGATTTATATGGTTTTCCCCTTTAGTATAAACACAAGCTGTCATTTTAAAGCCTACAAAAGCCAAGACCAAAGGTTATCCATGACCAGCCAGCCATTTAATCACTGCTTTTGCCCACGCCTAGGATATTGCTCCCAAGCATGCTGCTTTCTAAGACCAAAGCTATCCCATTTCCATTCTCACCCTGCCAAGCAGAGAGCTGGCCACACTCTCATCCCAGAGCTAAAATCACCTTCTGCTTTGAGCAGCTTGGCACACATCACAGAGGACATGTCATGCTGGAGAAGGGACACCTAGCCCTGTTGGTCTTCAAGGGCCCTTGTTGCCCACTGCCTGGTATCCCCACCATTTGCTGCCTGACCCCATGAGCCCAGCAGGTTTATCCTGGGGACAAGGTGCTTCTTTTACAACAAGAGCAGACAGAGACAGCTCAGAAAGGCATGCAGTCAGATATTTCTGCAGGGCTGGTCTGGCTCTCTCATCCTAGGACAACAAACACCATAAATACCTGCTGGGTGCATTTGCAGTCTCCTGGAGAAAGGGTCTCCGGGACCTGAGTCCTATGTTCCCACAACACCTACACACCAAGTGAAAGAAAGCACAGGATTAAGCTGTGGTTCTTCAAAGCTGCAGATAAATATAGCATTTCACTTCTTAAGCACAATCCCCAGTGACAGGAACTTGTCCATCTCAGCGGAGTGCCAGGGACAGCTCCATGTGAGGCCAAAGTGAGCACCCAGCACACACAGGGGCAGTCACTGCACTGTGCAGTGGCTACTGACAGTGGCTAATGCTCAGTGCAGTGTCATTTAGGCCCCCATATTCAAATGACAAGCAGGACCCCTGCCTCACTGAAGAATAATGATGTTGTTGCCTTCAGTCAGGTTGTCTGCAGTTTCTGATGAGTACCAGAGCAAACTGAGGCACAGATCCCAGCACAGGCTTCCAGCCAGCAGAAGCCAATGTCCACAGTTATGCCACCCAATTCCTGCCAAACTTGTGAATCTCCTTAAAAGATACAGAATTCAATGCAGATGCAAGGCACTATGCTGGTATTCCATGGGATGAGACATTCCCCAGGGCAGCAAACACATTTTAGGAGACTTTTCTGACCTGGTTCAAGACTTGCTGAACTTCCCATATGCACACAATAGCCAAATTGCTCACGGGTTTGGGATGAATTAGCACGTACCAGCTCAGGTTCTACTTCCTACCACAGCCCCAGCAAGGAGGCACCAGCTCCAAGTTTTGGAGGATTACCTTTATCTGGAAAAAACACACAAGACAGGGAAAGCCCAAGCTGATACTCCTGCCTCACTCTTCTCCTTTTCCCTTGGGGCCATGATTCATTACCAGCTGTTTTTTTCTTAATCTCAGGTGACACAGGGGTCAAACAAAGTGGTTTGCAGGTCATCCTCCATCCTCACCACCCTGTCGAGCCACGGCTTGCTGGTCAGATGCCACAGCTCTTCATGTATGAAATCCTTCAGCCTGGCCTCCTGACTGAGAGCTGGGTACTGCAGCACTTTGTAACATGGGTCTTCTCTCTGAATCCATTTTATCACTGCTGTTGTGGGTGGCAAACTATATGGACTCATTTGCTGGAGGGAACAGGCAGCAATATTGCCCTCACGAACTCCAGGCAGATGTTAAGCATGACATATATGTGTACTTTAACCCCAGTCTCAAAAAACCCCCAGAGATTTATCATGATATCCACCCAGAGCTTAAACATCCTCCAACTCATCTGCACACCAGCAGGTCTCACTCAGCCCTGCTTCTGACCCTGCAAGTGAAAGCTGGGGTGATCACACCAAACCTTGCCCCTTTTTGGCTGGCTGACTCCCAGCTAAGACTAGTTCAGTCACCTCACCTTCCCACCCGTCCTGCTGGACTCCAACAGAGCTCACTCTTAGCTTTGCACCATGTACTGCTGAATGAACCTTGCTTAGGTGCCAGACAAAGAGGCAGCCGAGCTCAGAGCAGAAGGGATTGCGAGGATGACACAGAATTAACAGGCATCAGCGTTCAGCAAGCAAGCAGAGAACACGCCGATCTATTTTTAATGGCACAATGAGAGTGCTTTACAAAAGGATGTGTCTGGGGAGATTCTGCCCAGTCAGAGATTCGCATTTGGGTTTTTTTGCACCAGTCAACTTCCCTTGATGTGTGGGAGGCATTTTGTCTCTTCACCACCCCACAGAGCAATTCAGAGGGCCCTGGCTCAGTTTTGGCTGGAGGCTCATCCTCCTGGGTCACCTTCCTGTCCTGCTGCATCCTTCTGACTTTCCACGAGAAGAGCTGAACCTGAGGTGAGCAGCAGGTAAGGCGTTAAGAACAGCTCCAGGCTTGCTTGGTTTCTGGTTGTCAGCCCCGCTGAGCCAGCACAGCTGCCAGGGGACACCTCTATGAGGTCCCTGACAGCAGCAAAGTGGTTAACGTGGCTTTTCATGGGCTAGCTCCAGTCAGCAGTGCTGGCACCCTCTCTGCACCAGCCCTCAACAGCCTCAAGTGCCAAGCGAGGCTCCGGCTGCGCCCGTCCGCTCCCCACGCAGGGCTGCCGGCCAAGGCAGATGAAGATGGCATGAATAACTCCACTCAAGCCACGGCTCAAGGAGGATCAGGCTGCCATCGCAAGCTTGGAAATGAGGGTTGTTAGAGGCAACGCAAAAACAATCAGATGTTGTAGATACTTCTTGGTTGCTTCTTTTCAGCAGCACGCCCCAGAGACGGATGGACCCTCTTTGTCTGGAGGGTCTGGATTTCAATGGGAGACGTGTGATTTACGCAGGCACAGGTTTAACGGGTGGAAAAGGCTTGACTTGCTCGATGCAAAAAACCTGCAATGCCCTAACAGACTGAAATTTCTCCCTGAGCTTCTGCTGCATCAGCTGAATTTGCATGTGTTAGCTGCAGACAGCAGAGCTCCTCAGAGAACTAAATCCCCTATTAAAAAGCCGAAAAGAGGCGAGCTGAAAAGCCGGGATGCGGGCACACTGCGCACCTCTGTGCCGGATGAGTAATGCGGGCTGACAGAGAGGGACCGGAAAGATGCACTGCATCATTAGCAGGGCTGGAGGACGTGGTGGAGGAGAGGATGCCAGGGTCATGCTGTCACTGGAATCTCCATACAGGATCAAAGCAGTGGTCCACCTCATTCATGTCCCCTCAGCAGCACTTCCTAATAACAGGTATCCTACAAAAGCCTGGGAGAAGCAGGACAGTGGGTATTTATGGACTAGTCATGCAATAATTTAGGTTTAAAGGGACCTCAGCAGTTCAGCTGGCCCAACCCCTCTTTCCCTTAAAGGAGAACGAGCATCAACACCAGAACAGGTTGTCTTGCTCTTCTGGTTGCCAAATGACTTGTTCCCAGTCATCAGTGGACTCAGAAATAATGCTCCCCATAACTCAGCATGCAGAAACCCTACACAGAGAGCCTCTTTTGCAAATTGCTAGAGGACATTGAGGGACTCTGGAGAAATTCCTGAAGAACACAAGGTCTCTGCCCCAAGAGAAGGCTTTGTTTAAAGAAAATACAGTGAAGGCAGACAAGACATTCATGAACACATCAAGGAAACACAAGCGCTTTCCACACACAAAAACAACATGGAAAAAGGCGTAAGAGGAGTGGGAAGAAAACAGAGAATCAAAGAAGGATTTCTGGCCCCACACAGGTTCCTGGGAGACTCTTCAGTAAGTTTCAGCTTAATTTACACAGTCCCTGCATTTCTGTCCTGTTATTACTCCCTGTTTACTACAGGAGACTCTCTACTGGACCAGCTTCCAGTGAACACTTCCAGGTTCTCCTCTGAACCCAGCCTGGGCTAGCACTTCACCCGTCTTCTGAAATGCCGATCCTTCCAAGACACCATGGAAACAATACCTATCACTTTGGGAAACTGAAGATCCAAAGCAGCAAAACCAACCCCACAGAAGCCCTGGGCAAAGCAAAGGAAGAAGCCTCATGCACACCAGCCTAGATTATCTTGTCCAGCTGGCTCTAGAAAACCTCAGAGGAAGAGCTGAATAGCAGAGAAATGGAGCCAGCCATCCTACAGGAGCCATGGCAGTCTGCAGCATAGTCTGGGCAGGGCTCTGTGCCGTGCACAGCCCCCCAGTGTGGCCCACCTTTACTCTTACTTTCCTTGGAGAGTGAAGATGGTTGAGAACCAAACAAGCCTCTTGGACAGCATGGACCCAAAGGTTTGGGGTAGAAAGTCTAGAAACATCTCTTGGAAGAGAAAGAGGGGTTTTCCTCTCCATGAACTCATGCTGAAGAGAAGACAGGGTGACCAAGGCACCGACCATGACCAGAACTTAGTATGTTCCACCACGGTCTCAGCTGCTGGCCCACTTCTGGCAAAACAGCTGTCCCATGGGGATGAGACACGTCATGGTCTCCCCCTCCATCAGATGCGCAGGCAAAGCCACCGCCGGGGTGCACTACACCCCGCACTGTCCCTGCAGGGACCTGCACTACCACTAATCACACCACAAGCTCTGCCTGGCTTTGACAGCAGCCCCTGACACCAGTAGTGCACAGCATCTTGGCACAGTCAGTTTCTACCCTCCCTCGCACTCCCCTGGCTGCATTATAATCCTGCACACAGAAGTACACCCAGGTCTCCTGAGTAAGCCTGAGAAAATCTTGAGCAGAGAGCTTGTTTAGCTTCTTATCTGATGAATGCTCCCGGGCCACTCACCTCCCTTCCCCAAGCCTGCCATAATTACGTCAGGTGCCTCCTTCCCACTGGCATCACGCGGGACAGGTGTCTCTTCAGAGAAGAAATGTAAAGCTTGAAAAACAGGTTTTAAAACCCAGAGGGCATGGGGATGCAGAGGAGTGTCAAAGCTTTCCCCACAGGATGACTGCACTGCCGCTCTGGCTGCAGGAGTTTCTCTGCATAGCAGCAAGGAAAAGAGTGCAGTGAGACCCAGAGACCGCAAGCACCTGGGAATTTCTGCAACCATCTCCCCCTTAACACTGCCACTAAACACACAGCAGAGGGCAAAAAGCTCTACAGACTCTTCCAGTGCAGCATCCTGGTTGTCCTGCTGGGAGAGATGGGTCAGCATCCACAAGCTCCTTCTCTTTATCACCTCCTTCTCTATGAGATTCAGTTTGCTGGCACTGTTTCAGTATGATGGCAGCGTCCTGTGAGCCTGCACCATAAATCAGGGCTGCCAAACACTGGAGCACCTCCTTTTCCTCCTTCCATTCCTGACAGCGTGAACATGCTCTGCACCCAACTGTGCCCAGGGCTTTGGGAGCTGAGCTGCGCACCAGAGAAATCTCTGATCCCGAAGAACAGCCTTGTTTAAAAGCAAGGAAGCAAATCCAAAGAGGAAAAATCCCTATCCCTCATGTAGATTAGAGCAGCTGGTGCAGAGGTAAGGGGGTAGAGATGGAATGGGGACTCACTCATATTCACACCAAGAGAAGACACTTCAGAAATCCAAAAGTTTTGTGAAAACCACAACGGGTTTCCAGCCTTTGGAGATTTCCTGGAGAAGGACAGGGTTGCATAGGAGAGAAGCAAGTTTTCTCCCACCTCTTAAGATCCAATTTGGCAGCATGGGACAGACACAACTGCTTAGTCCTACCCAGCCCTCAGGGGTGTTTTCGTAGTAAAAGTGATGTTGCATTTAATTTCAGGTGAACATAAACTCTCCAGAGGCTCAGTGGCTTTCTCAGCGAGGTGCCTGGCACCCAGCAAAAACACACTCTGCAGACAAACACGGTGCAGTATTTGCAAGAATAATCTCCATGCAGAGTCCCCAGTGAATGCTCCTAAGGACTCTGGCCACTTTGCTCAGCTCTCCCAAGCTTAGCTGAGGCTAGATTTTAAACAACAATGCTAGATCCAGGTTTTCCTTACCTTATGTCTAAGCAGATAAGAAAAAACCCCACGAAAACCACGGGAAGACAATCTGCTGGATTAGAACGCTTTTGGTGTGAGCCGCTGTCATCTCAGCTTGGAAACCTTCCAGCCTCAGGTTTGTGCCTCTCAATTGCATTGCCAATGGACCAAGGGCAGGAATTTCTGCCTACTGCCACTGCAAAGAGGCATCTGGGCATCCCTGTGCTGCTCACACTCTCGCCTGTCCGCTCTTGTCCCAGCCATTCAGACAATCCTACACATCCAAGCTCCGCCACTGTGGCTGTGCCAGGCAAAATCGGGGACAAGACACCTGCAAAGTCCTTGAGGGTGTTTTAAAATCCCAAATACGCTGTGGCCAGGAGGACTTTCTTGATGCCACAGCTTATTTCGTTTTGGGAGCTGTTACAAGCAAAATCAAAGCAAGTGCAGAAACCCCCATGCAGACCCAAACCACAACAAACCTCTTCCGCCGAGAAAGTCCTCCCGGCACGGATGCCCTCCGACAGCAAGAGCAGAGGCACACAGAGGCAAGGCCAAACCCAAAAGCACCAATTCCCGTGCATCGAGTCCTTCTGAAAACAAAGCTCTCCGCAGCCGTGCCCCGAGCGTTTGCCTCAGCGCAGGAGGATGAGACAATGCAAGCGAACGTCAAACACCGCTCCACGGGCAAGCTGCTCTCAAGGTTATCATGGCCCCTGCACTGCCAGGCGCAATCCTCGGCGCTACCTGTTTGGGCTGCTTGGATATCCCAACCCTTTCCTGCGGGAGAGGGGTCTGCCTTACTATCCTGAATCAGAGGGAGATGCAACCTCTGGCAACCATTCCCAAAGCATTCGTCATCGCCAGCTGCTTGGGACAGGGATGGTCTCTCCTACATATGCTTATGCAGCACCCAGCTCCCACCAGGGAGCTGTCGATAGCTACCGCAATACGAGGGATAAACGCATCCATGCCTAGAAAAATCCAAATATCCCTATCAGAATAGCACTGCACCGCATTCTTCCTTCTCACGAAACCGCAAATTACTGACCTGTGTACAGAGCTCCCCCAATGCAAGCTGAAGCACTGACATCAGCTTTTGCTGTTGCTCAGGAATTTAATTCTGGGGGAGGAGAAAAGGGAGGGGGGAGCAGGAAGGAGAAGGAACTTATTTATCAATAAGGGAAATAACCAGGAATCTTTAAAAACAAACAACGCTCAGCACAGAAAGCAACATTTATCACTGTATAGTGATTGAGGGTGCGTGGGGGGTGATCAGTCGGTCCAGGCATATTAGGGGAGGTGGAGAGGATTATTTTAAACGAGCAGCTTAACTCATTAATCGCGAGCAGCGCCTTTGGAGCCGCAGCAGTGAAGTGTTGCATGAAAACCCCCGCTGCTGAACACATGCCGGCTTCGTTTAAACGCCAAGGACACAGGGCGACACTCCAACCTCTTTCATCATCAGAAAAACCACAGCGCTGTTAACACCGGTTCCTCAAACACCAGCCCTCAGCCCCGCCAGAAAACCCCTCCACCCGCGACCCCCGGCCCGGCAGGACAGTGGGTATTCCCCGGAGCTTCCCGAGCCCCCTCCTCACCTGCACCACGGCCGCCCGGCAAGCGCACACCGCGAAGGCAGGGTGGGATTTCCACCACCCCCCCGCCCCGAAAACAAGCGCAGCATCCCCGACATGCGCGGCCGCGGAGCGCCAGCCCCCCCTCCTTCTTTCCCCAATCCCCGCCGTGGGGCTGCTCCCTCCCCAGCCCCAGCACTTCACACGCATTATTGTCCCTCGCACCAGAGTCCCTGCAGCCCCCATTGCACCCGCGGGGC
>VXBT01001564.1:1139389-1157982 GCA_013400235.1 Oriolus oriolus | reverse complement strand
GGCGCAGCTGCGGGCCCGGGGTGCCCGCGGGGAGAGCGGCCCGAGCGGCGGGGCCCTTCCTGGGGTGACCCTCCTGAGGGCCCCGGGACACCCCCGGAGCCGCGCTGCTCCTGGCAGAAAACGCGCTGCCGTGTGTTTTTGGGTCATGGATGGTTGCCGGGCTGCCTGGCGTTGCAAGGCTGAGCCGGGAGCCCTGCCGCAGCTGGGGCCACCCCTGCCGCCTGTCAGCGCCCTGCCTGCTGAGCCCGGAGCAGCGGGGACCTGCGGGGCGCCCCACGGCACTCATTCTCTCTGAGGAGAGGGACAGGCGTCGGGGCAGCGCGGTCTCGGAGGGTGGCATGGCAAAGTGTGACCAAAAAGCTGGGGGCTCGGGAGCAGCCTGACTCCACAGGTCGGCTCCTGGATGGATTGAGTGGGCTCACCCCCGTCCTGCTGCTGGTTCCCCAAAGAACTGGGCAGCTGGCCTGTTACACGGCAGGGGTTTTTCTCTGCCCTTGGCCCTGGCCTGGCAGCTCCAGCTTAGAGAGGGATTAGGGTTTAGAAGCTTAGGTTTTGCTGGTGCTTAGGAAATGAAGGGAACCTTCCTCCCTGCCGATACGGATGCCGGATGTTTTAAAATTAACTCTCATGTCTCCAGACACGTGGCCGGGAGCTTGCTCAAGAAGAACATCGAGCTCCCACAGTAACTGGCGGCAAAATCTTTCCCAGAAATGTCATTTCTCATAAAGCACCAGAGGTATAAAACCCTGGGATGCTAAAAAGTCTCACTCTCCCCATTGCATAAGCAATGCTGAGTTCATGCCCTTCTCCTACCGCAGAAAATCAGCTCACCCAAAGCTGTCAGCGGGGAAACTTTTACAAAACCAGGGATATTCTACCTAAACTCAAGGGTTTCGGCCCTGTTATCATATCAGTGGCAAGGTGCTGGGGTAGCATGAGCACTCGCTTCTCTAGTGGCATGGGAACACTTGGTCCTGGTGGGAACTGGAGCAGCAGCATGATCGGCATGGCTGGAACGAAGCCTTTGCTGCTGGTTTTCCTGCCCAGCTCCCTCCTTGTGGCCGTGCAAAGCACCCAGATGGGGAAAACCTCAGAAAGACTTCTCTTGCCTCAGCTTCAGACCGTTTCCTCCCCTACCCAACACCCCTTTTCAGGGGTAAAATAGGAAAAAAGAGGGGGAAAGGAATGAGTCTGAAAATCCCAAAGCTTCCTCATAAAAGCTGTTATCTAGGCAGAGAGCCATGAGCTCACAAAGCCTGCTGAAGGAAGAGGATTTAAACAGTTTTTTTCCAAACTCTAGTTAAAATCAATGTTTCCAGTAATGGACCTGGCACATCACAGATGAGCATCCCAGATCAGCTGTTGTGAATATTGCTCCCTGTCTGTCCAGTGGCATGGCACAAGGGAGGAGAGTGAGAAGCAGATGGGAGAAGGGTGTCGAGCTTGCAGCAGGGCAAGGAATGGGGAGGTAATAAGGTGAGGCAGAGGATGGAGTGTCCTGAGGGACTGCCTTGGACTGTTCATTCCAGCAGGAGACCAAGCTGAGCTCCCTCTTGAGCCTTCATCCCTGACAACCTCTCCTCAACTAATCCATGGATGTCCCTGCTGCATCCCTGGATGATGAGGACACAGGAGATTTGACTCACACAAAATCCTCATCGGCAATGAACAGCAGGAGCAGCTCCAGTGGGGCCGGGGACCAGTGGGACAGGGGTTCTCACGGCCACAGGAGGGGCTCCAGCCCACGAGCCCTGCATCTCTCCCACGCCCACTGCTTCTGCGCGAGGTGCTGCAGCCAAGTGCCTGGTAGGGAGAAACCAAAACAAATGATTCACTGCTGCTGAACTGCTCCCAGGATCACAGGGGCCAGGAGCAGGTGGTGACTGAGGCTTGCAAAACCTCACCTGCCTCCCAAAGCTGGGAGCTAACCCTATTTAGAGCCCAATCCTGCTCAACCTGATATTCTGGCATTCGGGTGCGGACCCACAGCTATATGGAAGTGGGCAGCCAGCCTGAGCGAGGGCAGTGCTGCGAGCACACCTGCTCCGCTCTGGGTGGCTCGGGTCATCCCTATTACCCCTATTTTCCCCAGGGGAAATCAAGCTGGGAGAACCAGGGCAATGCTGTAATGGTCCGGCAGGCAGAACAAAGCAGCCTCGTCTCTGAGCTCCATCTACCAGATGTGAATCTATTGTCTCAGCCCCAGGGCCATCACACCCCCCTCTCCATCACAACCCTCACGAGCTGAGCAAAAATTACACAGCAAGTTGCTTATGGCTAAAGGAGAGCGCTTTGTTTCAGGTAAAGCACTTAAAAAGTAATTCACCCCACTCTGGTTTTTCCTCTTTCCCAGATTTCAGGCACATCCAAAGGCGGATTGCATCCCAGCTACGTGTTTCAAATGCAAGTTACGCTTGTACACGTAATAGTTCTTGCTAAAACGTTTTCCAGGCCTCCTAATTGCCATGGCAGGCCAAGTGCAGAAGAGCGCAGCAGAGCCTCCTGCATGCATCCTGCAGGGATTAAAATTGGAACCTGATCATGAAGGAAACTAAAACTAGGAAAAAGGAATTGCTGCCAAACCAACTTTCGTATCCATCAAAAAGGAGAGACTTTTGTCAACCCGCAATTTCTTTAAATGGCCAAAAAATATTTTTTTAACCTATCCTGGTTATTTAGATGCAGTTCATCACATCACTGGCTGAGCCAGCATCCCATCACTCTCGATCAGCAGGGCTGGCTGTGGCACAGGACACTGTGTTCCCACTGCAGGGGGTATTGGCACCTCAAAACTGTGCTGATAGCTGAGGCCAGAGTCAGCCCTTGGGCTGACATGGCTCTGCTTCTTGCAGGCTTGCTTGATTCCACCACGTGTGTGCTTGTCACCCTTGCTGTGATGTCCTGGAGCAGGGCTCAATGTGATGCTGGAGGAAGGGGCTTGTCAGGCTTCATATCGCCCTGTTCTGTAAAGAAATGTATTGACTGGAGCGAACTCTGCATCAGCTTCAAGAAGGGCATCAGTCCCCTCTTTGGAACCTGCCCATGTTCTCCCCAGGTCTCCCACCTCACAGCTGGGATGGAGCCCAGCACAGATCCCTATGCACGCCACCTTCGTTCTGCAAAGCCCAAAATGGTGTCACTCAGTGAGGAGAGCTGACATGCTTGAGCAGGCAAAAGGCACTTGCAGCATCACCAGGCAGGTGTGTTTCTCACATGGGGGCTGCCCTGGATCTGTGTCCATTTTCCCGATAGGAGTATCTGCCTTTGTGCAGCGTGGCTCAGCCCTCGCAGCGTGCGGAGCTGTGCGTGCACGTCGCGGGAGGGAGCAGCTACTGTGCAATTAACCGCAGAAGGAGCAGGCTGGAGGGCTGCGTGCTGTGCCATTCAGCTCAGCACATGCTGCAGAAGCATTCATTCTGTAGCTCTCACTGTGCCGCTAGGCGCTTCTGCCAAAGGGGAAAAGGAAAAGTAAACCATCATACATTGAATAAATTCCCTCTGATTCCTTCCGCCCTGGACATACTGGAGGAAAGCTGGGCAGGAGCATGGAGATGTGCCAAATGTAGGGCATGGGCTGCTGAGTGCTGGCACGATGGGTCAAAGTCAGGGGATGGGAGGGGTGGAGGAGCAGGACCTTTGCACTGGCATGAAGCTATAGTGACAGAGGAGCCACGGCTGGAAGCAGGAGCCAAGCTGCACGGAGGCTTTACAGAAACACCCCTCAGGTGCAGGAAGCGTTCCTGCTCCTTTGCCCCCAGTGCTGAAATGGAGTGTCATATTGGCCCACATTAAGACTTGCCGTGGGTAGTGAGGGTAGGTGAGGGGCTCAGATGTTGCTGGAATTCCTCTGGGGTCATGTTCACTCCTCTGAAGGCAGAGGCAAAGGGACAAGAGAGAGGATGAGGCAGGGGAATGGGAGAGAAACCAAATTGTTTCATTTTAGTATATCCAGGTCTTAAAAAATAATTACTGCCCAGTGCTCTGGGACAAGGCATGGTATTTCTTCTCTGTATGTGAATTGGGAATGGGAAAAACATTACTCTGGGCCAGAAGGCAGCATGGAGCTAGGCTCCATGGAAGGGTCTGTCAGGTCCAGACCCTTTCTCTGTACCCTTGTGCTGGTTTTTGTTAGCCTGCTCACCAGTTGCTAGGGGTTTTTTGTTTTGCTTCAATCATTTTCACTGATGAGAGCATCTGCTGCCATCTGTGCCTCCCTTCCCCCCCCTCCGACAGGGCTGCGCACCGCCGTGGTCTGCCTGCAGAGCCGGGCGCTCTTCGCTGTCCAACCTGCACACGGATGAGGGGATGGAGAGGAGGGAAGAGGCAGCTCCATCAGTGCCCTGCTCTTCCCCTGTGTTTGCCAACCATATCTGGGCACTGCTGCAATTGTACCCGTCACAGGACACCCACAGTGCCGAGGTCCCAGAACCTGGTGGCTCTAAGCAAGGCTGCAGTTCCTGCTCTGAGAAGCCATCAACCCAGGAGACGGTGTTGGAGGGGAAAACAGAGATGAAAGGGAGTTGGTAAGGTCACCCAGGACATCAGCACATGTCTGGGAAGGGACGTGAGAGTTGCTACTTGCTGTCAGTGTGACTCTGCCTCCTGGCCCATGGAGTGCCTGGGAAGCAGGGTTGTGATGCTACAGCATAGTCGGCTTTTGCTGGAGGATTACACTCCCCACAGCAGAACAGAGGTTGCCATTTGCATCTCTCTCTGACTGGTAATTTGGGTATCCAGGCTGAGGGCTGCTCCAGCCCTGAGTCACCATGCTCTGCCTACACACCTGGCAGCTCATCCCAGGCAGAGGAACCGGCGGATGTCACACTGGGCTGGGAGGTCTTTACCTGAATGAGCTCCATCTCACGTTTATTACTGCCAGCCCTTAGATAAAGGAGAATTGTGGGGTCATGTTTACCAGCCAAACCCAAACCAGTTCACCCCAGCTAGGAATCGATGCGCTGCTGTCTGCAAACTGGCTTGGTGGCATTTGTGCAGAGGTGGCACCCCTGAGCCCTGCGTGGCAGCGGGTGCAGAGGCTCGGGTGAGCACTGTGACTTGCGTAAGCACAGCAGGGTTTGCTCACGCACTGCCTGGCTCCCAGCCACCCTTCCCTGCCAGCGTGGAGGGTAAATGTGCACCGGTGCCCGGGCCCTCGTCTGACACACATGTCCCGGCTGGCACGAAGGGGCACATCCCTGCCGAGGGCTGTGGACCCGCTGCTGGCTGGTTTTAGGAGCCGCCCTCACTTCACGACTGCTTCTTGCACAAGCCAGCGCTTGCCCTGCGCAGGGGCTCGCAGCTCCCCGGTGCCGGGGTTTGGGGCCGGGAGTCCCGGAGAAGCGTGGATGGACCTGTGCTCCTTGCCAGGGGCCGGGAGTCCCGGAGGCCGCGGGGATGGGCGGTGCGCTGCCGGCTGCGGTGGAGCGGTGAGAGAGGGCCCTCTGCCTGCCTCCCGCAGCCTGGCAGCTCCAGCTCGGCTCTGACACTCCGCTCCCGGCCGCCGTGCCCTCCTCCTGGGTGCTGGCACTGCCCTCAGGGTCCCCCCGCAGCCAGTTCATCGCGGGGCTGAACGAGCCCCGTCCCGCAGCGTCTCCTCCCCGGACGAGGGTGCCCCTCACCAGCCTCGGTGGCCTTTCCCCAGGCGCACCCCAAACGCCTTTCAGCTACCAGGGGCACAAAAACAGCACAGGTGTTTTAGGCACAATTGCACAATGTCTCCTAACAGGGAACAATCGCTCCCCACGAGCTAAACAAAAAGCAAAAAGCAATCCTCATCAAGCTGTCAGGCTCAGTTTCCCGAAGGAATACAATTAAATCTTTAAATGGCAACGTGACCGTCAGTTCTTCCCCATCGCAAAAGATGCTTCTCAAGCTGCGTTCGGCTGTTCCTCTCTTCCACCCCCTCCTCACAGTTTTCCTTCCCGCCGCGGAGTGCAACAGAGGCTGCGGCTTCGCAGCCAAAAAAAAGTGCGATTTGGAGAGCGCGGCGCGACGCTGTGAGTGGCAGAAGTGAAAAGGCAGAGAAGCAGCTCTTGAAAGCCTGCCTTCTGCCGCGGCGGGTGTCAGCCTTGGCAAAACCTGAACTTCCAGAATTTTCTCGAAAAATTAAAAAAAAAAAAAAAGGCAATTAGAGGACCTGTCGGATTTGGCTGCTGCTTTTCTTTCCCTTGTTCCCTCAAAATGAAAAAAGTTCTTTCTTTCCATTAACAGCACAGTTGGTGCAATCTGGGATGTACTTGCCTGACAGTGTATGGGGATGTAGTTTTGCTGTCTCAATTTGGGGTTCCCTGACACTGACAAGATGAAAAATGGATGCTGAATACCTTGATGCTGCTGCACTTGGAAGACCCATGCATGAATAAATGTTTTTTTTTTTTTTCTCCTAAACAAGCTTGGAAATCTATGGGTTCCTGTTATTTCCCCTATTTTGGGGGTGCTTCCCTCCTGCTGTGGGCTTGGAGGGACTCCATTAAAATGAAGGGGAGACACTAAGAGAGAGGAAGGGAGAGCACAGGAGCTTTGCTGCCCCACAGCCCAGAGCTGCAGGTGGAGCCAAGGCAAGGGCTGTGGTAGAGCTGAGCATTTCTGGGGTCGGTCATCCCATCCTCTGGGCACAGGGTTGCTGCATCCTTCTTGCTACCCTGTTCTTGTCTGTGGCAGGTCTGGTTGGACCTCCAGCCTGCTGCAGCACAGCGATTTCACCTCCTACAACGTGGGTAACAAACAATAAATATGATGGCTACTAATATTAGCCCGCCCTCTCTGTCCCTGATGGGTTATACATGCAAAAAACGCTGCCGAGTCAGTTCAGTATTCCCCCTGGTTCATTAAACCAGCATCCATTTTCCTGCAGATAAGATGGTCCGTCAGGGGAAGGGATGATGATAACTCATTTGTCACACTTGTTAAATGTAGAAAAGGCTGGCTTTGGGTCACTTCCAGTTTTGTGTCAGCCCTGCCTTTATCTCAGCAGCCCCGTGCCTGCATGCCAAGCAGGGCGGCTCTCTCCTGCGTAGCACAGGAGATGGGGATGGCGGCATTGTCCCTGCAAGATTTCCTCGAGTTGGGGGTGGTCTCTGAGTGCAAAAGCACTTGCATCGTGGCTCACATGAGTTCCAGCTCATAGAAAGGAATGCACTCATCATTGCAAGAGATGTCATTGGTCCCACAGGGATCTAAGCCTGCAGCTTGGAACCCCTGGCACTGCACACCTGGTGACCCTGTCTGAGTTATCCCCCGAGCCCATCCAGCTGCGCTTGTGTTTGGGCTGCAAAGCTTGGGAGGTGTGATGGGGAAGGATACCACGCCAAAACCTTGGACACAGCCAAGGTGAGCTTGGTGCAGGTACAGGGAAAAGGGGATACAACCTCATCTCTGTGCCTCTCCTAACCTCAGACGATCCTGGGATGGTTGGTCTGGGTCTTGCCTAGGGTAGCAACTGTCCCAGTGGGATATAATTTGCTCCAATTACCAGGTCCCAGGTCAGGGCAGCTACAATGTGAGTAATTTTGGCTGTACCCTCTTTGGGGGCATTGCTATTGTGACAGGCCACCTCCTTCCTCAGCCTGGGATAAGAACTGGCAGTAGCCCCTACATACGTTAGGATGGAAACGCCGACGGCCATGACCCCTCAGGTCTTGCTTCAAGGAAGGGACCAAGAAGCAACCAAGAGAGGCTGGGAAGAGTATTCACCTCTGGATGAGTGATCACAGAGCAGTTCATGGCTGAGGTACTTTCAGGGCACCATATGTTGCACGGCCAACAGAAACTTCGCTGCAAAACAGACCCCTGCTCTGGTCTGGTGTGGAAATGCTGTCCGGTGAGCAGGGAGCAGGGAGGACTGCAGGTCCTTCTGCCCATAGTTCCCCCTATAAATGAAGCCCAGGACGGGGTGCAGGTGTGGAGACCTGAGCAGGAAGTAGGTGACATCTCATGATGCTTTCAGGGAAGCATCTTCATGATCTGTCCCCACATCTCACTATGGCCCATCCCTCACTGAGCACAGCCCAGAGACAGCCTGCTGATTTAACCATTCACTAAGCAGATGATGAAGTGTCCCACGACAGCCTGTCTGCATTCCCCATCTCTTGCTTCACCTTTGCTTCAGGGTGGGTGCAAAGGTGGATCCTGGTGCCTTCTCCTGGCTCCATGGCTGGTCTGCAGTGATTGGTGCCCCCTGTCATGAGGTCATCTTACAGCTGGAAAAAGATGAGGCAGCTGTGGCACATGAGATGAGATGAAGGGTCAGAGGGGCTGATAGGCTGTATTTTAGTTCTGGTCTTGCCGTTAATTTATGGGTGTTTCCAAGTCAGGGTGTGTTGATTTGCAGCATGACAGGCAGCAGCAGGCAGCTACCGGGCAGGGCTCTGAGCTCCTGCCTGTTTCAGTGGCAAAGTCGTCTCCGAAATCTGGCTCTTCGTAATGACCCTGGGAAGTGCTGCAGTGGCAGCAGGTTCAGACTGCGGCGATTTATTTCTCTCTTCAGCGTTGGTCCTGGCAGGGGAGGGGGGCCCTGCCCGCTCGGCTGCCTTTGCCTGCTTGCATAGATCTTCCATCAGGGAGTCACCGAGGTCTGTGCTCTTAAATCTGGGTGTGCGCTCTCCTTCACGGCTGCATGCGGCCCCGACCTGCAGCAGCATCCCTCACTCCTGCTTTAAATCTCTCCCGAGCAGCTGCTGGTGACATTAGCATTTTCTCTTGCCAACCCATAGAAACCAGGAGCCCAGCCCTGCTAAGGAAGGAATTAACCCAGCAGCGTCACGTGTTAGAGGTATCTTTTTATTGACTGTTTACGGAAATACAGTAGCACTCCACTTAGGTGGCTTAGGCGAGTTCTCCAGAAGGTGCCTTCCTTCTCAGCACTGCTGGGAGATCCCAAGGAGAAACCTGCCCTTTAACACTTTGGGGTTTCTCTGGAGGCTTTGGGGCTCCCCAGCATCAACTTCCTAACACCTTCAGCTCTCCAGGGGTTCGGAGTTGTTTGAACCAGTAGATGAAATTCAAGAGAAGAAAAGGAAAAGAAACCCCCACAAGCTGGGGGTGGTGGGGCGGTCTGAATACACCTGATATGTTGTGAGCCAGCCCTGCCATGATCCCCATCCATCACTGTATGTGTCTCCAGCTCCACAGGACCCCACTGCTCCCCAGAGCTCAGCTGTCTGCCACTAAGTGTGTGTAGCTCTGGGCTTTGCACGCTCCTTTCACACAGCTTGTTGGCCATAAAATAAATATTTCTTGGTCTATTTTTCTTCCTGTACATGTGTAAGAGTGAGACCCTTTCCTTCAGCTGTTCACATACCATTTCAGGGCAAGAAGGGTATGCTCAGCTGGGCTGATAAACTAATTTAACTTTTATTTATGTATTTAATTGACTTTTTTTTTTTTTTTTGGCAAACAAGGTGTAGTGGTTGGTTTGTTTTGTGTGTCCTTGCTACAAGAAACCGCAGACACTTCTGGCATAGAGGCATTTTGGCGGCAGCAGCTGCTGTTGGCCTCACTCAGTAGTCAGTGAGAGGGTATCGCAGGAAGATGAAGATCAGGATGATACAGAAGGTGGCAAGGGCTGAGCTGGTGATGTTAAAAAGCCGGGCTGTCTTGGCATCTTCAACTGCTCCATTTAAGTCATTGAGAAGTTTCTTATCCCGGACCTGAGACAAAAAGATAACTGAATGAAGTAATTGCAACATCTGTGAAAGACATCACTTGTTTCAAGCAGCAGCCACAAAACCCAGTGCACCTGTACGTGGTTACCCATGCAGCAGATGAGGGCTGGGCTGGGCCTCTTTGTATTTGAGCGCTTCGGGTGCCATAAAACACCCTGAGGTGAGGTTTGCACCCTGCCTCTGCTATGGGTTGAGCTTGTGAAACCAAGCACTGTAATACCTGTGGGCTAGAAATTCCTGGGAGCAGAGAAGACCTGGAAGAGTGACCCGTTGCTGTTACCAACCAGGCAAACCAGGGCCCCACGGTCCCCGGAGCGGGGCAGTGCCATTTGGAGCCTGAGGGTGTACAAAGGAGCTGCGATGCCATTGTGCACCCCAGGCACACGGGCACTAAAGCACACTTCCCACTGTGTCACAGTCCCCTGGCCCTGCAGCACCGGGCTTCGGCTCATCCAGCCCACAAGGCTGGCTGCAGTTTTGGTGTGCATCCCCGTGCCTCCATCTGCACTGAGGGGCTGAGCGGGTGAAACCTGGCACAGCATCCTACTGCAGCTCCAGGGCTGCGCACGAGCCTCCAGCATATTAAGTAGTCCTGGGTTAATGAGTTCCTTTCCTTTTGCAGGTCTTATGCGGATTGTGTAGCATCCCCGCCACGGGCAGTCTTCTATTCTGACAGCACAGTCTGCTCCCTTCATTACCCTGCGGGCTGGGACTTCTGTGGGCTTTCCCTGGGACAGCTCTGCAGTGGGCAATGATTGTGCACGTCTGTGTCACTGGCCTGTCCCCACCTCGTCCAGGCTGCCAGGCAGCAGTGCCACTAGCAGGCATTACCGACGTACTAGCGATGGCATTACCAGGCAGCAGATGGCACTGCAAGGCAGCAGATGACACTGCCAGGCAGCAATGGCACCACCAGGCAGCACGTGGCATTACCAGGCAGTGGATGGCACTGCCAGGCAGCAGAAGGCACAGCCAGGCAGCACATGGCACTGAAAGGAAACGATGGCATTGCCAGGCGGCAGATGGCACAGCCAGGCAATGATGCCACGAGCAGGCAGAGGTGGCACAATGAGGCAGTGGATGGCACAGCCAGGCAGTGACAGCACAGCCAGGCAGGCAGCGATGGCACGGCCAGGCAGCTGATGGCACTGTCCACGAGCTGCAGCTCTGCAGTTTGATCCCAGCAGAGAAGGGGTCAGACTGCACTGCTTCTGAGCAGGGATATGTCCCTGTCTCCAGGCTGCCCCTTCAGCCAGCACTCAGCAGACTCAGGCAGCTGGAGCCACAAGGATGTGGCACAAAAGGACCAGGACACTTGACTCATCATCCATTTCCCGTATCCAAGCGGGGTGCCCAGGGTGTGGCAGGGCCTGCCCCCCTGCCCGCTCTTGGGTGGGGGCTGTGAGCCCTTTGCCTGCCCTGCTGCCAGCAGTGAGAGCCCCTCTGGACACTGCTGGCTGGACACTGGATGTTGGTGGCAAGCTGCAAAAACCCGCACCAGAGTCAGACCGAGGAATATTAAAAGGCTTTTATCGATCAGGAGCTTTCCGAAAAGACTCTGCGATGGATTCAGACCACATCTTAGGGACTTTTCTCTCCTCCTCCTGCAGTGCTTACCCACGGGGCTGTCCTGAAAGCCTCCTGCAACCTGCCGGACGTGGGTAAGGGTTGCAGAACCCTCATTCCCACTGAGTCGTGCCGGTTCACGGGGCATCCAAAACTGCATCTCAGACCCTCAAGCAGCATTGCTCTTCTCCATCACACCAATGAGGACCTCTCTGCACAAGCAACCCCTGATCTTCTGAACTGTGGGTAGGGAAGCTGCTGTTGGCAAGAGGCCCACATGATCTGGTGCTGGCAGGCACATAGGCAAGAATGAGCCTTTTTCTCATCCTTGTATTAAATCAAACGGTGCCGTGTCCTCAGCCTCTGATGTGCCCTGCTTGTGGGAGCCTGCAGCTGGAGCTGAGGCCATCTACCCATTGCTCTGCTGTGGAGTGCTCAGCTCACCATCCTTCTGGGATCGAGAAGAGGGGACAGTCACAAACTGCACATGTCTTTGGGACACGCTTGGCGGGAGCTCTCAGCAGAGGAGATGATTCTCTGGGAAGGCAGCAAGCCGGCAGCATGGGAGCCCACATGCCTTTCTGTGTCAGCTGAATGTCCGGGATGACTCACATTTGAAATTATTCAGTAAGTTTAACATCCTCCCAAAAACCCCTGGGCTCAGCAGCACCAGGCATTTGGCACCTCCTCATGCACTGGTGAGAAGCCCCAGAGGCGCTGGATTCAGGCCAGAAATCCCGCTTGCTGCTCCCAGCAGACTCTTTGAAGCTCTCACACACTTCCCTCTTCCCAGCGGTGGGGCGGCCTCAGGCAAAACCTACATGGAGCAAATGCCTTTTGCCCCTTCCTCCACTGTAACCCAGTGCTCTCTGCTGCAGGCAAGCTGGCGTTTGCTGGTGGTGTTTGCCAGGCAGACACAGGTTTCTCCAGCAGACCGGCACGCCGAGCTCTGCAACCCTCCCACAGCCAAGCTGCTTTACCTTGGTGGGGCCAGTTCCTCTTGGCCCCAGGAGCTCTCTCCTACTCCTCACCTCCTGTTCCTCCTGTCCCTGGGGCACCCTACAACCCTAATTTCCATGCTCAGCCTTCTCCAGTGCTCCCAGCAGCCTCTCCCAGTAGCGTCTCCCACCTGACACCAGCTCACACTCGTGACCAGTGCTTTAGCCCTTTCCCACGACACACTTCAGCAGCGCCTCTCCTCGACTTTCCCATGGCTCTCCCTTTGGCCCTGCTCCTGTCATGCTGCATCTGTGGTGAGGAGTGCCTGGGGCTGCCCTCTCCCCAGCGACGCCATTTCCTCACAGTTCCTTTTTTTTTGTCCCTTCCACCTCTTCTCTTTCCTGTTGTTTGGGTCCAAATGATGGTGCAGTGGCTGCCTTTGACTCCTACCAAAGGGCACCCAGCTGCCTCCTCTCCCTGCACCTCCAGCTGGTTCTACCCACACAATCCTGCAAACCCCTGTGGCTTCAGTGGTCACCCTCGTGAAAATCATCCCTGATTGCCCATAATCATTTATACTGAAATGGAGCCTCTAAGCGCCAGACAAGTGCAAGGGCCCCTGTGGCATAAAAGTGCAACGAAAAGGAGTTTCTCCTTACAAACCACTCACAGCTCCAGCCTCCCACATCTCTCCAGGGCAGCCTTGCCTCCTCCTGCATAGCCTTGCACCCCTAGAGGCTTCCAGATGCCTCCCTTTAATGTCCTGCTGTGGCAACTGAGCCAGGCTCTGGAGGAGCTCTCCTGGAGCGCAGATAAGTGTTTCAGCTCCTTCCCTGCTTTGTCCTTAAGGAGATGCTGGTGTCTTTCTTATAGCCCAGCTTCAGCTTTTCCTATTTTCATGCTCCTGTGGCCACCATCATCATAATGTGCTGGCAGCTGGTGCACGAGCTTCTGGGAGCCCTGGAAGCTGATTCCTTCCATAGCCAGAGAGATGAATCATGGTGAAGGACAGGTCCTCAAGGTCACAAGGCTGAACCCCCACCCCAGACCCAGGTGTGGTGTTTTCTAAGTCACAGGCTCTTCTCATCATCACTTTGACCCTTCTTACCTTGCCTAAAACTAGATGGGGATTTTTGGCTCTGCTTTGCTCTGAGATGATAGATGTGAGGATAACTACATCTGCTGACTGGGGTTTCCCTGGGCACCTCCAAGCACTGTGTGGTGGCCTCTTTGGAGTTTCCCCCCTGGACAAGGCAGAGCTCACCTCTGATCCAGGTTGGCAACTTGCACAATTTCTTTCTTCTTCCATGCCTGTCCTTACATGAAACACAGCCAGCTTTTGTGCTCTAACATGCACACCTTTCTCTTCTCCTTTCCCACCAGCAAAAGGTGGTGTGGCCTTTCCATCAAACCATCCCTACTTGCCTGTCACCTCCCTGCTGCTCACCTTATCTTCCAGTATCTCCATCTCACTGTCCTCCCACACCTCCAGCATGCCAGTGCCCAAGGGTTCTTTCGCTCCTCCCTCTCATCACTGTCCTCTGCCCCTTGTTTCCTTGGGGTTTTACCTTCTGCTTCCTCTCCATGTGCTCCCCTTGGTCCCTACCACCCCACTCCCTTCCCCAGCAGTCACCTCTCCTCTCTCTGCCCTGAGGCTCAGCCCCTCTCATTTTTGGGAGCAGCAAACTTGCTGCTCTAGTAAAAAGTGCTGCCTCAGCTTGCAGAAGGAGACGAATGGTTTGTTGATAAGGAGTCTAATGAGGCTGTTTTTAAGGCAGCCTGGAAGTCCACAGCTGGTTGTCAGTAAACCCATTTCTATGCAGAGCTCCATGTCCCTACACAGAAGGAGCTCTGGAGGCGATCCTTAGATTTATTTGCTCTGTGAACTGCTCAAGAGCTCTCCAGCCCACATGCCTCCACCACGCTGGCACTGGCGTCACGGGACTGTCACCCCTGCATTTCACCCACCTCCATAAACCATTGCTCCTTCTGAAAAGCAGGATGAGAGCCTGCCTGAGAGCTTGGGTGCGGCAGCTTCTCAGGGTTAATAAATAGCTGTGGGTTTGTGCTGGTCTGCTTCCACTCAAAACAAGGAAGATCAACAAGTGGCAAGAGGGGAAGGCAAACAGTCGTGCCCACAGCTGTGTGCTAAGGGCTGGTCAGAGAGCGGGCAAGAGAGCTTGGCATATTTCCATGACTTCAAGGGGCAAGAAAACTCTGCAAGCAATGCTGTGGGCTGCTGGTGAGGCTTAAAAAGCCAGCAAGGCTCCTTGGCACCTTCATCTCTATAGAGCCACAGCGAGGCATCCGTACTGCGGCTCCTCTGAGATCCCAGCTCCTCTGATCTACCGCCTCATGGCACAATGGGTACAGAGGAGGACTTGGCTCACCCCGGCAGTCTCCAGAGACGAACCTCTGAACAACTCAAGTGAGATCTCCTGCCACCAGGCACTGATGCATCATTCATTACCACTTGGAGCTGGGAAAGGGGAAGGGAGGGAGCTGCTGAATATCAGACCACAACATTTGCTTCTGATCAAAACCAACTGAATCCAAAGCATTGCTGTTGGAGTGATACTTTTATCTGTGCTGGGCTGGGGTTAGGGTTACTGCAGGTTTTCTAACTTCCCTGTTCCTGCTGTTGATCTGTTCTCCCCCAGCATCCAGCACATACGATTAGATGCGAGTGCTTTGCTTGCACTCCGGGAGGCTGACCTTGAGAAACCTGAGATGTTAGAAATGACCCCTGGAGGTATACATGAGTTGTGTGACCCCGCTGCAGCCCAGCAAGCTGTGTTTGCTGCGTATCTGGCCTGCTCTGGGGGTAAATAAAGATAAGGCGTGCTGCCACACTCCTTTTCCAGAGTGCTTGGCTGTGAGGTCTGTCACACACACAGAACCTGCCTTGTATGTCACAGTTTCTGCCCTCACCTGACTTCATGTGTTTCTTTCTTCACAAATTCATTGGTGCTGGGGTCGGAGGGGTTTGACATTTTTTAGTAAATGGCTGTCACTATGAAACAGCACTTCCCTGCAGAAAGAAATCTAGAAGGCTGTAGCTAGCATGCAGAAGGCCAGGCAGACATGCCTGTTTTCCCAGATGTGGCTGAAACCAATAAAATAGGGCATGAGGAAGGAGACAGCTTTATAGTTATATTCAAGTGCACCAAGGATATATCTGTCTTCCAGTGTGGGCATTATGCTGCTGAAACCAGAGGAAATGCTAGGGTGTGCTAAGATATATACTGACACGTCTCATGGACTTGGGACACGAAGGAGATACTGCTTTATTAACAGTATGAATCTGTCAGAAGCAGGTGACCTTTATGACAGGGAATTGAAAATGCTATTTCTGATAATGAAAACGATAATTCCTGAAGTTGCTAGATGTTTCAGTTATTTAAAGGAAGTGTAAAAGCTGTAACCCAGGAACCACTTAATGGCATCAGTGCACTGATGGCCCTTGAGGAAACCTGTGTTCCACTGGCTGAGGGCTCTGCTGTCAGGGGTCCCAGGAGAGGCTGAGGGAGGGGAAGGTGCAGCTTCACTCCCTCCTTCACTTAGTCAGTCCCTTCAGAGCACAGACATCCCAGGAAGGCTGGACTTAAGTGCCTACTGCTCAAATGTCTTTACATTTAATTGCAGAGAAACAAGAGAAGTCTGTTTAAAGGGATATCTGTCCTCAGGGCATCTCTTGCTCCTGTTTTCTCTGAACTTCTGGGAAAAATATTATTGACGGTAAAAGAGAAGAAAACATGCTTCTGGAGAAATAACCATAACACCCAGCCTGGCTGGGGTGTTGTGAAGACCCCTGCAGTGGATGTGGGTAAGGAACACAGCTGCCTTTCTGAACATCCCACTCTTCCCCAGGACAGACCTGCTATTGCCCCAGCATCTGCATTGCCTCTCACCACCCACCCCAACAGCAGCTCATGAGAGCACTCGGCATCCCTTCAGCCACTCGCTAGCTCTGTCCTCTGCCTCTGAGAGACATTTTGTTTCTATTTTCCCCTTGCCACAGAGTCACAGCCACTGGGGAGCTCCAAAACCAGAGCAGAGTTATTTCTACCCGTTCAGCGCTACCTCTGTTTGGGTACCGCAGTTACATCCCATCAGCTACCTCCTTCTCAGTCCGAAAGCCAAGGCTGGTTTTTGACAACCATCTTCTATTCTCGTTTCTCTGATTTGGAGCAAATTTGCCCATTTGCCTTCCCTCACCGCTGCCTCTTTTTTTCATGCTTGAGTCTGTGTCCTCTAGACCTTTGCAGACAGACGCCGAGCCCACGCCTCTATTGTGGCGCAAGGCCCTGGGTTACTTCTAGGCTTTGCCCTTCCTTCCACCCCATGTCAAGGATAGTGAAGGGTCCAGCCTCTAAAAACTTCACAGGTGGCAGACACTACTCTGTCCTGTCACCTGGGGATGGGTCAGCCCTGTCCTCAGGCTGTCCTGCCCCCACTGCTGCAGCTGCAAGGGACCACATGTACCCAGATACTCATGGTAGCCTCTTCCACGGGAAAGATGTCAATCGTTAAAGGCAAATACAGACAAGGAAAGGCTTAAAAAAATAAGGAGGAAGCCAGTTTTTTCTTCCCTTGCTGGATCAAGGTGTGGTGGGTGTTAAGGGACTTTCTCCCCCCACTCATGTTAGGCTGCTGGTGACTGGATTTGCCCTTTGCTCGTGGTGATGCTTAGCCCCAGAATGATTTAAGTTATTAAGTGCCTCACCCAGGCAGCAGCAGAGCCTCCTGCACAGACAGTGGATGAGAGCTCACCTCCCATGTGGGGGAACGAGAAACTGAGGCAGGCACCACAGGGCCGGTGCTGGGTGAGCCCAGGACACGGGGCCGCAGACTTGTCCCTAAGCCTTTCTGATGGAGACCCTGGCAGCGCTGGGAGCAGCCTCCTTGCAGTGCTGGGTGCTCACAGTCCAGCTCACAGGAGCTGTATGGGCTTAATTGATCTGCTTCTGTGACGAAGCCCGTCTGCACCCCGGCCTTCCTCTAAATGCTGCCTGCCAAAACAAATCAGCCAGCTCCTCTCTGGGCCACCCAGCCGCCCCGGGCTCTCTGCACATCCATTCAGTTAGTTTTGCATCTGGCAGGCAGGGAAGGGGAGGGCAGCCCAGGCCCCTCTCTCCTGGCAGCTGCCAAGGGGCTGCCTGTTTGCCAGGCACCATCCCTGCCGGGCTGCTCTCCCCTGCAGCTATCAGGAATAATAACCTGGTCCCATTCCCATCATGGTCTGTGCTCCACGCCATCACCCTCTCCAACAACACGGCTCTCTATCCCCCCAGCCCCTACACTGTGGGAAGCCCCCTGCACTCTCTTCCACCTCCTCACCATTCCCATGATGCTGGCAGGTCTCCAGGGCTTGTTTTGGGATTTATAGGGCTTGGGGTGGGGGAAGCTGGCCACGAGCTCTGGTGTTTTAATTAGGGAGAGGGCAAGAAAGAAACAGGCAGGATTGCCCTGCACTTTGTAAGCTTCTTACCCCCAGCAACTTGCCAGCTGATGGCTGATCCTGGCTGGCTGCTTCTTACTGTTCCTGCCTGGCCATCCAGTGCTGCTGGGTCCACTCCTGATGATCTCTAACAGCCAGGCTCCCGAATAAGGGACCTAGTGCCGGTGTGCCTGCAGGTGCAGCACGAGCCAAGCCAGCCCTGTGCTGCCTGCCTGTCACCCTGTCGCCGCGGTACAGAGGAGCCTCTGAGGGGACTTGGAGCAAGTGAAAGCGCCTCTTCCCCACCTGAAGTAACATCCCAGGCTCCTCAGCTCTTCCCATCCCCATCCCCATTGTCTGCAACCTCTCATTTGGGTGGCAGAGATGTGTTTCGCATCAGGCACAACCCCCAAACGCTTGCCCCCTGCCCAGTCACCCCTTAGCCCGTGCCTTGCGCTCGGTACTCACTTTCAGTGAATAGGCCAAGGCGATGAAGCCGAGGCAGCAGAAGTTGAGGTATACAAAGTTGAAGATGGACCAGAGATAGTAATCGTTCACCTCGGTGGTGTCAGGGTAGATTTCGATGACAGTGGTGGGGTTGGTCATCGTCTTCTTCTCCACCGAGTGCTTGCACGGGACCGCTGGCCGCAGGCTGTCCCCTTTGCAGCTCTTGCTCTCCATGAGATAAACGGCAGAAGAAGGAGACAGGACGGGCGAAGCTTGCCGGAGAGCTGGGGGCTTGGCGATGCAGGCGAAGCAGCCCTGCGGGGGGCCTTGCGGGGGTCTCGGGGTCCAGGCCACCCCCTCAAAGGGGCATGGTGGGCCCAGGGGGGGGTCCTGTGTCCTCTCCGTGGTGGCTGCCGCGGCGTCACCGCGCTCTGCCCTGGCAAAGCGAAAAGCCCCCCCGTGAAAAATGGGGGTGAGGGGATGGAAAGGCCGGGGGCAGGGGGAGAAGAGAAAGGGGGGAAGGAGCAGACAAGGGGAGA
>VXBT01001564.1:1119105-1139305 GCA_013400235.1 Oriolus oriolus | reverse complement strand
CCCTCCCCCTCTGCCACGGCCTCCCCCCGCCGCTGCCCGCTGGCCTGCGTGACCCGCGTTCCAGTCACCGCTGGGGAAATAATCTTTTTTTTAAAAAGGAGACAAATAAAAGCAGAAAGAAACACTTGGGAGGCGCCGGGGGGCTGCGAGGGAGTTGCCAGCCGGCCGCGCTGCAGCCCCCCGCAGCCCTCCCCGCCCGCCTGTCTGTCTGTTGGGGCCTTCTCCTTTCTGTCCCACGCCGGGATGGGAGCCGGTGGCTCGGCTGCGGGCGGAGCGGGTCTCCCGGTGCGGCAGAGCAGCCCGCCCCTCCGCCCTCCCTCCTTCCGTAGGGGGGTGGGTATTTTGGGGGGGATTTTTTTTCCCTGAGTCCTAGTCTCTGCGGGATTCCAGATGTGATTCCATTTCCCGGTCCCTTCCACCTGCCAGCAGGTTTCCCATACCCCCCTCCCCCCCCCTGTTTTTTTTTTTTTTTTTTTAGGATATCGTGGCTGGAGAGGAGGAGGAAGAGGAGGAGGGGAAGAGGGGATGAAGACAGAGGATGGGGAAGGGGATATTGGAAGAAGTTCCCCTCCACCCTAGCTTTGCAAATAGGAGAGACTAGTCCACCTCTGGCTGCCTGTCCGTCCGTCCATCGGTCTCCTCCGAAGGCATCAGGAGGAGCGAGGGATACTCACAAGGAGGGATGCGGGGAGTCGCTGCATATCCGGCTCAGCACTGCCTCCGGCTCGGCTTCCTCGGCGCTGGAGTTGAAGGAGGAGGGGAGGGCGGGGAGGGGGGCACCCATGGACTAGGGGTGGGCAGGGACGGAGTTAGGGGATGGGAAGGTCAGCCTGCAGCCCCCTCTCTCCCCCCGAACATGCTTCACGCAGGAGAGCTCCTCCGTGTCTCAGCCCTTCTCCTCGTGTCCCCCCCACTGGGACGTCACCTCCTGCTTGGAGCATCCTGGTAGCGCCCCGCTGGAGAAGGGCATCTCCCGGGCCCCGGCCCAGCGGCTTCCCCGAGCATCAGAAAGGGATGCTCGGCCCTGTTCTCCCCAGTACCACCCACAGAGACCTTTGTAGCGGGGACTCGCTGCAGCCTTGTTTGCGGGTTCACTCCTATGGACCTGGGTGAAAAACTAAAACCAGTGTGTCAGGAGTGCGTGGGGACAACCGGAATTAACAAGGGGAGGTGGTAGTGGTGCAATGCCGTGGGGAAAAACGGGCTCTGGTCGTGAGGGGATGAATGGAAAGGGGATAAATCCTGTGTGTGAGGTGATAGATCCTGCTGGCACGAAGCAAATCCCAGTGCAGGCAGGGGTGGGAGCACTCCGGCAGCAGGATGCACGGCATGTGGCTGCTTTAGGGGAGGGGGGTGGGGGTGTCACGAAGGCTGGTCAAGCCCGGGAGAATTTGGCCGTGCCCAGGCTTAGCATAGGATCAGGGATGTGCTTGCTACTTCCCATTGCTAACACTCCGGAAGCTGCATGGAATCCCAGTCCTAGGGCGCTGCGGTAGTGTCCCCCCAGGGACGTGACGATGGAGAGCAGCCGGTGCCGTGCAGGGACAGCTTGCAGGTCATTCAGGAGGATGCAGCCGTGGCACAGGGAGGGTGAGGACACGCCGTGTCCCCCCGCAGTGACATAGCCTGGCGCAGGTGGCCTTGTTGCAGCAGGCAGTTCAGCTGTGGCGCTGGGGAAGGGTAGCAGAGCAATCCCCAGAGTACTGGAAACAGGGTGGGTGAAATGAAAGTTCGTGTGAGCAGAAACTGCAAGGGAAGGGAAATCCTCTGGAAATGCCTTAAGCCTACCCACAAAGTGCTGAGCTAAGAAATAAGGATGGTAATTCACTCAGCTCTTCACAGGCAGGTTTGGCTCCAGTGTAGGGGCACCCACCCCGTGTTCATCCCTGCGAGTTGGTGTGATGTGGGGGAACTTCTTGCACATCCACAGGTCTCCAAGTCTGCAGGGGGTACAGTTTCCATGAGACCAGTTTAATTCTTCTGCAGGTGCCTGCATTGGTTAAAAAAGGACAAATTGCCCTCTGGTTCAGGATTTATTGCTGCTGGAGTGGCGTTTGGTCCTGCCAAAGTAAAGAAGGTTTTATTAGTGCTATGGCTGCCTGTGATGAGACCCAGGTCTCTCTCCAAGAAGCTGCTAAGAAACAGAGGCAGTGCTAGGGTGAGAGTGATGCTCCTGTGGGATTAAGAGGTTTGCAGGAGAGGCAGAGCCATGGCCAGCTGTCGTCAGCTTTTCTGGAGGGCTTGGACACGGTCAGCTGTGCAGAGTATCCTTCCTCCCTGCAGGCTCAGGAGGAACAGTGAAACCCTGTGGATGCAGACTGGAGCTACTGATGAGCCTGCCATTTGTTTGTCTGGGGAAAGTTGTGTGGGTAGGGCTGCTCCTCTTCTTAATGTCAGGAAGGGATGGAGGGTGAGCAGAGAAAAAGGTCAGAGGGGGTTTGGAGCAGGCACAAGGAGGCAGCAGGGTGTGGGGGGGAATGTGAGATCAACAGAGACAGTCACATTCCTTGGTATGAATAGGACTGAAAGGTCAAGGAGGTTGAATGGCTGCTTTTCCTCTTCTCCAGGTACCAGGTCATCCCTACAGTTTGCAGAGCACTTTTTGGTCTTTGGGTGAATGATTCATCATCTTCCTCAATGTTAAGTGTGAGTGGTGAGAGGTTTATTACGTGGACCACAGTGGCATATATGCAGCATCACTGGTTCAAAAACCATTCATGTGACCCTTCCCCCAGGGAACTGACATAAAAAATGATGCAAGGAATAAAACCCCTCAATATTCTGCATTATTTTAACCCTCCTCCAATTTTTTGGGGATCTTCAAAGGTCATGCATGCACAGCCTCAACCATACAGTCTAGGACTACTTTCCTTTCAAATAAAAGGTGGGGTCAGTGTGAATATTCGCCTGCATTACTGTGGCATCAAGGCTGACTTCCCCTTCCTGCCCCAAAGCAATTCTCCCATAATCACGTTAGAGACATGTGGGCTGTAGCGTAATCAAGCACTCTTAAGACCTGTGAGAAAATCTTCCGTCTCAAATCCTACTCAAGCTCTTCAGAAAACCATTAGAAGAACCTGACCCTGCTTTTTTATTTCTGAAGGAAAAGGTCCACAGCCTCCTGAATGCTTCTTTCCTATTACCCCTATAAAATTCCTCAGCAGGTTGCTAAGTTCCATAAGCAGTAAGGCAGCCTGAGACTCAGAGGGGTAAATCCAATCTTCCCACTCTCCCTTGATCTCTGTCTCCTGTTCTCTGAGCTTTCATTCTGCACTCCGCTTCTCTTCCCTCCCAAAGAAACCTAAAAATAAATAAATCCAAGAAAGAGCGGAAAAAGGAAAAGCCATCAGCCCCCAAAATGATGTGCTTAGTCATTCATGGTGAGTAAAAATAGTTTCTCGAATGAACAAATTGCTGAGCCAACCAGATGAGCAAGTCATCTCCATAAACGAGGGGTCTCATCTTCCCTCTCCTTGGGCAGGTCCTTGTGTTAATGGGCTTTTGGTACAGCCCTAAGCAGAATTACTTGGAGAAGGATCAGGCCCATGAAGGCAGCCCTGGGGGTCAGTGCCAAGCATCTTACTACTTAAGGGAACATTTGATGAAAAATTTTATGTTCTTTGCATCGATGGAGACATTTAATGAAGAGTGAGATACCAAACTGTCATGTGCATGGAGTTCTGCAGAGATGGTGCAGTAAACAGGGGGGCTGAAGTAAACCCCAGGACTTTCTGGGCACGATAGTGTGGAGCTGCATTCAGGCTGCTCCTGGGGCAGGGTGTGCTTTGCTCCCTGCTGGAAAAGCACGGGTGGGCAATTCTGGCTCTCGGATTCTCCAGCTCTTGGCCAGGATCAAGCCTATGGTTGTTCCCACTGGGATGTAATGTTCAGTACCCAAGGCAAGACTGAAGACTTAGGCAGAATCCCCCCAGCAGAAACAGGGCCCTCAAAATCCTGTCAATAAATATTTGGCAGCAGATGACTTGTTCTCCCCTCGGGCTATTGAGGAACAGTGGGCTGCATGATTTGTTTTCAGGATCCAGCCAGCCCTTTTGGGTTAAATCCATCTCTTTAACATAGGAGAACAGCTGATTGGGGAATTTAGGCATCCTGGGGGAGCAGAGGCTCAGGACATGCCAGTAGGGAAATCAGCTAAGCTCTCTGTGTGCTTAGATCTGTGCTCAGAAGATGGGATGGGACTTGGCTACATCCATCTTGCTTATGTAGATGATGCTTTTTTCAAAGTAGGGATTAGCCCTTATCTTCCACCTGGCACATGGGGCCTTCATTCTGCTTCAGAGTCTCCAGCTCCCATACAGCAGTGCTAGGACTAAAAATCACACAGCTAGGCAAGAGGGACGGATTTTTCCTACATTGCTGAAAAAACCCCACACCATGTTCATCACTGGACTCCGGGACTTCCCCAGACTTCACACCTTAGTGGATTTTAGGCCAAACTTAGAAACTGAAGTTCCACTTTGGCTGCTACAGGACCACTCCAAATCCTAAGCAGGAACTTGCTCTAATCTTAAACAGGAACTTGTTCTAACTGGTCCAGAGGACCAGGGGACAGCATGAGTTCCCTGTTAATGGACTACCCTCGGCAACACTCTGCTGGGGAGGTGTGGCCCCAGGAGAAGGCTGTAGGCTAGCAGGGATGCTGGGAGTGCCCGCTGCCCCAGTGCTGGGTCAGACAGGTGGCACTGTCATGTCACCTTGCAGAGGCTGAGTTATGTTTTAATTCATTGAAAAAGACCAATCCAACAGGCTCCTCGCATGCTTCCTTATCAGAGAGAAGAGGAGGAGCCCTTCTGAAACACATGAGTCCACACAAGTGGACAACCAGTTGTCCAGGGACAATAGGTTGGGGAGACACAGTCTCTGGACACCGACCAAGAGTTTGGTATCTCAAACTGCAGAAAGAAAGACCACTCTCAGAGTTAAAGGGGAAAATACTGTATTTTCTTTTCAATTTTCTATGAAGAGACAATTAATTCTGACAGCAAAATAATTTTAAAAAACCAGTCACACGATTAGAGATGGGTTTAAAAATGCAAATAAAAGAACAAGGGGAGGAAACCCATTCAGGGAAGACTGCAGTGAACTGGTCCTCCAGCCTATCCTAAAGTGTGTCACTCAGGGCATCACTCTGGGCCATGCTCTTTCCCCAGGCAGCCGCCTCCTGCCTGCAGACAGACATCAGCCCACCTGGAGTTCCTGTGCAGGGGCCATGCAGGCGTGGGAGGCAGTGCACGCCGAGCACAGCCATGGCCCAAGGGCTCCATCTGGGGCTGTGCTGCACATCCCACTTACATCTGATGCTGTTCAAAACCCACTGCCAGGTCCACGTCAAGCTTCCCTCTCACATCAGGTCTGTTCAGCAGGTACCCAAGAGGCCAACTCTGTGTCGCCCTGCTGAAGAAATCCTGCGGCTGGGAAGCGAAGTAGCAGAACTTGGAGGAGCTCTGAGCACTTAACTGGTGTGAAACTGAAGATCTCTGGAGAGCTGCTGAATATTTGCTGATTTTGGAGTAGCTATTGAAGATTACTTTTTTTTTTTATAACATGCTACTGTTCTCTGGTCAGTCTACAACAGATGTCCTTTGGTGTCCAGATGCAGGGTTCTAGGTGAAGATTATGAGCAGGCAGAAGCAAGCTTTGGGAGCACTATTTGTCACATTCGGGGTTGTAGGGGACGATGCATGTGTCCCATGTGTGCCTACACCTGTCCCCACTGTCCATGCCAGACCCCTCCAAGGTGAAGCATGGTTATAATGCCAACCTTATCTCACTGGGCGAAACCATTTATTCACTCACTGCCCAAAGACCTTTCTCAGAAAATTTCTTGGCCCCACTGCTACTGCTGGCAGGATTATCAGTGAATTTTGCCATCTGTTTAGCCTGGTCTGGGGTCATGGCCACTGCTTATCTTATCCTTTTGCCACTCTCAGCTTTGTTCCTTATCTGCTGCCACTCCCTTAACTTCAGGACCTGATCCAGCACACTGGGAAAGTAAAGAGAGTCTTTTACTCCCAGCACAGGGGCTGGGATTCTTGGCAGGCTCTCTTCTGCTTTCCAGTACTGCTTAAAACTCATTTTATCATCCTCCCAGCTCCACCAGTGTTTTCCCACCAGTGCCAGCCCAGCAAGTGGCTCCACATGCGCAGACCTCGGCTCTCTGGGAGGATCTGTGTGCACAGCTAAATCAGCGACAACCTCTCCGAAGCAGAATCGTGCCTCACTCTGTCTGCAACACAGCTGGACACGAACAGAGCTCACCAGCGTTAGTAAAGTGGAAAGCAGGTACAGAGGGTGTTAAAGGCAGTTGGATTTTGGGACAGGGCAGCAGGGAAAATGAATGCAAATCCAGCAGCTGCCATGGCATCCTCCTGCCCTGGAGGTTTGCTGGCTCTGCCAACTGTCTCTTGAGTTTTGGGCAGTTCAAAATGCTATGAATCATGTTTCCAAAAGGTCTTATGTGGCTGATAAACATGGATTTTATCAGTATGATTTCAGCTTGTAGATCACTTAGTTGCTTTAGGAAACATTATTCTCAACTCACTGGCTGTGGATGAAGCTGGGAAGATTTGCTGTTTGGGGAACCTGGGAGAAGGTCACTAAACTCGAGAGAATTTGTGCCACATGACTTTGCTCAGCAGAAGGCTGGACCTTCCTGGCCCTGAATTCAAGTAACCTCTCTTACAACCTATCTTGACCCCCTTAATAATACTGACTGAAAAGTCCCAATGGCTAGAGCTCCCCTACAAACCCTTGCCCTGTTACGTCAGGCACGTGGATATCATGCCTCCCAGCCCTCTCTCTAGTGCCATCACTAAACAAAACACACCACCAGAGCCCTCAGGCTCTGAAACTCATCCCCTGGGCACACTACCATGCTTCCCCATCGCTCCAGCCCAGGACATGCTCTCCTAGGACCAAACCAGCACAAACTCCTTGAGAAATGACCTGCCCGTCACTGCCTAACCCGCCAAGGAGAGATCAGAACGACAGATTCTCCCCCGCCATCCACCAGGAGTGAAAAAGCAGTAAGAATTAACGTGCAAGACAGCCTTCCCTTGTCCCTCTCCTCCAGCACAGAAGCCCAAACCCTAGAGTCCTAGCACAGCCTCTCTCCAGGAACAGAAGTGCCAGGGGCTGGCTTGAGCCAGCGGCCCATCCCCCAGGAAGGACATCAGTGCTGGGAGATGTGACAGGGCCTTGTTCAGCTCTGAGAATCATTCTGAAAAAGAACTACTGGAAGACCTAGCAGTAAAGCAAGGGACTACTCCAGCTGGAGCTGTCAGCTAGAGACCTCCCAGTACCACTTATTCAACAGAGTGGAAAAAGTAGCTAGCAGGGCACTAATGACTATTTTCCATGTAATTTTAAATCTAGTTCCATTTTTTTCTTTTTTTTTTTCTTTTTTTTTTTCTCCTTTCCACTCAACGGGTTTCTAATACTGGTAACCTTTCTCTACAGCTCCCATGTGTGTGTGTTTAAGTGTGTGTGTGGCAGAGGCAGTAGGGGTCAGGTGTTTAGGCACTTTGGGCAAAGCCAACACGGTTGTTATCGCGGTCAAAGACGCTGTAGTAGGGTCCAATAAAGACATCTCCCAGGATCCAGAGTGGACCCCCGGGGGGTGGGATGTCCAGGCCTGAAAAGCCACTCATGCATATCGTCTCTCCTGGTGTACCAACCTAGAAAGAAGAGTGAGAGCTTCAATCTAAGCAGGTCATTCCCTTCCCTCACCCTTGCAGGCTTGGCAAGAACACCTGCAAGGCTGCCTTTGCTTCAGCCTCTCCCAGACTGAGATCCACAGATTGCAAAAGTGACTCCCAGCCCACTGCTTCTATGGCTCCAAACCCAGCTCCCCCTTCCTTAAGCACTAAAGTGTCAAGCAAAGCTGCACATGACCATAAACCTCCCAGCCCATGCAGCTCTGAATTAGAGCCATTGGTGAAGGTCTGCACAAGATGGTCCTTGAAAGTTGATTCTGATGGCTTAAATGACTGGCTGGTGCCTCTGCTATAATAAGGCTGGGCTCATGGCACCACAATGCAGCAGCAAAGAGCTAAATGTTTGTAGAAAATGATGTAACAGCTTGCCTCTCCTTCCTCAGCCATCCTGCTACCCCTCACGAGCATCATGCAGAAGATCTCATTCCTGTGAGACTTCGATGAGGTTACCTGGATCCATCTGCAGTGCCACCACCCTGACACCTCAACCTTTCAGACTTCTTCTCAAGTACCAGCTCTGGCACTGCTTTGGCTGCTCTTGTGTTTTGGAGCAGTGGAAGCAAAAGCCAGGACTTGGGGAAGAAGCATAAAGCTGGAAAAATCTGCCTGGACGTACCTTGAGGATATACTCGTCTCCTGTGAGCACGTAGCGCTTCTGTCCTAGTGTGAATGTGATGTTAGGCAGCGTTGGCACTTTATCACAGGCGATCACGTACTGAAATTTCAACAGTAAAGGCTTTAGATTGGACCTCTCACACTCTCAGTCCTCCTTGAGCACAGTCACATCTTTGCTGTGTTTTTCCCCCAAACCAGCTCATCTCAGGGTGCAGGAGAAGCTTGAGCTGGGGTAAGTAGGCTGCCCCCTGCCTAGGGCTCCAAGCTGAAGGGCAAGAGGGCTTTATGGATAGGCATGGAGCCAAACGATGTTGGATTTAGCTTTTGGCTGTGCTGAGTCCCAGGGTGCCACAGCTGATGTGGCATGGTTGGGGGTTTTTACCAGGGGAGAGGCAGCTGTGGCTCAGTACACAAGGATTCACAGTGTAACGACCAGACAACGCCAGTTTCTTTAACAATGGCAAGTCTTGGGGATGATGGCAGCTCGAAGCCAACTGTTGCTGCAGCTTGGGGTCTCGGACACGGCAGAAATGCCCTACAAGGGCTCATGGCTCTGATTTGGGAGGGCTTTCAGAGCAGGGCATTTTTTTCTATAGGGTCTTTATAATCCATATTCTTCCACAATTTTAGAGAGGATAGAGAGCCTTGTGAGATTAGCTTTGATGGCTGAAAACTTGGCAGCAAAGGGTTGACATTTGCATGAAATATACTTTTATTAAAGTGTCTCTGGACTCACATTAATGTGAATCCTTGGCCTCAGCTGCAACTCAGAGCCCTTCTCTTCCACCTCCCAGAGATGGGTGGCAGAGGTGACTCAAAACTTCCCAAAGTTCATGGGACCTGGGCTTTCTACCAAGCATGAGCAGGGTGGTGAATGCTACCCAGGGTCAAAAGATGAAGGGGTGCCTGCTGTGCCAGTGGCTTTTCCAGGAGCACAGGCTGGGAACAAAGATCAGAGGGAGCAGAAGACTAGGGTCTCAACAAGCATCTGGGTACAGATGCTGTGATGGCCATAGACTCCCACACTTCCAGCCCGGCCTCACCTCGCCTTTTATGAGTGGTTTTGCACCAATGGCTGCCTGTATCTTCTTCACATCTTTGGTGGGGCCAGTGATGAGTGAGGTTCCCGTGTCCACGATGGCCTCGCAGCCCCCCTCACACACGCTCACCCCATTGGCAACATCCACCCTGGGGAGAGATGCCCAGATATTAGACAACCCTTAGAGGCCTCCCAGTGAAGTCTTCAGGCAAGGGAGGGCTGTGACAGACATCCAGGAAGGACAGATGCTCAGAAACACTGATGCAGCACCAGCTCAGTGCACAGAGCCCCCCTGGCTCCCTGTCGTCTGCTCGTGACTGAGCAGGTGCCTTGAAGTGTAACTGTGTTTCTGCAGAGAGCCTGCATGCTGCCTGCGTACCCTGCCTGCTACCTGCATTCCAGAGCTAGCGCCGCAGCCAATGGACATGGGAGAGAGCTAAGGGCAATGAATTATGGACTTGTATGGCCTGTGCTACTGCAGAAAAACAAAGGGTTAAAGGGGTGGTGTGACAGCCATGGGCAAGGGAAGGGTTCCTGTACAGAGAAAAGGCAAGCCAGGAGCTGCTTGGCTTCCTCACCCGCATCGCATTTCACAGCAGTGCAGACAGACAAAACCTTCTAGCCAAGGGTCTGCCATACTTCGCCAACGCTGCAGGTCTGGGGGAAAATGAGAACTAAAACACCGCGCTGGGGAGGGATGCAATTCCCGGGAAAAGGACACACTCTGATCACAGGCCACTTTTAAGTTCCCATCACGTGGGAGAGCTCAGAATAGACCACGGGGCTGGCGACCGTCAGCTCAGCCTGCTCTCCTCCCCTCTGCCTCCAACAATGTGTGCTGATTGCCGCGCCGTGCCCTTCAGTCAAGGGCTGGCTTCCTGAGGCCTCATCCTGCTCCTCCGGAGCTGTGTGCAGGACAGCCATGCAGCTCAGGCCTTGCTGAGAACTGAGCAAAGCTGGGTTTTAATCTGTGGGGCTCACCCTGCCTGCAAGGAAGACATATTGGCATTTTTCCCCACTTCGCAAGGGTGCAGTAGGCATCAAGGGTCAAGGTTTTCAAGGGTCAAGCCATAAACAAGAGGAAAGGATTTTGCAGAACATCTTATGGCTTTTGCCTTTCGTCTCCTTCCAGTGACAAACAACCCAGCCCTAGGGTGGGATTTTAATCTGCTTTTTTTGGTGAGGATGTGTTGCAGAGATGATTCCTTTTCGAGAAGGGTCTCAGCCAAGCCTCAGGCATGTGCTGTCTGCACACATGACCCCACACATGTAGTCAGGTGGATGGGGAACTTACGAGTCCATGTGGATCTGCCAGTAGGCCTTGCGTGTGACATTGAACCAGCTGAAGTCGCCCTTGTAATACTTGGGGTCAGTCCCTCCCAGGACCAGCTCACCACCAGGCTCACCAGAGGGGTCTCTGAAAAACAGTACCCAAACGTGTAAACATCAAGGGCAGGGCAAGAACAACCTGCTTCAGGTGCCCCCAAAATACCTGCTGGGGTGCTTGGGGGTGAAGCACAGCATTAACAGTACTGGAGACAGACTTATGTTGTGCTATGTTATGTTAGTATAAGGACAGATACTGTGAGATAGGCTGGGATGGGGAAATGGGAATATTTTGGTCCAGCCAAAGCATCCTGCAGCTTTCCACCTGGTACTTTCTCACAGAAACCTGAAGAAACTCGTGGCAGAGAAGGGAGATGGCAAAGGGGAACTGAGCACTGACACAAGGACTTCCTAAATCAGCTTGCAAAAAGTGCCTGTGCAGGGCTGGAGACAGCTGATGCAGGGTTAGGTTATCTGCACTCGACTCTGCCAACCAGCAGCCTTGGAGTGAATCCTCAAGGTTACCATCAGGTAAGAGCTCACTACTGAGCAGATGGGAAGAAATATGGTGATGGGGGAGGGCTGGTGCTTGAATGGCCAGCAGCAGCCCTCTCTGCCCTCCCTGCTCTTGGCATGCTACCTTTTGGGCTGAAGTAGCTCAGAGTCGCTGCTGCGGTGCCAGAAAAGTGATGGGGTGTCCTGCTGGGAGCAGCAGTGGGTGGAAAGGTGCTGGCAGCTGCAAATGAGGATTTCCCAGGGTGGTGAGAGTGCATTAGACCCCTCATTAGTGATGACTGATGGGGGCACCCTTGCCTGAGAGGCAACATGGTGGTGACCACATGGTTTATGGATTTTGGCAGCAGACTGGGGCTGTTTATCTCTCTAAAGGGGACTGCACTAGCAGCAATCTCATGATCACAGCCCTGTTTATTTTTACTTCTCTTTCCTCTGGAAACATCCTCTGTCTATTCATCAGTTAAGAAATCTGGTCACAGATCCACCCAGCTTTTTATCAGTAAAAGAGCTCCATTTCTACTTCCCTTCTCCTTACTTCAGAGCAGCAAACATAAGAGATTTTGGCCTGACTGCTCCTGCAAGCACAACTTGCAGAGACTTCCACAGCTGCGAAGTGCTGTCCAGAGTGTAAAACAGCAGATGACAAGAGGTGCTACCGGGCAACAGAGAAAAGCCCACTGGGCTTGCCCTCACAACCAAAGGTGTGCCACCAAACCCAACACTACCTGTTTAGGTAGAAAGAGAATATATTTTTCTCGAGCAGCTTCTGTTCCATGATGTTATCGAAGAAAGGCTGGGCCCTATCCACAGAGATCCTTGGATATGCCAGGCCCAGGATGCCATCAAACTTGGCAGCGATGAATGTCATGCCTGGCTGCTTCGTGGCCTCCCCAAAGATCTGATCCACGATTTTCAAGTTACCAAGCTGTGGGGAGATGGGGAGGGAAGAGAAAAGCAGATTGTAAAGAAAACTGACCCAGGTGGTAACAGAACCTCACTGAACACAGGCTGTAGCACGTCCCTCAGTGTGCTGCCAAACTCCTGCCTGCTTTTACCACTGCATTTGTAGGCAGCTGCAGAAACCAGATACCCTGGTGCCACTCTTGTCAGGGGGAGAGACTGGCAACTCTGGCTCAGTGGAACCTCCTGAGTCCCTGCAAAGCCCAGCATACTTCTAAGGGCAGGAGAATCCCTTTAGCCTTTTGCAGTGTCCCGGCACTGGCCTTGCTGTTCTGCAGCCCCTCCTCTTTGCACAGAGGACCCACATCCATTTGTCCCTCCTACATCTCCTCCCCTATCACCTACTTCATCATTCACTCCCAGTCTGAAAAGCTCTCCTGCTGTGCCTTTAATCCTCTTCCCCACTCTGGACATCTTCTAAGTCATCTGTGTATCCTACCTCCTTGGGTGCTGCACCTGTCCTCAGTTGGGAGCACAAATCCCTCTCACCTCTGCCCACAACCCCCGTGATCTCTCCTAGATAAGAAACATCCCCAGGATATTGCTGAATCTCTCAGAAGAGCCACCAGCCTGCAGAGGCCTCTTGTGAAAGGGGAGAAGACCCAGCCAAGAAAGTGAGGTTGAGCCTGAAGCACAAAAATAGCAAGCAGAGTACTGGGAATTCAAAGGTCACCTCCCTTGCCAGCCATGAGAAGGACTGGCATTCCCCACTGGAAAGCTGAAATGCCTTGCAAGGGCAGGTCCCCAGAAAGAAGATGATCAGAGAAAGGAGGATAGCTCTGCTGATGGGGAGCAGGATGCATCTGCCGGCTTCTGGCTCTAGCAGTTCAGGAGGCTTGTGAGCTTCTGGCTGACCACAGGCAATTTTAGCATCCACGCTAGGACAATTTCAGCCTCTCAGCCTGCAGCTAGCAGCCCTGTAGTGAGCCAGGCTGGACTGACAAGCTGGCCTCTCCTACCTGATGGCAGATAACGATCCCTGTAAATTACTAATATCCCCCCAGGGTTAGACAGTGCAAGGCTGGGACAGCAGTGCTGCCTTTAATGGTATTGGAGGATTGCACTAGGAAAGGGCGATCGAGCCTTGCGAAAGCTAAAAGCCACAGGGCAGGATGTGGGGGGAAAGAGCGCATGGCAGCGCATCCACTCGCCAGTGCATGCCCCAGCTGTACACTCCAGGTTTACAAAAGCCACTCCTCAGCACCGCTGGTCCTCAGCAGCTCAGAACATTCACTGAAGCTTCTACTTAAAAAAAAGTAAAATGCAATGGACTGATAACACTGAGTGTCAGGTTTGTTTGAATATTGCTCTGCTTGCACATCCCAAGGGGGAGGCAGGTTTCTGCCCAGCCATGGATTCTCAGCAGACCCTGCCTGCACTTGGTCCTCAGCAGGGCTGAAACCCAAGACCATCTTTAGCAGAGTGCTCCAGCCAGGTGACAGATCCTTCGTCTCTGTCCCTCGGCTGGCTCTCACCCAGACACTGAGCAACCAAAAATCATGACCAGCGGACGGCTGTGTGGTGGCCACCCCTCCAGCACTTTGCACACAGGCGTCGGCACCCCACAGCTCGCCTGGCCTCCTTGTTAGCGGCCTCAGCCAGCAGTTAAGCCCCGGACAGCAAAGGCAGACCAAGAGGTGAGGGCCTCTGTGGCACAGCTTGGCACCAGGGCTTGGGGTGCAGAGGCACAAGGGAGAGGCAAGGAAAGCCATCTCCTGTGCAGTGTATCTGCACTGCAGTCACGGAGAGACTTTGTGCCCCATGGCCAGCTAAGTTTCCTCTGCTGCCCTTGAAGGACATCCCAAGGTTGGGCTGTGATAAAGGGATGAGATGCTGAGCAGCAGAGGGCTGGCTGAACCCGCTGCTCTTTGGAGAGCAAGCAGCACTGTGGAGTGCGGCGCTACAGAGCATCGGTCCTCCACAGAACGAGAGGATGTTTGACATGAGCTCAGCAACCTCTCAAAAAAAATTCAGGGCTGAGGGACTCTGGACTACCTGCCAACAAGCATCTTTTGGTCAGATTTCAGTGCTACCAGAGATTGCTGTGGCTGCTTCCACCCACCAGAATGGCTGGAGCCAAGACGGTCACCCTGAAGGTTATTTCAATGTCTTTCTTTCAAGACTATACCTGACTGGGAGCTTGCCTACGACATGTTGTGCATCGGAGGATGCATCCTGGTGTCCAAGCTGAAGGTCCCTGACCCTCAGAGTCACCCCTGCTCCTGCCTACTACAAGTGGGTTTCTCTTGCTTCTGTACAGACAGAAACCAAATGCTACAAGCTGTGCTGTCTGCCAAGAGCCATCCCCACTTCCCAAACTGAGGCACAAAATCCTTCCTCTGAGCTGCCGGGAAGTGGAGAGCTAATTAGCAAACAGGCACTACGGTGACGATTACAAACCAAAAAAAGAGAAAAAACTGCAATTTTCTTTCTGACTCATTTCAACCCTTGCATTAAGCCCACACTTTCTAAGGACAATGAAATTTGTTGTTTGCCTTGCTGCATCTTTGGATGCAGCATAGGGGCAATAGCTGATGCTTCCAGGCTAGCCTGAAATCTTCAGGCTGTAAGGATGGGCTAAAGAGTGCATCTTGAAAGAGTCACGCACTTTAAGCTTCTCCTGGATATTTTTCTTTTGATTCTGATGAAATTGGTAAGCCAATACTTTTTAGCTGAACCTAAACAGAAACCTCCAAATCCCCAGATTTACATGCTTATTCAAAACTTTTGCTTTGTTTCTCCCCTCCCTGCAAAGCAAACATATGCTCTTGTCCCTGCCAGGAGAGCGAGTAATCTGAAAGCACATGCACCCCTGATGTCTGGCAGCTGGCAAACTCTCCCGAGCATCTGTACCTGGGAGGAAGTCATGAACAGCACTCGTCCTTCACAGGACAGAAAGCTCAGCCTTTGCTTGCTGAAAAGCAAACTGTGAAGCAACCACCACCCAGCTAACTCAAGCTGCACCCTGAACACTGCTGGGGAGCCTCCCCCACGGGTGTTACCCAGCCTTTACAAGCATAAGCACCAGTTCTTGACGCGAGACCAGGATGGCGCAGTAAAGAGACCTTTTCTGGTCTGTGTTTGGGCAGCTGCCCATGTGGGCATCCACTAATGTGTGGATATTGGCCAAGAACAAGCTGGGCACCACCAGCAGTCTGTGCAGTGGTGTTGGCATGTGCTTGGGCTGATAAGTTTTTGGGGTCACCAGGAAAAGGGTTGGAGAGATGGCCAGAGACCATGCTTGCAGGGGCACCATGTGAGCAGTCCCTATTCCCAGCCTGCTGACCTGCAGATTAATACCTTCTCCCTTCTCAGCCTGCCATGGTTATTGTTACCTTAACAGTCATCATTACCATGTCATTTCAAAGGATTTGGAAACACAGCACTGAAGGACATTCTATACAAGTAGGACACTAAAGAAAGGAGACCCACTGAAATTTAACAGCTCCGAGCACTCTACTGAAAGCAGTCTGGGGCAGCATGGGGCAGTCGTAACTCACCGTGACTGTGTCTTGGCTGAGGAACCCAGAAAGACTTCCTGTCCCATAGTGGATGGCAAACTTGGTGCCGTTCTTCACGTAGGTGGTGGATTTAGAGGAGTCGTACTTGTGGTGCACCACTGCAGCCGGCAAGAGGGACACAAAGGGACACACAACATTAGTACTCCTTTACACCTATGGTTCCCCAATACCTAACCACACCACGCAGCTTATCTGGACAAATGGACACTGAATGATGTGAAGGTGGGCCTGAACCCAGTGCTTGCCAAGCCCAGACTGCTTAACAAAGCATTTCCAGTGTCTGGGGAATCAGGTGGGCAGATCCAATTCAGGCTGTTAAATCCGATTTGCCACTGGGTATTAAAAGCCTAGAGGTTATGTGGCTGGTGTGGTGTGCTAGTCAGCAGAGCAAAATGTATTCCTCCCCACACCATGGAGAACCAGGGCAGCTTTAAATATAGGCTGCTCTGGGCATGAACGTTTTCACCTCATGAACTTATCTGTTTCATTTACTAGGAGTAGCTGGAAATTTTTCATACATTGTTTTTAGTACAGAAAGAATTCAAAGTATTCCTTTATTTGCAGAGAAGGGCTTTCCCCTAATCTAAGCTGCTTTTCCCCTTGGATGGCTTGGGAGCTGTAGGATATCCCTGGTTTTACGGCCAGGCAGATTCCTCCTCCACAGACTCCTCCCGAGTCACGAGCTGGCCAGCGCAGTCCCATGGCTGGCTGCTGAGTGGTGCAGACAGCAGCTGAGGATGAACCAGCCGAGCCCCACACAAAGTGACAGCACTACACAAGGAGTTTCCCAGCTAGGCTGTCTGGGTCCCAGTTTGGATTCCAGTCTGGTATGAGGTTAAGCTCCTTGTACATTCATCAAAGGAGCCCTTTGGTCCCAGCACCTCCCGAGGCATTGCCTTGAGAAACCAGCTTCCTGCTACGAGTCAGGAACCCCCTAGGCATACCAGGTTTGGACCTCATCACCCTGTCGGTGTCCCAAATCTCATTTCACATATGCAAAAAGAAGGTCTGTCTACAAAAAGTCCAAACTTCCACTCTACCCACAACCAGCACTGTGGAATGCCTTTCATGGTTGCATTTGTTGACTCCACAGGTTTCTCCACTTTGCTTAAGCAGCACAACCAGTGGCTTTTAAACAGCATTTTGCCACAGCCGGGTTTGACATCTTCAGCTGTGGAGGTTTATTGCATAGGAACGCCATAGAACAAAAAAAAACTTGTAGTCCCTAAGACATTCTCATTTCATTGTGCCTACCTAGCTCTTGTTAATTATAACTCCATGAACATGCACACACATGCTCCGTGCAGCAATAAACCAGAAACTAGGACAGTTTGTATCAGATCTGGCAAGAGGCTGACTTGGAAAAAGTCAGCCTTGTGCAACAGGATAACAGCAGCATTGGTCTATACTGTGGGGAGAAAGATCACAACCAATGATGCTGCTCCCTGACTGAAGGCCTGAAGCTGTTGGAGAAGATTTGGCCCTGTATGGGGATGACTTGGAAAAGAAGGACTAATGAAGGATGGATGCAGGAAGCTGGGATTGTATTTCCAGCTCTGACCCTAAAAAGCCCATCAGCCTCCGGCAAGTCCTTTCATGCTGCTGCCTCAGTTCCTCCTCTAGCAATGCAAAGCTCTGCATTTTGCAGGGAAGGAGAAGCTGTTGAGCAGTGTCTGGCACCCACAACACTTACTGCAGGCGATGTCCAGCATGGAACAGTGCACAGATGGCACCCAGAGGTTGGAGGAGCCAGTGTCAAAGATCACGGTGAAATTCTGGGGGGGTGTCCCGATGCCGATCACACCATAATACTGCGCCTGAAAAAGAGAAGGGAGCCATGAGCTGAGGCAGCTGGCTAAAAGCAGGGATTAAAGATAAAAAAATCTCTTAAGGTTGAATAGAGGATCAGCTTCTTATCTAGACATTGTCCTCCTCTTGTTTTTGGCACTGATGGGTTCCCAGCCTTTGTCCTCTGGAAGGGAGGTTCCCCTTCAGTGTTCACAACTCATTACAGCGGGTGTGAAAAGGATAAATCGAGGACAAGTGGGATGGGTGTGTGCGGAGGAGGACATTTGGGGCAGGGAGACAGGGAAGAAGAGAAGGGGGAAGGTCTGCAGGCTGGCATGCAGTTCACTACAAGGATGAGAAGAAACGATGGAAGGAAGCCAAGCAAAACACCTGCGTTATTGAAAAGCTGAAACCGGCTAGGAAGCTGCTTTGTTCGTAGGTTTGCAGAGAAACTGTGGGTTGCAGCAAGCAGCACTACTGCCCACTGCAGGTGGAGGTACAGCTGCTGGGGGTTTTGGTGCTTGCTGGTGAGCTCTGGGCACGGAGGGAATAAACAAATGCTAAGAGAGCTTGGAACACTGGAGGAGTGGTGTGAGCAAAAAGCATCAGCAGCAGCACCAGAGGTGGATTTAGGCCTGCAGGGTGAAAGACCCTAAGGGACACCCCTTTGCTCGGAGACTACATTTCTGCTGGGACTGGAAGAAACCTGAATGGCTGAGTTGTTTACAAGGTATCCCTCTCTCCACAGAGGAGAGGATGAATGGAAAATGCTAGGCAGGTGCTACATGGACCTATTTTTCCCCAGTCCTCCCAAACAGGCAGGGAGCTGTGTCCTGCCTGGTGAGCAGCTGGTTCAGGGTCCTGGAGAGAAGGGTGCTAGGAAGGGAAGTCAGCCAGTAGCCTTTCCAACCCCCCCGTGTACTTAATTAAGAGGGGGAAGGAGGGGGAAGAAAACAGGATTATCAAAGCTGTTCACCTCCTGTGCGCTCAGTTTGCAAGGCTTGCTCACTGAGCAATTAACAATCCATTGCAATTAGCCATAATGGGGAGGCAGCACTTGCTTCCAGTGGTTCTGTAATTATTGCTGGGGCTTGAAAATTAACCCCCGGTACAGGGGCTCAGTTTGCCACATACACAGACCCATGAAGGGTCCCAGGGGCCGGTAGGAAGCATACGAGGCAGGCTAGTGGGGGGTGTCCCAAGAATTCCTTTGGAAGCAAAAGCATTTTCAGCCAGACTGGGAGGGGCCTAGTGGTCCCTTATCTGCCACCACAGGTTGGGTTGGTGCCCCTGTGACAAGGAAAAACAGTGCTGCCCTGAGCAGCGGTCTGAGCTGTGGCTGCAAGAGACAACACCGTGACACAACCGCTTGTCCTGGCTTTCAACACTGCCAACTGAAACACCGGTGGCCCTTCCCAGAACAGGATGGCACTGGTTGGGTGACAAGAGCCCCTGGGGAAGGGCAGCAGGGGGAATATATCCTGAATTAATGCCTAAATACCTGGGCCCAGCTTCATCCTGCCAGCTAATGCTCACATCCTACACCGCCCGGTAAGGAACCCTGAAATAGTAAACCCCACATGTGTCTGGCAGCAGGGCAAGGGCAAACTTCATGTCCTTTATCTGGCTTCTCTTTCCGCCACCACACGGGTCCCTTTGCTCCCTAAGTTGCTGAGAAGAAAGTGGAGGTACAGGGTGGCTTTTCCCAAGGCAGTGCAGAAGATGAAGGATAGTGAGAGGAAAGGTCCTGCATGCCCAGTCCCATAGTGACCTAGTACCCAATCTGAGCCTTCTTCCCCTGTCCTGTGCTCACTCATTTATGCCCCAACACCTCAAGGAGTGGAGCATGATTTTTATGCCCTGTCTTGCCAAAACTAGAGTCCAAATGGCCAGAAGATGCTAGGAAGGGCTGCAAGTGAGCAGGCCCCTATTTATGATTGTAATTACTGACAAAGGGGAAAGGAAATAAAAGCTCCTGCTTGGGTGGCAGCGGGTTGGTTGTTGTTGTTGTTATAATTACTAGTATTAGTATTTTCAGTTTAGTAATGATGGGAAGCACCTTTCGGCACCCACTCACTAAGCCATGGGGGTGCATGAATCTGTCCTACAGGATCAACACTTCTCCCTCCTTTGCCTTCCTGGCTGGTGGCAGCCTGGCATGTGTCACCACCCCCTGGGATGGATACCCCCAAAAGTGACAGCCACTTGCCCAACATTGTGCTGGGGTCTGCTGCAGTGGCGGGGGTGGTTTGCAGGGGGGTTGTTACTCACATCCATGTAGTTCTTCAAAATCTCCGGAGTGGGCTCACCCTCCTCAGCAAAGCCCAGCTTGAACTTGAGGGCCTGGGTGATGGAGTTCGTATCTGGGATCTCACTGCCTGCCGCGCTCAGGATCCTCCGCATGGAGGGGAACTTGGTCAGGGGGATCCTGTGTGGGGACGGCAAACACACACCTGTTAAAGGGGGTGTGTAGGGGAGGGATCCCGAGGGAAGCGGGGCAGCAGGGCTCCACTCTAAACAGGGGACGCGCCAGTACGAGGCGGGTGAGGTTTGGGCTCCTGCCAGCACCCCACGCTAGAGCCCCCTCGCCGTGCTGCGTTCAGTGTTTTTCCCAAAGCTGGAGGATAGGGGAAAGGCCGGGGGGCTGCCAGAGGTCACCAGGTGTAAGGGAAGGTGGGGCGAGGCCCCTTCATGGGCAG
>VXBT01001564.1:1068640-1118429 GCA_013400235.1 Oriolus oriolus | reverse complement strand
TGGCTTTTTTTTTTTTTCTCCCGGGGGAGTGGGGCAGGGGGACGGGAACACACGACAAACGCACAGCCCCAGGCAGCCGACCCCGAGTTCTTCGCAGGGCTCGGCTGCTCACGGACCTCGGCCACCCACCCGCTGTCACCACGGGGCTTTCATTGTGCACCCCCGCTCAGGGCAGCTCCCCAGCCCTGTGTTGCTCCCTGACCCCAGGACACCTCCAGTTTGGAGGACTCATCCCTCCGAGCTGGGCGTTTCTGGGGAAGGTGGGCATATCCTAGGCCACAGCTTTTTTGGGAGGCGCAGTGGGGGCGGAGGGATGCCAAGCCACAGCTGCCACCCCCTGAAGATGCACTGTGGTGGTACTGGGCCAGCTGCAGCCATCGAGAACGATGCTGGTGCAGGCAGAGCCCGGCGGGGCACCGGCCACCAGCAGATCCTGTGGTCTGCCCCTCCCTCAAAATGCAGACTGAGCATCGAGGACTACCGGGGTGGGCTCTTTGCCATCACCAGGGTGTCCTAACAGGGCTCAGAGGTGTCACCCCACCAACTCGGGAGGCAGCGGCCACAGCTAATCTCTGCCCAGTTTGCCCTGACTGAGCTCTTACAGAGCCACGAGACCTGCTGGGAAAACAATAAAAATTAAATCGGATTTACAGACATTTTCCCTCCCAAGTCCTGAGGGCTAAGGGGGGATTGCTTTCTGTTCCTGCTTGTGCCCAGTCGTGGAGATGGGAAAGCAGCAGCCTGCGGGACGAGCTGGGCACTGCTAGAGTGGGGGACCCCTACCTTTGCAGTGGGGTTCCTGTCCCTCTCCCGCCACATTCATGTTCATGCAGCTCCTGGAAAATTGCTGGGTCATGTCACTGGTACCTCACTTGCGCCATCTCCTTCCCACACTGTGTCCCTAAGCCTCTTCTATCCTCCCATGGCCTCACACAGGATCCTGCTGCCCTGGGTCCATGCATGCCACCCTCCCAGCTGTGATCCATGCCGAGTATTTGTAGGGGGCATTTCTGCCCCGGGCTGTATCTTGTCCCACAAGCTCTCCAGACTGCCAAGCCTCGGCCAAGCCGGTGGGCTTTAGGAAACCTGCCACCTCCCTGTGGGACCCAGCTGCTGTTGGGATGAGGCTGTCTGGAGTGATGGCCGGAGGCATTGGTTGAAGCTGGTGGGTCCCGTTATTTTGGCCAGCACCTGCTTCCCTCCTGCCCCTGCGGGTGTGTGGTCAAGCTGAGTGCCACTGACCATGAGTCAGCAAAACCCATCGCCCTCCCAGCCCCGCGGCACTGTGTGACTCAGCAAAACCCCGCGTGGCTCATTCGGGCAAGGGGCCAAGGCGTAGCGAGTCCCCAGCACCTGTAGCCTGACCCCAGAGGCATCACTGCTGCTGCTGCTGCAGGCTCCAGCTTGTGGATCTCCTCTCGTCCCCCTGGGTGCCTGCAGGCAGCAGTGGGTCAGACATAAACCAACCTGACCACGGCCCCATCCAAGCAAACCCACCCTCCCCAAGGGCTCTAAACCCTTTGTCAAATGTGCTTTGCAGACAGAAAGGACAGTCCTGACGCCAGGCCCAGGCCTCCCCTACATCCCTTACAGGCTTTCCTGGAGCCTGTGGCAGAGCAGGTGAAGTACCAGCCCTCCTCCCTTCTCTTTGAAGTGGCTGGGAAACTGGCTGGCCCAGCAACCTGCATCTTGGCCCCCAGGCTGGGGCACCTACAGCAGCTCCTCTTTGAGTGTTTCCAGTCTGGCCAGTCTCTTCCAGAATCCTGTGGCTATGGAATGGGCTCCAGTGTGCAGGGATGGGCTGGTGAGGACAGCATGCCATACTAGTCACGTACCATCACACAGTGCACAGCAAAGTGCTTCAGCGGAGTAAAGAATTCTGGACCCAGGCTGTGTCTGGGTTTTTTTGATTCCAAGGGATTAAAGGCAAGCTTTGCTGTTATGAATGAGCCTTTGCTTGAGCTTCATGGTAGCAAGGCTTGTGTCCTCATCTGGGACTGCTCTCATACCAGTGCAAGAGGGTTGCTGCTTTTGGAGGGCTGTTCTAAGTGACTTACATGTCCCATGTTCCCAATGGTTTATTGGGAAAAAGGAAGAATGAGGCTGTGTCAGGGAATGTTACAATACTGATCCTCTCCTGTGTGCTTGCAGGATGGGAAGGGACTGGGGGTCTTATCCCCAGAATTTTTAATCTGTCTGTCCCTTGGCACCAGTGGGTTTAGAGCTGACACTCCAGTGCCTGCATGCTGGCAGGGCAGTGGCTCCAGCAAGGAGCCAGGATTTCTGCATTCAGGCTCCCTCAGCACCTCTGTGGAATGTTTGCCCTGATGTTAAAGCGTCGAGAGGTAGAGTGGGTATGTTTAACCAGGAGCTGGGAGCACGTCTGGGTGTTTATAGGCTGGAACCATGAGAGTTGCACCATATTATCTTGAAAAGATAGAGTGGCATGAGCCTGGGCTCAGGGCTTTTTACACATTTTTCCTTGTTTGTGGAGCAAACAGGGAGTGCCATGGCTGAGGTGTCTAGAGAACGTGTGGGACACAGTGGAGGGATCTATCCCTCCTCACTCTTTTTGTCACAGTGGATGAACCCCTTTCCTTGCTGGTTTGTCTCTCTAGCTCCCTGCATCCCCCGTGGCTCCAAGGGGTGAACCAGAGCATCGTCCCCTGCCGCTGCAGCTGTGGGTGTGGGGTGACGCGCCCCTGGGGCCCGGCCATGCTTTTGCAACCTCGGTGCCTGCTTGAGAGGATTCCCAAGGCGGGGTCAAATGACTCAGCTCCAGTAGCTCCAGCTGGGAAGAGCACCCCAGCCCCAGCTCTGGGAGATTGGGGTCTCCTCTGCAAGTGACACCAGGGTGTCCCACCTGCCCTTTGCCACACAGGCAGGGACCTCATACAGCTTAGTTTATAAACATAGAATCCCTTATGTTGGAAAATGCTTGTAAGATTGTCGACTCCAGCCATTAACCCAGCACTGCCAAGTCCACCACTAAGCCATGTCCCTAAGTGCCACATTTGCATGACTTTTAAATGCCTTCGGTGATGGTGATTCTACCATTTTCCTGGGCAGTCTGTTCCAATGCCTGATCAGCTTTGCAGGGAATAAATTTTTCCAATATCCAGTCTGAAGCTCGGCTGGCACAACTTGAGGCCATTTTCTCTCATCCTGTTATCTGTTACCTGGGAAAAGAAGCCCCCACCTCACTACAGTCTCCTTTCAGGCAGTTGTAGAGAGCGATGTCTCCCCTGAGCCTCCCTTTCTCCAGGCTAAACACCCCCAGCTCCCTCAGCTGCTCCTCATAGGACTTGTGCTCCACACCCGTCAACAGCTCTGTTGTCCTTCTCTGGACATGCTCCAGCACCTCAATGACTTTCTTGCAGAGAGGGGCCCAGAACTGGACACAGCACTCGAGGTGTGGCCTCACCAGTGCCCAGTATGGAGGGGCAATCACTGCCCTAGCCCTGCTGGCCACACTATTTTGATACAGGCCAGGATGACACTGGTCTCCTTGGCCACCTGGGCACACTGGCTCATGTTCCATTTCAAATGCTTTATTTTTGGGGGGCTCTAGCAGGTCTCCCATTTGCAGTTTGGCAGCCCTCTGCCAGGGTTGCTACAGTGGCATCTTTGTCCTTACACATGGCTGTGTGTTTGCCTTCACCCTTTCCTCGATGGTTTTTTCCCTAAATTTTTTTATCACAGTGGTACCAATGTCATGAACCGCAATGACCTACAGGGCAAGGAAAGCTTCAGCTCAGAGATGCAGATTATTTTTTTGCTCGGCTGTGGGATTTTTAGAGGACATCTTCAAATTCAAAAAAATGCATTTCTGATTTTGAAGCTCGTTATTAAAAGAGAAAATTATTCTTCCACTTGAGCTGAGCAGAGCCTATGGGTGCACAAGCCTGGGCAAGTCTGGTTTCAAACACCCTGCCTCCGCTGGTACTGGTGCTGGTGTGAAGGTGCTGGATGCAGCTCATTAGTGGAGCCTGATTCACCCTCCCTGAGATCCCAAGTGAAGCAGTGGTAACTTTTTCCCGGCATGCTGCCAGGATCTCGCCCACTCCCTACACCGTTTCCTAAACTGATGTACAATTCACAAGGTGAGGGTGCGTTTTGCAGTGGCACCGGCACATCCCAAACTACACCCTTTTTCAGGGTAACACCCACCAAAACAAGTCTAAAAGGTGGCTTAGTAGCAGCTCCGAACGGTGGGAAACCTGGGAGCAGAGGAGGGGTTGCACTAAGCACAACAAAGTGATTCATGCAGGCCCTGGCCATCGTGTCCCAGCTCTGTGGGCACTGGGGAAGATGTCCTTGGCATCATGGGTGGTGGCAATCCCCAGTCCATTCATGCCGGCTGGCTGGGGCTGGTTTGGAGGCAGAGCTGGCCAGCAAACTGCTTAAACATGTTCTGGCTGCCATCATGGGCTGCGGTGACCTTGGGGCAATGCTAAGTGGAGTTGCAAAAGGCCAAGGCTGGGTGGTATTTTTTCTCTTGGTGTCCCTCACGCTGCAAACTGTGATCCTGGTGGCGGGTAAGGGTGGTTCGCTGGTGGCTGTGTGACACGACTGGATGTCATAACAGGCAGGAGCCCTGAGCATGGCTCCATCCTCATCAGAGCCACTTGCAGCAGCCTTTGAACATGGAGTATTTTCACCCCAGTGGACTTCTCCATCACATCTTGCTCTTCCATCTTTTCCTTAGCTACTTGAAAACAAAAACCAGAAGGATTTCATAAGTGAAATATACTTATGGTCTTTAAGATTGTGAGCTGCTCTGGTGTCTTCACTAGGGTTTACTTACACACTACCTTGCCTCAGTGGGCTGCTGCCAAGCTCGACATCGCCTGTCCCTGTGTCCCACACACTCCATGGCCCTGCCCAAATCCTTGCCGCGCCCACACCAACTGCCCGCTCCTGACCCTGCTTGGCGTTGGATGTTCTTCGTCATCCGCTGGCCCATCCTCCCCCACGGCTGGTGACACACCTGGCACCCACCTTGGGGAGGAGGGGACCTGGCCCTCCCTGGCTGCCGGTCCTGTCTGCTCCTCGGGGCAGAGATCTCGTGTTGTTTGCCTCACCCGAGTTATTTTGCAGCAGGCTGAAATTGCCAGGGACGGGCAACAACAATCCTGGCAGACGCTGGCAGCAGGCAGCGTGACCTGTGGCTGACGGGATGGGGTGGTAAGTGGCAGTGATGGTATTGATTCATCCCCACCCACGCCAGGATGTGATGGGGAACACAGGGACCCAACTCACCTTGTCACCACCTTGAGCAATTCCTGCTGCTGTCCCCCATGTGAACCCGGCTTAGGACAGGGAGGGTATTGGCATGCTGGTGGGGTTTCCATTGTGATGCAGGGAAGTGCCTCCAGCCACATCCAAGCACACCATCCATTTCATTTTCTTTGCCAGCACTAGGTGTCATTTAATTATTTCCTTTAGTTTCCAGCAGAAGATGCCCTAAGAAGACCATCATTTATGCAATCATGTCTCCTCCATGTGACAAAACACTGAAGCAATTGAGACTTCTGATCCTGAGAGGAGTGTGGGCTCGGAAAGATGAGGGTCAACACCCCATTGCAACCCAAGGATCAGCTTAAAAGTTGCAGTGTGTTTTCTTGGAATGGGAGCAACCAGCTCTCACTGGTGATTTAATGAGTCAATCTGGACATCCTGGGGCAGTTTCTGCTGTGTCAATATTTCCACAAAGGCTCTGAATTCTAATTTGTTGTCACCTTTCTGCTAAGCTCCATCTTTACTTGCTACCACAGCCACTATTTTTGGTGTGACTGCCTGGGGTTAAGATCTTGAAACCAGTTTTAAGCACGTCGACAAACACAGTCTGTGGCTTTGCACACCCTCCCTCTGACCTTCTACATGCACAACAGCTTGCTAATAATTTTTTGCAGCGTGGGACGTGGCATCTTGGCCTCTCTGGCTGAGAACTCCTGAGTGTTTCTCATGGTACACTGACACCAGGGTGACTTAGGGTTAGGGTTATGGTCAAAAATGTAAAGATGCCTTGCTCCATGCTCGTGACCAAAGGTGCTTGTAGGTTAGGGAGGTGTGGGAGCATCCCTGGCAGACACTGCAGCTGCGCCCAGGTCCTGCAGCCTCCAGCATCCTCTCCTGCTGCAGCCAGGAGTCAATGAAGCTGAACAGCTCGGACACTGCCACTGCAGTTCTCTGTTAGCAGATAAATACCCGCCAGTCTTCCCTCCCTGCAGTACCACCATTCCATAAAACCCTTTCTCTTGCTTAGCACTCAGTTGTTTTGTTTTTAGCATTGCAACCCTGAATTGACTGTTGCAGGGAGTGGGGGATTAAGGGCACGGTCCTGGGCAAAGGTCTCCCACTGAGACTTTTGGGCCTCCTCAGGGCCAACCAGCTGCAGCCTCTGATCCCTGGGGTCACGCGCCCCACCCCGAAACAAGGGCCGCTTGTTTGGCATCTCTGGCAGAACTGGGCCCTGCAGAGGAGGCAGCTGGCCTGCCTGTGGCTGAGCAGAGTAGGGGCCCACTTCCTTCTCTGCACCAGGAGGGTGTCTCAGAGGGGAACCCAGACACCAGGCAGCTTTGGCTGGGGTCGCGGGGGGTTGTTGGAAAGCAGCGGTCAGAATGAAGTGCAGGTCCTCAGAACCCTCTTTGCACCCCTTTGCACTTCTTTTCCTGGCGTGGGAAGGTACGAAACCCAGTAGGGTTCACAGGAAGCCTATCTGTGGTGGTGACACAGCAGTGTGGCCTGCTCCTGCCTTGCCCTGGCCAGCAAAAGCTGAAATGGATATCAGAGAAGCATGCCATGACCAGCCCCAGCAGCTAAACCCTGTTCAGGCTGCAGCAGCAGCACAAGACCCTGGCGCATCAGCAATCCCTTGAAGGAGGGAGCTTAAGATGCCTCAGAAAGCCTGAGGAGCATCCCAAGCATTAATGAACTTACTACAGATGCCTCTAAGACAGAAACAGCAAGTTTGTCCTTGCAGCAGGGCATGAAGCTGCAGCAGTCCTTGACAGAGGGTGTTTTTGATGCTCCATCTTTGGAGCAGGACAGAAAAGGGCGGTTTTTGACGGCACATCATTGGAGCAGGGCAATAAGGGCAGTTTTAATGCTGCAAGCTTGAACCATGGCCTGAAGCAGCTGTACTTGGCCCTATATGATGCAACCCCACAAGCCCCGAGTTTCCTTCCTTTTTTCCCATTTTGGGCACGTTTTGCCCTGTCATCCCCCACTGTGCTGACAGTGCTGGAGGAAGGCATGTGGCGCTTTCCCCCTGCCTCAGCATCCCACACACTGCAGCGGCTCACGTGGGCCTGTCCCCACCACCCTTGACTCAGCTGATTTCCTCTCACCCAAGGCGGTGACCAAGCTCCTGCTGGCCCTGTCCAGGCATCAGCAAATGCGATGGGTTGGAGTGGTGGAGGATGCCCAGGACCACCGTCACCCTCAGCACTGGGTCCGTGTGCCCAGCACGTTGCCAAGGAAGCAGCGGGCTGTGCGTGGTGGGCAGGGCTGAGGGCGGGCACTTGGATCACTGCGCTGAGCCCAGTGGTATCTGACCTGCATGAAAGTGGGATGAATATCTGCACCTGCTTACTGGGCATGTTTGAAGCATCCTGTAATTAATGTTTGTTCAGCTGACGGCTGCTTAGCATTATTAGCAAATGATGAGTGGCTGATGTTGTTGATGTTGCTACCTCGAAACATCCAATTTCAACATCTGTACTGAGCAAAAGACCCAGGGGCCAGACTGCTGGTGTCAAGACCCTGCCAGGCTTTGCTTCCTTGGAGGTGGCTTCCTATCAAATCCGTGCGCAGGGGCATCCCTGCCCTGCCCTGGCAGCCCCGAGTTTGGACCCACATGGTGGCCACGATGACAGGGACAGGATCTCTGCCAGTGGCATGTCAAGGCCAGCAGTTCCCCTTGCTGAGGCAAGATGTGCAGAGTCCCCATGCCCAAGGTAGCAGGAGGAAGCTTGGGGACACAGATACAAGATGACATTCAGGGGCCTAATCCAAAACCCACTGAAGATTCCTTGTGTATTTAAGCCATTTTGATGAACATGTCTAACACCTGATAAATAAATGAATGTGTGTAAAGGACATTGAGTTATTCCACCCTTCCTCCCACACTGCTAGACACAGGCATGAGGAACAAGCATGCACACTGGGATGCTTGTTTATTTATTTGGGGGGGAAAAGCTTTGGTGGGAGCAACACTTGTGAAGCCTTCAAAAATAATTATTTTCTGATTACACTGAGATTAAAAAAATGAAGCCACCACCATCTTTATCTCCTCATCCATAATCCCGCTGCTGCCTGTGCAGCCAGTTTTTTAATGAGGCGTTTCTGGACAGCTGGCAGGGATTTGAGGTGCCATGTCCCCAGGCAGCACAGTGGCCTCTAGTGGCAACTCCCATCCAGCCCTGGGGAAAGAAACCTGCAAGTGAACCTTGAGGGTTCCTTGTTCCCCAGGAAAATTAGGAACAGAGTCCGAACTGCCAAAGGAGAGGCATCCCTGCACAAGGGGAGTTGTGATGTCAGGCAGGGAACCGAGGACACTCACGTACCCATGTGCAAGGGGCAGTTGTTCCTGAGACCCCCATGCATGCCCTCCACCCACGGCCCTGGAGATCCATTTAAGGTTGGCCGCAGCACCCAGTCCTGCCCCAACCCCTGCAGTGCTGGTCTGCAGCCCTGGCCCCTCCATGGCTTGCACTGCAGGCAGCCCATCTCCAGTGCCCTCTCCTGGTGGGACATTGGAGCTGCTCCGTCTCCGTAATGGACCTCAGTGCTGGGTTGTAGCCTTGTCCCTGTCTTGCAGCTCCAGGAGATGAGTGTCCTACAGGGCTGTCTCCTAAAAGCATTCTGTGAGCAGTGTGCATGCCTAAGGAAAGCTGTCTTGTGCTATAATCTCTTTTATGAGAAGGAATAGCTTGGGCTTTCTTTCTTGAACCCATTCACCCATTTCTAAAAGGTGTGTAGGTCCTTTACAGTTTTGAAGTCTTTCTCCCTCTTCTGAGTTCACTAGCACATCAGTCTCCTCAGGAAACCAGGCTGAGTGTGTCTGGTGAGGCAGGGTCTTGAGGGCTCCCTTTAGGCGGAGATCCTGGCAATGAATCATAGAACGGTTTAGGATGGAAAAGACTGTAGAGATCATCCAGTTCCAGCCACCCTGGTGTGAGCAGGGACACCTTTCACTAGACCAGATTACTCAGAGCTCCACCCAGCCTGGCCTTTAACACTCCCAGGGATGGGGCATCCACAGGTTCTCTGGGCAACCTGTGCCAGTGCCTCACCACCCTCACAGTAAAGAATTTCTTCCTAATACCTGATCTAAACCTGCCTTCATTCAGTTGGAAGCCATTCTCCCTTGTCCTGTCACTACATGCTCTTGTAAACAGTCCCTCTCCATCTTTCCTGTAGGCTCCCTTCAGGTCCTGGAAGGCTGCAATTAGTTCAACATGAAGCCTTCTCTTTTCCAGGCTGAACAATCCCAGTTCTCTCAGCCCTTCCTCACAGGAGAGGTGCTCCATCCCTTTAATCATCTTGGTCAGCCTCCTCTGGACTCAGCTCAACAGGCTGATGTCCTTCCTGTGCTGCTCAATCTTGGAGACTGAGCACAGCCAAAACCAGCATTTTCTATTGCTTCCTTCAGCTTGTGTGTGTGGCACTAGCTTCACTTCAGTGTCACAGCAAAGGTGTCCTTCCGTCCTGGAGCAGTTGTGTCTTTTGGCTTTATCCTAACATGCAGAGGACCTCTTATCAGGAGCAGAAATACGCATCAAGCTTTGCATGGGAGTCCATGCTCTCGTCCCCTTTCCCTGAGATTTGCTTGCTGCATGTTAGATCTTTCCTTCTCCACCAAAAGTTTTGCCTCCAACTGACCCAGCCCCCTGTGCTGCTGGGAGGGAGGACTGCCGGCCATCAGCCCATCAGCAGCAGGAGGGGACCCAGGCAGAGGGCACCCCCACATTTTGAGCCCCTTGGATGTTATGAAGCCCATCATCAAAGAAAATGTAAGGCTGGATCTGGGCGAGGATGGGGCCCTTGGGAGCCCCATCCATGAAGAAAGCCTCGTCGATGGGCAGACCCCATTCCCGGAGCGTCTTGATGGCTCGGATGCCCATGTCCCGGCCACTGCGGGCTGTCACCAGGTAGGTGCGGATGGGGGACTTTTCCTGGCCGAACTTCTTACGCATCTTCCCAAGGTGCATGGCAAAAGCCTTCAGGGGACCCTGGAAGCACAGCAAGACAGTTGGGAGTGTGTGGGAAATAAGGAAACACCTACTCTGCCTGTACAAGCCTCTTGTTCCTCTTGCAGGATTTCTCAGGGCTCTGCAGAACACACAATGCCTGTGGGCTGCAGGACTGGGCAGTGCTGGGACTGGTGCTGTGCAGCGGAGTCCCTGGGAGGAAGGTGAGCCTTGAGGTGCTCATCCTAATCCCAAAGTGATCAGCAAGGTACATCCCAGCAAGCAGTGCTTCTGGGTCTGAGTCCTGCAGGGACCTGGACAGCAAGAGGTCACAGCCTACAAAAGGTGATGTTGGGATTAACCACAATCCTAGATATTTAGGAGCTGATGCTCACTTATAGGAGATAACAGTTTCATTTCCAGTAAGACTCCAGACCAGGCCCACACCAGGGACTGAGTAGTGGATGCATAGGGAATCTGTAAGGATTTGTGCTTTTTCAATTGCTCATGGCAAAGCCCTCGCAGGAGAGACTGCAGAGCCTGTGGGTGCCCATGGAGGCGAGGTGGCATGCTCACCTCTCCTATGGGGATGGCCTCCATCGCCCGCTCATACTGCAGGGCCCCCTCCAGCCCCTGCTCCTGGAAGATCTGGTCCGTCTCATCGGAGAAGAGCACGGCATCCCCGTCAAACACCACGCGGAGTGGAGTGCTGGGGGCCTGCACCTCTTGCTGGAAGACGAGTGCTGCTGAGACCCCTGTGAGAGAGAGGAAGGTGGGGTCAGGAGGGACACTCCTCCCTGGGGCAGCTCATGCATGGCCAGCTGCTCCCCACTTATCTGCTGCAGCCCTGTCCCACATGGCCATGCCAGGGCCTCCAAGCCAGGGAGCTTTCTGGGGCAGTCAGCTCAGCCTTTTCATGGCTTTGTCATCCCCTGAGAAAGTGCTGCTGATCAGAAACCGAGGTCTGGGGAGATACTGAGGTGTGGTAAGAGATGGTGGGTGGTTGTCAAGGCATGAGCAGCCCTCCTCCTGACGCTTGCTCACCCTGCCAAGCCTCAATCTTTAATGCCCAGATTTAGCACTCTGTGGTGTGAATAATATGGGCTGGCATCTCCAATCATTGCGGTAACTGGCTTAATTACAGTCTCTTCCTGCAAGCTGCTCCCTGCCCACCCTCATATGTGGACCCAGGCTCCCAGATGGGAGACACTTGTCAGGGCAATGATTCTCTCAAGGAGGCTCCAGGAATGTGCTGTGTAGTGAAGGAAAGTCCAGGCTGCAGATGGCTTGCTCCTGACCTTGAAGGACGGTGGCCAGCTGATGTGTTCATACCCAAGTGAATTAATAAGAAGGTGATTAACCCCGTTACAGGAGATGGGGAGACTGCACTCCCTGCGATTGAGGTCAGGCACGTGCTTACATCTATCACTGAGCACACAGTAACTCTGCATGTACCGAGACAGCAAATTTCTGTGGCATCCTCACGGAGTCCTGGGAATCACAAATAAACTCTCACTGATGAATGGAATAGCATCTTTGGTTAGAAAGGCTTAAATGTCAGGCAGGGAATGACCAGCCCATGGCAGAGCTATGTCCAGAATGATGCATAATGCACTCAAGTGACTTGTGAGGGCATCTGAGCAACCCTGGTGCGTTTGCAGGCTACTGGGATGGACAGAAGAGGAGACTGAACTGTTCAGGACTGTACTGGTAATCAATGTGCCATTCACCCCTTGTCCCTGTGAAATCACAGGCTCTGGTATTGTCTCTTGGTACTGAGCTGCTTGGAAAAAGTGTGGTGGGTTTGGGGACATGGGCTGGAGGGGAGAACACACCTCTCCGGAGGGCGTTGCAAACATCTGTCCTGTCAGCTGAGAGGAACAGCTTGACGCCGTGGGACTTCAGGTACTGTGTGGAGTCCTCGTCACTGACGAAGCAGAACTTGGAGATCTCCAGGCCTTCAGCACAAAGGATGTGAGTGAAGTCCTATGAAGCAACATCCTCCTCACAGCCCCCTACTCCCTCCCCGGTCTTGGTGTGCTTTGCTGCAAGAGCTCAGGGCAATGAATTTCCCAGTGGTGTGTGAGGAACCTGCCTGATGTCCTTGCTGCATCTTCTTGACCTGTTGCTGCTCCTACAAAACTGCAGAGTGCAGTTAAATATTCCCTCCATCCCTCCCTAACATGAACATTCCTCATGACAACACTCTGGGATTCCGGGTGGTTTTTTTAAGAATTTTTTTTATTTTCAGTAGCTGCCTGAAGATGCCCAGGCCGTGCAAAATGCTGCCGGACTTCCCGGTGTGAAGGATATGGCTGAAGGGAGCCAGGCTCCAAGAGAACCCCTTTCCCCCTTCCCCTTGTATCCCCTGGCTCTCTGTTTGCCACTGATGATCCACTGTGGTGCCTGATCTGCTCTGCAGCCTCCCAGGGGAATCAGGCACTGCCAGGGATGGGTCCCCCTTACCGTAGTGCTTGGCGCTGTTGATGATGCGCACGCCGCTCTCTGGGCTGTTGTTGGAGAGCACCAGGATGTCAAAGAGGTCCCTCTCTGCTGGGTTGCTCTCCAGGATCTTCTTGTTCACATACTGCACTGCCTGTGAGGAGAAGATGGGACTCTTTTAAACAGGCATGACTGCAGTGGCTTCACGGAGGCTCTTCTGCAGTTGAGGTTAGTGGTTTGTGCTGCATCTGTCAGCTATGGCATGGCTGGCATGTTATGCAGAGACAGACAGAGCAACCATCCTGCAAAAGCCATCATCAGGAGGGCAGAGCATGGGATACCTCACTGCGGGGAGATAGACTGGTCAGGAGCACAGGTCTCGATGCCCTGCCATGAGGCCAAGAGTTCAGGAAAGGCCTAACTGCACCCCATGATGGGAGTTGGGACTTAAAGCTGGGAAAGCTGAGTTTTCACCCCATCCTCCGAGGGTCTGCATGTGCCCCTAGCAGGTGTGGGCCTCACCTGGATGAAGGCAAAGGCTGTGCCTGGTGGCAGGGGCTTGTCCCGGTTGGCCTGCTGGTGCCTTGTGTACTCCTCCTTGCCCTTCTCCAGGTAGAGCTTGTGCTCCTCCTCCAGGTTGAAGATGGCTCTGGTGGTCACAGCAATGACCAGTGCCGTGCTGGGGTCTTTCTGCAGGACAGGGAGGAAAGAGGAGTCAGGGGACAGCAGAGAAGGAGCTCGTGGAGGTGGGGTGAGCAGGGGTTGGTTGCTGGAGGTATCACCCCTGTGTCATGCTTCCTGATGCCAGAGGCACCACACCCAGTGTTCATCTTCAGGCCACCAAGGATGGGCTGGCAGTTGTGAAACCCTAACCTAAGTGATAAGTGCTGATAAGTGCTACATGCTCCAAGGACAGCTCACACAGGGGGGATTGCTTCATAATTTTGTTTGTGGGCACAGCACAGCCACGATAGTCTGTTCGTGCTGAGCTGGGCACTGCTGGCTTTCTCTGCACATACTGGTGGTTTTACCTTTCATTTGTGTCTGTTCTGGACAGTCAAATAAAGTCTCTGTGTGTATAGAGAAGCTGCTGCTTTCTCTCTGGCTGCTCCAAAATTTAAGTGTGAGCAAATGTACCTGCCCAGTCCATGCAACTGGAAATCACATGGACCTCACTGGGACCAGGTGCCCAGCAGCCCTGGGACAGGCCACTTCTGCTGAAACCCAGGCACGAGCAATTCAGGCCACCACAGTTCTGGGTTGTGGTGTGTTCTCTCCTGCAGTGGCATTTCAAAACTTGGTTTAGAAATACAGGATGTGCGTTTTGTAATGAACAGCCTTTTACCTGTTTTACATTGGTGTTTATGACGGTGCTTTCCGGCTCTGCCATCTTCAAATCTCAGCCTTTAAGAGAAAATATAAAATTAAACCAACAGATTATAGTATAGTCAATCTAGAGAGGGGGAAGAATGGAAAGCAGACAGGAAACATCCTACACACCAAGTACAGCAGCCCAAATGAACCTGCTTCTGCTGACAGCAGCTTTGCTCCGAGAAAAAATGTTCTAATAGTTCCAGTTAAATGTGGTGGAAAGTGGCTTTTCAAACACAGATCACTGCTTTATTTTTACTTTTGTTTTTGTCAAAGAGTATTTTTCTCTGTGGAACTGCTGAAAGCTGTTGTGGAGCTCTTTTCCATGCAAACTAAGGCTGTCTTTAAAAGCCAAAATAGGTTAGATCTTACAGGTAGGTTTCTAGTTCACATCCTTGTTGCCTTTTTTGCTTGAATGGTGAATTTGTATCTACAAATGAAGGAGTTCACTGCATCAGCAGCTCATTTGCAGCTGTAAAAGGCCAGAGTAAGTAGAGATGTGTGGTGAGGGCTTGGATACAGGCTGAGACCCCGTGATGGGGCTGGTCTGCCCCTCCACAGCCCTGGGAGCCAGTCAGGCCCTACCTGATTACTGTGCTGGGGGGCTGTGCAAGCAGAGCTCAAAGCCAACATGCAGTGTAAAGGACAAGTCAGGGTCTCCACGGAGACCTGTCTTTTGCCCCAGTTTTATTTAATTAATGTTTATTGTTCAGGGACTGCAAAGTGTCGCCTGGGCCAGTAGGCAATAGACTTGGCTGACGCCAGCCCTGAGAGCCACAGCCCGGCCATGGGGGACTCAGTGCCTGCATGTGCACTCCCCGACTGCCCGAGGAGTAGAAAGTCCTGCAGCAGGGCTACTCCCCCAGCCAGGGGTGCCTGGACAGCCAGGAGATGCTGAGCATCCCTCTACTTCCTCCACCCCATGCCCCATGCTGGGAAGGGGTCTCCTCCCAGAGAGCAGGGCAGAGGGTGGCAAACACCAGCCCAGCCGCGCAGGCAGAAGCTTTCCTCTGACAGAATCTCAGCCAAGTATTTTCTGAAAGTCAAAGTTAAATGCGAGGAGGCAACGGAGCTGAGCAGCCCTTCCCGGTGGGAGAATCCACCTCTAATTTCTGCTTCGCTCTTCCAAGCGCTGCAAACCAAGCCCGAGCTCTCCTTTCTATCTCCCTGCCCCAATAACCCGCAGTGCTGTCCGCACGCAGACACGCGGATCCTCACGGGCACACGCCTCGCTGCGAGACCCCAGGAAAACATCCCGGGCGGGTGCTGCTGGTCCCCGCAGCTCTTCCTACGGCTGCTTAGCAGGGAGCAGATGCTACCCCCTGCACACAGACAGGGTCCTGCTGGGGAGAAAAGCCCAAACTCACCCCGAGCGCTGCCTCTGCTCCCCGGCACAGCCTGTCCAGCGGCAGCATCGCAGCTCTGCCCAAGGCGCTGCTGTTTATATTTCCCCCTGCCCGCGCTGCAGGAAGCAGACAGCAGCCGGGATGGGGTGCAGCTCCGCTCCCCGGCGTGCTGGGATTTGTAGGCAGCCAGCTGCTTGGCGTCGTGCCCGGGCCAGACTGCATTTCCCAGCTGGCATTGCACAGGATTATGGTGACCCGGGCCTGGCTTCGGACACAGCCGCGGTCACCCTGGGGAGGGGACTCGGCGCTCTTCCTGTTTCCGGAGCGCCCTCGGAGCTTGTGGTCCGTGGCTGATCGCTGTCCACAAGCGCTCCCGTGATGTCTTATTTCTGCCGCCGGAGTCTTTATAGCGTGCCTTTAGTCCTCTCAATTCCCAGCCCCTGAATGGTTGTATTTTTGACTGGAAAAATGGGGTGCCTGGTCCAGAGTGACTCGCAGTGTATGCAGGGATGCAGGGAGCAAAGGCAGGTACAGAGCATTTGAAATTTTACTGTAGTGGTTTTGGGTCTCTTTCCCCTTCTTTCCTGAAAGCCATCTCTCACACGCTGTCCTGAGCAGGGTTGATTTTGGGGCTAGTATTTTACTTTTCTGGGTAGGCTGTGAGGCACCTGGCCCTGTGGGGCTCATGGTGCCAGCATATTTCAACATCCCTTTTCTGTCCAAGAGTGCGACTGTCAGGGATGTGGGGGGAGAGGATGAGGGGAGAGGGGCTGGCACAGAGGATCATCCTGCAGCTTTTCCCCTGCCCCACTGCTGGAACAAGGTCCACTGCTGCAGCCTGCCCAGCCTGGCTCCCGCCAAAGGAGACCAAACTCACCTGCACTAAGGCCAAGCAGTTGTCCCCCTGCATGACACCAGGCTGTCACCAGGATCACCACATCTTCCTCCCAAAATAAGGGAGGCCACCAGGGCCCTGTGCAGCTTGGTCTCACTGAGATCATAGAATCATAGAATGATTTTGGTTGGAGGAGTCCTTAAAGATCATCTAGTTCCAACCCCTTCCACCATGGGCAGGGATGCCACGCACCAGATCAGCTTGCTCAGGGCCCCATCCAACCTGGCCTTCAGCTCTTCCAGGGATGGGGCCACAACTTCTCTGGGCAACCTGTTCCAGTGCCTCATTACCCTCTGAGTAAAGAATTTCTTCCTCAGATCTAAATCTCTTCTCTTTTAGCTGTCTAGCAAACAACCTGTTGAAGAGGCTACTTATATGCTCAGCTTTTAGTGTGCATATGCACACCCCCTTTCCCTGGAGGATTTTAATATTCCCTATTCCCCCATCCCCATAATGCATTTCTCCTGTGCATCCTTTGGGACTTCCAGTTTAGAGCAAAAAGTTCCCCTGGAGGTTTGCTGCAGCATCATTCCTGCAGCATCATTCCTGCATCTCCTGCTCCTGGAGATGGTGCTTCTCTGAGCAGCAGGAGTGCAGGGCCCTTGTGAGTGGGGTTGTTTTTCAGGTGGCTGAGGGGCAGCCTTAGCCCCTCTCCCATGGCTAGGCACCCACTATGGCAACGCCTTAGTGGCCACGTGAAAATCTGGAAGGACTGGTGAGCCAGGGTGGTGGGGCAGAGTTGTGACAGGTCTGGTTTCCGGGGCATCTCCTCCCATGACTACGTCAGCCATTAGGCACCGGCAGTTTTGCAGTGTCGCTCCCTGCTTCTGACACCACCCCAAATTTACGTGGTGATAAGGCAGGTTTGGGGCAGACTGCTGAATTGGCAGCAAGGGAAGAAGGTTACAAGCATAAATTTCATGCAGTGGGAGCCTGTGAAATTGCTCCTGGCTGTGTGCCCAGTGCTTCTGTTGGCGCTGGAGGATGAAACCGCACCCAAGTAGTATCCCCTCCTCCTGTCTGTCCTCCCTGCCGGGTCGGAGCGGGGCATTCCCGTTCATCCACACACACATTTCGCAGGCCCTCACACAGTGCATAACCTGTGGGCCAAGAAGCTGGGCTCCCCAAGTGCAGAGCTCACCAGGGATGGATGCAGTCATGCACCCATCCCCTCGCAAGTGTCCGTTCCCTTGCGCTAAGTGCCTGCAGCCACACAGTCCGGCCCAGTATCGCTGCAGGGATAACTTGGAGAAGCGAATTTCCCAGTGCACGGAGCTGGGCAGCAATGCCCTCCAGCTTCTTGCAGGCAGGAGGGCAGGTTTTGCTTCCTGGTCCAGCAGGGAGTTCCCCGCTGGCTTTTCGCCTGCATGAACACCGCTTGGGTCAGCGGTGAGGTGGGGCTGGTGGAGCTGCTGGGGCCACCCGGTTCCTGGGCTGGCAAAGCAGACTTTTCCTGTTTCGGCCGTGCAGTGCAGCCACCATCCCTTCTGCACCCTCAGCTGCGTGCCCGGTGGGGTCCCATCTCAGCCTGCAGCATGGCCCTGCCACACGTGGTGGCTTGACTGGAGCCTGCGCAGCAGGGAAGGAGACTCACTGGGAAGGATACTTGTTGGTAAGTCTGGATTTGGGAACCCAGTCAGCACAGGGTGGGAGTGAGAAGCAGGGTTCCCACAGCCCCTTTTCCAGGAGCATGGATGCTCGATGCTCCCTGCCGACTGCCCACTGAGACTATGCCTCCTGTGCCAGACCGCAGCAGGGCTGTCCCCATCGTTCCCAAAGTGGTGGCTCAGTTCATTCTTCGGGGTTAGGATAAAGGGTTTTTTAAAACCCGGGTCAGTGTTAGACTAATGTGACACAGCCTGTGGCTGGCAAAAAGTACCCACACCCCTTATTCTGTGCTGGGTGGGTGCCTGCTCGCCTGTGCTGTCCTGTCCACCCTTCACTCCAAAGCTGCAGCCTGGCACCTCTTAAATACCTGAGCGGTGCTTCGGGTGTCCAATGGCACAGACGTCCCAGGTGGCCCTGGGCAAGTAATTTAACCTGCACCTCACTGTCCCAGCAGTGACGCCGCAGGGATGACAGCAGCTCCCACGTCTCTCCAGCCCTATGCCCACATGCAGCAAAGCACCCTGCTGGAAAAGGAAAGGGTTCTTGCTGGCTTCGCGGGCTCAGCGAAGGGAAGTGCAGAGGTGGTCTCCTCCTCCCCGGGAAGATCCCCATGCAAGGCGCACCTTGGGATGGGCAGAGCGTGGGCGGAGTGCAGGCAGAACGAGGTGGCGTTGGCTGCTGGAGCAGGGACGCCCTGGGACGCGGGGCAGGAGGCTGGGGCAGCAATAGGCACGTACCTGCCAGCCCGGGCACCGGGACCGGGTGCCACCCGTGCCGTGGTGGCTGCAGACCCGCTCCCCGCGCAGCCCGGCCCCGGGCACACCTCTCCCGCTGACGCGAAAGGAATTTGGCTACGAGGAAGCGTTCATGCTAGAATAAGAGCCTTGTCATGGGGAAAGCAATGCTGTAAAAGCATCCTGCTTTAAATTTGAAGCCTTCCCTTAGGCTGTGTCAGCGTTGCCATGTGCACAGGCCGGGCTCACGGAAAGTTTCCGCGCCGCTGTGACCCCAGGCTGGTGGCAGCACTGCCACCGGCAACGAGGGCACCAGCCCTGCTGCAAGCCCAGGCGCCAACCTTCCCGCTCCTCAGCCCCGCGACAGGAGGGAGAACAGCCACAAAGGGGTGTTAGCTGATGATGGGGTTCTCCTGGAGCTGAGAAAATCCTTCAGCTCATGCTGCCTGGCTAGGGAGGAGCCAGCACAAAACAGCTCTTGGTTTTTGTCCCCTACAGCCAGGTGATTCCTCTTCTCAAAATGCCCTCGACCCCCCAATCTCTCCCCTTTCAGCAAGCAGACTTGCAAGGACATGAAGGAGAAGGCTGTATGGGAGGGGCCGGCTGGCGCAGAGCCCTCGCTGCCAGTGGCTCCCTCCCGCTCCATTTCACACCTAATTATCAATGTGGCCAAGCTCTAATCGCTCACGCTGTGCTCTATATTTTAATTGTGTTTGCTCTCATTAGAGCCCTGGGCCACGGGCAGCACACGTGCTACCGGAAAGGAAATCCCCACCCTGTTAATTTTGCCTGTGTTCCTAGGTCACCCCAGCTTAGCCATGGCAATGGCAGCCAGGAAAGGCAGGACTACGGCCTCTCCACACACCAGCATCACCACCACGGCTTGGCCGGGCTCCCTGGACAGCTGGCTTAGCTGGATCCCACGTGAGTATAGCATCTCTTGCCCTGCTCTCTCAGGCAGCATTATCTGATGGAGCAGCTGGACTCTGAGGCTGTGTATTCACTTCACTCTCCCTTCAAATTCCATCTTCTAGTGGGCTCCATCAGGGTGGGGATACTGCACAGTGGTACCATGCTGCTTCAGGAGCAGAGGGTATCTTTGCTACCCATTTGGGGAATGGTCTTCAGCCACAGTCTCCCTGCATGGGGCCTGCCCAGGATTCTAGGGGCAATGTTGGAAGTACAACTCCTTAATGCTGAAGCACCAGGAAGGGGTTTAAATGTACTCTATATGTTTTGCTTGGTTCTAACTCTTCTGTCCAACTCCTCTCCCTGAACATCACACCAGTACCCGAATGGGCGCTCATCGCTGTGGCTGTGGCAGGGGCCATTCTTCTCCTTCTCTTCCTCATCTGCATCATCAAGTGCTGCTGTAGCAAGAAGAAGCCCAAGAAGAAGGAGAGAATCGGCTTGTGTGCCGTCAGCAACTCCACCACGACCAGCCTTGTGCGTCCTGCCTTCCCCTCAATCCCACCTCCCCGAGAAGTTTGCTGCTGCACTGCCCAGCCCCAGGGATGGTGGGAGCATGGCATGGCAGGGACATGGCTGAATGCATCCTGAGGGTAGTGTTGCTCTCTGCTGCAGGTCCAGCCTGAGATGGAGGACCTAGAGCGGGGAGTAGAGCAGAAGCAGCGAGGAAAGCTGCAGTACTCCCTGGAGTACAACTTCCGCAGACAGGAGGTGGGGATGCTCATGGCCGTGGCACAGCAGGGAAGCAGCTGTGCTCTTGTATGGTCCCTCTTTGCTGCCCACTGAGGTGGGCATACCCTCTCCCACCTGCCTGCAGCCCGCCAGCTCTCATGCCTGCTTGGTGTGAAGGTGTTCCTCACTGTTGCACTCACTTGCTTCCCACTGAGCCCCCGGCTGCCTGAGCCCATCCTCCTCCACCCGGTGACCTTGTGCCTCACTCCCCTCCAGCTGAAAGTTGGCGTGAAGCAGGCAGTTGAGCTGACGGCCATGGACAGCGGAGGCACGTCTGATCCATATGTGATCGTCTACCTAACGTCTGATGTGAAGAAGAGATATGAGACCAAGGTTTACCGCAAGACCCTGAACCCCATCTTCAACGAGAGCTTCACTTTCCAGGTACAAAACTATATCCAGTGATGTTTTTTTAGTCCCATCAAGAGTGTTGCACAGACACTGCTCCCTGGGCAAAAACCTCTCCAGACAGGGAGATGCTTGTACAACCAGGATTGGAAAATGTGAGAGAGGAATACCTGTTGTTGTATCTGCTGCTCCATCCCATGGGGCAGGGCTGCCGCTGAGTAGTGAGTCCGGGCTTTTGGGTCCTCCCCTGCAGGTACCCCAGACTGAAGTTTCTGAATCCACACTGGTGATGCAGATCTATGACTTCAACCGCTTTGCCAAGCATGACATCATTGGTGAGGTCCGGCTGCCTCTGGCCGGTGTCGACCTGCAGCACGTCATCGAGCAGTGGAGTGACCTGGTGGTGGCCAGTCCTCAGATGGTTGGTCCTGCTGGTCCTGCTGGGTGGGAAGCTCTGCTGGGAGGGATGAGCTGTTGCTTGGCTTGCCACTGCCCCAAGAAGCAAGCCCTTAGGGGCAAGCATGAGAGTGGGGGAGACTCAGAAAACCTGGGGCCAGCCTGGTGCTCCAGCCCCAGGTGAGCTGGCTGCTCTGCCTGGTACTAATTGCTGGCATCTCTCCATCTCAGGAAGAGCATCTGGGTGAGATCTGCTTCTCACTGCGCTACGTCCCCAGCACTGGCAAGCTGACAGTGCTGATCCTGGAAGCCAAACAGCTGAAGCGGATGGACTCTGATGGACTCTCAGGTCAGTGGGGGCTGCTTGTGCTCAGACTTTCCTACTCCTGCCCAGGCCTCAGTGGTGGCACCAAGAGCTGCAAAGCCTTGAAAGCTTGTGGTGTTAAGACCTGCTTCCTGCTGCCACCACCCTACCCAGCCCTTGGCTGACTCTCAGCCTCCCCCAGCACAGATACTCCAGCTTTGGGCAGTGCTGGAGGTGTCTCCCAGGAGGAGATGTCATAGCTGGATTGTACAGGGAGCTTGGCAGGAGGAGGTGAGCTCTGAGGTGGCTGTCTCACCATGAGGAGTGACAAGTGGGATGCCATGGTCTCCTTGGGAATGGCTCAGGAAAGCTGTTTTGTGGCTGAGTTCTTCAGTCAAAAAGTGTCACTTGTGCCAAGTGTGTCCTCTCTCTCTCCAGATCCTTTTGTCAAGGTGCATCTCATACTGAACAGGAAGAAATGGAAGAAAAAAAAGACAAGTGTGAAGAAAAACACCTTAAGCCCTTACTTCAACGAGGTGTTTGTTTTTGAGGTGCCTTTCAGTCAGATCCAGGTGGGTTTCCCTGAAGTGCCCAGGGCTGAGCAGGTCCCCACTGCAGCAAGCTCCTTCCCACTGACCCTCCTTCTTGTGTCCCCCCCAGAATGTCGACGTGGTCATCTCCGTCTGGGATCATGACAAAGTGACCAAGAATGAGCCCATCGGCAAACTCTTCCTGGGCTGCCGAGCCACGGGCAACCAGCTGCGGCACTGGTCTGACATGCTGTCCAACCCACGCCGGCCCCTCGCCCAGTGGCACATCCTGCAGCCCCCAGAGGTGGTCGACAAAGCCCTGGGACTGAAGTCCCACCTCAAGCTGTCCCTGCACTCCAGATAGTGGGGGTCTCCTTCTCCACCCAGGGAGCAGAATGGTGGGCTTGTGGAGGAGTGAGGGGCTTCTGCTCAGCAAGCTCTGGATGTGTTGGTCCCAGCTCATTGTCAGCAAAGAGGGGACCGGGACTCCTTCTGGCCAAGAGATGATCTGGCTGCTGGTGCAGCTCATGCCCTGTGTAACTCCTGGGACAGGGCAGCTCGGCATCCCAGGGCACGGCTGGACATGGAGCAGAGGGTGCTAGAGTGGATGGCATGGGTGCAGGAGCCAGCTCATCCCAGCTGCTCGTGGGCTGGGGGGAAATACACAGAGCTTCAAGCTCATGCAAAAACAGAGTCCATCAATATTTATAAAGCAGAGGGCTAATGTGCTGGTGGCACGGGTGGGAAGTTTCTTTGGTTGTGAATAACTCGGCAAGAAGCATGTTCTTGGAAAGCCTTTATGTGTCCTGTGAAGGCTTTTAAACAAGACCAAGGTACTGAAGCATGTAAGAGGCTTGAGAGAAGGAATACAGGTGGATGAGGAAGGTGTTGGAGACACAGGACAAGCTCTTTAGTGCAATGTGTGCTCTGTGTCCTGGCTAGAGGCTAAATGAGAACCAGTGTGGCTTCACACTTAGCCCATTCTCAGCCCATGGTGATGTGTGCACGCTAAGATGTGACTCAGGCTCTGGGACTCATCAGTGACCATCCCCATGGACCGCACGGATGAAGATGCACAGTATCATCTCCATTCACCTCACATGGTCCTACAGGAGTGGCACAGCAAGGTTTGCACCTCTGGCACCTGGAGGTCCTGCCAGGGCGGAGGGGCTGAGGCTCTCGCTTTCACACTGTGATCAAACCACCCTGGTAAAGGCTGGCTTGCAGCCCTCACATCACTTCTGGGCAGGTTTCGTGTTTAATCTGGGAGGTTTTTGTGGCCACATGTCCTGCCCCACCCTGCTTTGTGGGGCCTTGGTGTGGGGGCTACGTAAGTAAAGATCACTTCTAGGAGGATGAGGGCATGGGAGTGGTGCCCCTACATGCCTTTGAGTAGGCTGCAGTTTGGGGTGACTCCAGAGCAGCTTCTCTGAGCCATCTGCAGGAAGAAGCTCCCTGCATTGGGCTAGAGGAGGAGGGAATTGCTCCTGCTCCAAAATACTTGTGCTACAAAGCAGCCACAGAACACGAGATCTGGGCTCATACTGTGGAATTTTGGCCCCAAAGACAAAAGTCGTTTTCACCACAGGGAGCTGCAGGCACAGTGCTAATAGCTATTGCCTGGGCTCTGGGGGGCAGAGAGCCTGGCACATTAATGAAAAGCTATTAATATTAAAAAGCAGTTAATCTGTGATTACCCAGAGCTCCACAGAGTGACTATCCAACAGTTAAACAAACATGAAGCTGAGGAAGATTATGAAAAGTCTTGATAGAGATTAATGACCTGAGCTTAACCATAAAAAGTTGCTGCTGTGTCTGCCTCCTGATAAATATTCTCCAGGCTTCACTGTGGCTGTGAGGAGGGGAGAAATGACAGGGTGGTTTTGAGATGACTGTAACAAGTGAAGTGTGGCTTCTGCTGGGGAAACAGCATCTGCTGGCAGCCGCTAATGAGATGGAGGAGGAAATCAGTCACCTGAGAAAGACTTGTAAAGGGATGTTTTAAAGCCTCAGCCTTCAGTCTCAACCTTAGAATCAGCCTAGAACAGGCTGTGAAGAAAAGAACATCTCTGAATTGGGTTTGGGGCTCCAAATCTATTGCCAGGTGGGTTTTTGGTGATGCTGTTGTGGTGATTTAGGGCCATGAAGCATCCAGAAGGGCTTTTGGAGGTGTTTGGAACAGGCATTTCTTATTTTTGTGTGTGTTATGTGTGTGTGCTTTTTCCAGTCCCCCTTTTTAAAGCCATAGCCTTGAGGTTCACTGCATAATTTATGGGGCTGGGCCTAAAAGTATGTGTGTATTAGTTCCGAAACAGATGCAGTTGAAGGAGGTGCAGAGACAGCCACTCCTTGAGAAATGTTACTCCCCATACCAGTGCCTGCCCCTTCTCTCTCCAGCTTTGGTCCTGCTCAGTGCCTGGATCGCCAGCGCAGTGCTGGGTGAGCAGGGCTGGAGAGGGAAGCCCGTGGTGCTTTTAGGGGAAAGGCCAGGGAACCTGGGAGCGAGCACCAAGCTGGGCTGGCTCTGGGCAACCTGGGGTGAGCCTTTGTGCAGTAAAACTCAGCAAACGGAGCTGTTTGTTCAGGAGGGAGAGGCGAGCAGGTGGGGATGTTCTCCACCCAGCTCCAGTTTTTAATGCACCGCCAAGGCTGCTTTTTCCCTCCGTCATTGTTTCTCCTTCTCAGTAAGCCTTGTGTGCTTACAGCATGGCTTTGAGCACTCTCTTCCTCTGGCAGGATCCTCTTAGTATCTGCTGGCAGCTGTTTGAAGCAGGGCTGGTGGATCTGGGCTTCATTTCATGCCTTATTTCACCCCAAATGAACACAGCCTGCTCGGGAGCCTGTTTGCAGGAAGGCAGACAGCCCTCTCTCGTGTGCAAGCCATCTCCTCTTCACCTCCCTGTGGCCTTGGCGGGGGTGGTTGTCCCTCATCCATCAAAGATGTCTGAGCACCTTCTGCCTCACCAATACTCCTCCTGCACTTGGAGGGTGGAAGATGCAAGGAGAAGTAAAGGAGGGGGAAAACCAACTCCTCCTCAGCTTGTGTCTGTGCTGGATTCCCATGTCTGCATCTAGAGGGCAGGGCAGTACGTGCTCTGAGCTGGGTCTCTGTGTCGTCTGGTCTGTGGCCTCCGTTAGAGCTTCACCAGCCAAGATTTCTTCTTCTGGAGATGGAGCCCGTGTGTGAGAGGCAGAGAGCAGCACTGCTGTTCCCATGGCTGCAGAGCCAGTTGGTAGCCATGTGGCAATGCTGGAGGTGTCTGAGTGGCTTTGTCCAGGAGGCAGGAACCAGCCCTTGCCTGATCCTGCACCACACGGGCAAAGAGGGTTTTGCTGGTGGCTTAAGAGGGGCAAAAACAGGTATGCAAAGCCATCCAAGGTGCCCAGGTGGTGGATGGGGAATTTGTCTCTCTGCATTTAATTAGCAGCTTTGCAGGCTGGTGGCAAGGCAAAAAGCAGGGCTTGGGCCAAGCAGAGGTCTGTTAAAAGAGACAAGAAGGATTGAAAATTGAGGTGTTTGTTTGTTATTAAGATTCATAATCTCAATTATTTACATCCAGATCCAAGACTTCTGACCTCCAGAAGTCCCTCCCAAAGTGAATTATTCCCCCATTCAGTGATTTTTTTTTTTTAATTTGTATTTGTCCCTGCACTCAAGGAAATCAAATGGGAGAGCTGCACAAGGAGAAGCCTGAGGCTCGTATGTGCTTGTCACCAGTCGTCTGCAGTGAGACAAAAATGATTACGGGCTGTCATCATTCGGCCTGGGTATGGGCTGGCTGTCCTCCAGCCACAGATTTTTTGGCTAGTCTCAGAGTTTTTGAGAGCTGGAGAGCATCTAAGCTCTTCTCACTAGGAACAAGCATGCCTGCTTTATAAATATTCCTTAGCTAGCATCTTTATGCCTTGCAATTTTATGGGCAAAATGTGTACTTTTGTCATGCATGGGTTTATTTTTTAAAAGCTCCAGGATCCTTATCCCTAGTTCCCTTTCTCTATCCCCTTTTTGCTACCCTTTTCTCCCCCCTTTTCCTGCTCCCTTTCCCCTGCTCTTACTGCTGCTAGGGCTCTTTTATCTGGGACTGTTCCTGTCCCAGGTTGGGCTTGTTTTGCTTCTGAATACAGAAATATTTTTTGGACCACTTTACATCTCAATGCACCTTGCCCTGCCATGGGCAGGAAGGGAGTGGGGTTTTCCCCGTGGGGTAGAAGCCTTCTGCCCCAAACAGTCCAGTCTGAGAAACAGGAATAATAATGGGTGCACGGAGGAGCTTCCCAAAGTTCCAATTTGAACTTTGTGGGCAGACCTGGAAGAAACAGACCTCTAATTTCTCCATATTTTGGGCCTAGGCAGGGTGGAGCCAAGGGAGAAGCAGCATGAGGATTTCATAGCTTTCATGCTGCTGGGCAAAAAGTGCTCCCGAAGCAGTTTGGCATTCCGGGTGAATGGGTACCCATCAGCGATGACTTGTTGCATGTCAACAAGATGGGAATTTCTCAACCAGCTTTGCTGACTTCACAGAGAGGTGATGAAACCCCTGCAGGCACTTATTGCCACCCAATTTGAGCAGAAACAAGCACAGAGTCAGTTAGGAAGAGGAGTTTACCTGAGCTGAAAAGAGGCCTTGACCTGCAAACAACCCAACCCGTGCCGTATTTTATGTTCCACGAGCTGCGTCTGGGAAGATGGTGGGTTTGCAAACAAGTATTTCACCACCCTGCTCATGAACACAGACATTGCAGATGTCCTTGTCTGAGCCCAAAAAGCTCTCTGTGGGAAATGGGCACTTCGAGTTGTGAATCATTGTTGACTTAGAGAAACACTGCCCCCTTGGAAGAGCCGGTGAAGAGCCCAGTGCCTGTGAAGGAGGTGGCTGTCTCACGTGGAAACCAGCTCAGCTGGCATCTGGTTTTGCCCTGGATAGAGAGCATTTCCATCTTAACTTTTACATACAAGTCAGAGCAGTTTAGACGTAGCAGCCTGAACCTTGGCATGAAGATTGTCACTTAAGCCAGTCCAGTTAAAACACTTGGCTTTGGTGTTCACTCTGGATGTGACAAAGGATTTGTGCGTATCTGCAAAGGCCTCTGTTAAAGGTTCCTCTGCTTTGGATGCACTCATCCCACACCACCCCCAACTTTTGCGCATGAGCTAAACTCAGGTCTGCCTTCATAAAAGAAAATTCGTGTTTCAGATACCCTGTGAATTAATTGGCTTTGGGGATGTTCTTGAGAGATGCTCAGTGGGGCTGGGTGTTGAGTTTTCCTGGCGCAGCCCCTCTCCTACTCTGAGCTCATCCCCTCCCTTGCCAAATCTGATTGAGAAGCAGCTCCAGAAGAGCTTCCAGAGGCCCATCTCCTTGAAGCTGTCTTCTCCCATGGCTGTCTCAGTGTGGGCAGGAAGGTGAGGCTGCCAAGGCTCTTTGCAGCTGACAATTTTTTTTTTGTAAAATGAGGTGTCTGGGGTCACATAGCATTTATAAAAAGCCTGTGTGCTTGAAATGGATAAGTTCTGGAGAATTGTTCCTTGCATGGCTACTGGTTTGTAGAACGATTGCTGATCTTGGGGAGAGAAGAGCTTTGTGATTTATCAGTTTTTCTTGAGCTCTATGACCTTTTTTTGTTTTTTAACTAACACCATGTTCTTGCTGCTGCTTTGTCTTGGCACAGAGAGCATGAAAGACCTTTTGAGAGCAAAGACATGTTTCAGCCATACTCATTTGGGCACACAGAGGTCTCAGCTTGTTCTCCAGACATGTTCTGGGTCATACCCTGGTCTTAACCAGGCTTTGAGGATGTGCATATACATGAAGGATTGTGATCAGGTGTTGGGTCACTTCAGTAATACTATCCAGGGACAAGCTGGGTGGAAATTCCAGAGGGATCACCTCCTGGACACATTAAATGCTGAAGGCCTGGGCACGGACCAGCGCTGGTGAGAGGTGTTCACTTTCCAGAGGGCTGCCAGCCCCTCCCACGAGCCTGGGATCATGGAGAAGGTGCCACACTGTGGAAGAGTCCAAGGCTTCTGGTCCTGGGCAGAAGTGAGAAAGGCTCCTGAGAGGAGAGAGGTTTGTGCCCAGGACTGAGCTGGGAACTGAGTGATCCTAACCGTGGCTATGAACACAGACACTCCATCACTAGAGACTGGAGCCCCTGTGTGCTACCATGGTCAGAAAGGGCTTCAGCCAGAGGAGGTTTCTGGTTTTTGCCTTCTCCCTGAAGCCTCTCTTCACCCCTTTGTATTTTCATTTTGAAATGCCGCCCTTCCTCCAGGCTCCAGCTTGCAGTGAGCTGCAAACTCTTCCAGAAGCCCACACCAAAGAGTGTCCCTTTGGAGTGGAAAGGATGATTAAAATGCCTTGTTTCTCTTAAAGGCCAGAGTTTATATCAAAAGCAGCCATGTGTGAGTACTTATGTGTGTCCATGGGGAGTTGTTCTATTCCTACAGGCACTCGTCCAGACCTGGTGAGTATAAAAGTGAAGTGCATGAAGAGAAGGGTGGGGGTGTGGTGTCCATACTCCTGCAACGTGGCAAGATACCCTGGTCACTCTTCTTAGCACCTTGTTTGTGCAGCTGGAGAGATGAGTTTTCGGGGTCTCACCAGTCCTTTCCTTTATACTGTTTGGCAGATGGAAGAGGCTGAGAGCCGAGGGGCAGTCCACAACACGGGGTCCCTGATGCAGGCCCCCAGATCCAGTCCCACCCCTGCTCCTCCCCTGCCCTATCCCGCACACTTCCCTTCAAGGCCAAGCTATCCAGTCACTTGTCCCTGAGCCATATTCCAGCTCCCTGCACCACATGCCAGCTCCAAGAAATCCCTGAGGGGGAACTGGAAGAAAAAGCCACATCCCAAGGAGCCCACTGGTCAGAAACCTGTGTGTTGCCCCTTCGCAGGACCTGTCATCACTCAGATAACTGACTGCATCCACCTGGGGAGCACTGGCAGTGGGCAGGGGCTGTGCGTGAACAGCACTGACAGCTTCATCACTGACACCTTCACTGACATGAGCTGCCTGCCCAGCGACAGCAGCCCGAGTGTCATCCCCTGCATCTGCCATGGGGAGGGTTCAGCACACGCCTCAAGGCTCCATGGGGATTGTCATGGAATGGGGCAGCCCTGCTTCTGGGACACTGATGAGTGCATCGAAGTCTCACTGGAGAAAGGGAATTGTGTCCTCATCCACTGCTGGGATGGCTTCTCCTTGGGTCCTACTTGCATCAGCTGATGGTGTAGCTGATGGTCAAACACAGCACAAAGCTGCTGTCAGCTTATGAGTTCGTGAGGGATCTGCTGAACACTGAGGAGAGTTGTCAGGACCTGCTGGTGGGTTTGGAGCCTGAGGGCATGGACATCACGTGCCCAAAGCACTCCCTGTTATGGAAGATAGCAGGGAGCTACATGGACAGGGTAACTGTTGGTTGGCAGCAGCCCTGAATAGGAAAACCCAAAAACCTTAACCCCATTTCATGGGCAAATGAGGTCACTGTAAATGCGGGGTGTAGGGCAGCACTGGCACAGGATGTGAAAGTGATGGCCTTCCTTTGGAGAGTTCCTAGAGGCTGGTGTCAGCAGCAGTAGAGCATGGGGAGCTCTTCTGGGGATACACTGGAGGGAGTGGGTATGTCCTGGGCAGGATGGGAGCTGTGTGCTTTGCTTTGGTCTGACTTTTGGGAAAGCAAAGGGCAGTCAGATACAGGTTTCCCCAGTGATCTGCCTGAACTTCTACCATGATCACAATTGCTACTGAGCAGAAGGCTTGAGTTTTGCTAACAGTGTCATCCTTGGAAATAAGACATAGTGTCATCTGGTGCCATGTCACTCCATAGTGCCTGTCCACTTGACGCTTGTGGGATGTTGAAGAGAAGGCAAGGTGTAAAGGTGTAGGAGAGTGCCATGAGGGACATCTTGCATGGATTCATCCTTCCAACACGTGGTGATGCCGTGGAGAAGCCTGGCCCAAAAGAGCCACACCTGAGTCTCTGAAACATCGTGCAGAACCTCCTGTGTGTGACAGGTCTTCCCTCTGTCTGACCTCGCAGGATCATGGAAGTGCTCTGGGAATGGTGGCTCACACCCATGGTGTGTTCCTCTAGCTCAAGTGGAAGGAAATGAGGGAAGGGAACAAGGTCAGATGCTCCTTAGGAAAGGTACCCAAGTGTGAACAGTGCATCCATTCCTGGCCTACGTGTAATACCCTCACTGTGTAATACCCTCTAATATCCACAGAGCCAAACACCTCTCTGAAGAATGTCCTGGTACTTCCTTATGCCTTCCTTGAGCTTTTCTGCAATAAACTTGTTCCTTCATCACTCAAACGTTTATGTAGTTCCTTTGGAAACTTCTGTCTTTCCTAATGTTAACTGTTGGAACCCCAGGTTCTGACAGTCTCAGCCTTTCAGTGCTGACAGGCAGTGATCTCCAGAAGCTTCTGACTTTGACATGGATTTGTTTTTCCATTCTTCCTTGTGCTCACTGGGTTTCTTCCTCGTGGCTTTTAGGTCTGGTGCTTCTTTCTTTCTCTGAGAGAGCTGCCCTACAGCTTAACCCCTGTGCAAGGCAGCTCCATGGAAAGCCTTCTGCAGACTTGGAGGCTCGACCTTCTGCTCACCCTATTACCATACCTCACCATCCACTCCTCCCGTATCCTACAAACACTTCTGTTGGCCAGTATTTTGTTCATGGGACTTCTTTCTTTGAACTTCTTTCTTCCAAAATATCAGGCCAACACTTTCCTGTCACAAGGTGATAACCACACCCTTAAATCCTGAGCAGATCTCTTTTGCTGTGCTGCATGCCTGGGCTCCAGGAGGTCCAGAACACCTTCACCTCACATTGCTGAAGGAAACTCCATGGCTGTGGGGAATTTTGAATGGAGAACTCCCTTGATTTTGATTCCTCCACCAAGAGCTGAGCTGCTCTCTGGAGGACTGATGGGCCAGCAGTGGACAGAAAATGTAGCTGCAGCATTTCAAAGGGACAAATCCCAAGTGGACCCAGCCTTGCCCCCGCTAAGGGTTTCTCCCTCCTCCACCATGCTACCATGGCAAACCCCTGCAAGACACCAGCCCCATTCCAAGGACTTGCTCTTCGTTCACCAGCATCTGCAGCACTGCTTGCCTGGTGCTGAGGGTGGTGAAACAGGAAGCCTGCAGCAAGGGATTTGCCGCTATCGATATAATGTCTGGGAGGTGTCTGGAAAATACTGTCAGGGCTATGTCTGAATCAGCCTAAAAAACCCTGGCTGGAAGAGGAGGGAGTGCCTGGCCTGGGGGAGGAGAGCAGGAGCTGTTTGGGTCCCTGTCTCCATGGGATCCCCTACACACACGCACTCCATGTGCTGTGACCAGGGCTGGGGAATATTTCCAGCTATGTTTCCACCTGCTTCTCCTTCAGATCCATGGAGATATGGGTCTGGGTCATCCCAGGAGGGGACTACCCTTCAGCATGGGGCTGCTCCCCCATGTTCCACTGCCTCTGCCCAGCCCCTGGCTGGATTTGAGGCTTGGGGCTGCCTGCAGCTGCTCCACAGCTTGTTTTTCAAAAAAACTGAGTTGTGTTGAAAGGGAAGAGCTGAAAATATTTCCTGTGTGAGGGAAATAAGTGAGGTTAAAAAAGCTAGTGCTGGATGGCTTATTAAGGGATTGCTCTTGCATATGCTGTCAGCAGTGGATATTTGGGGTGCAAGCTCTTCCCTGTCTTCCTTCCTGAAGGGCAGAGCTGCTCTCAAGGCCTTGGAGGCAAATTGAGTCCTGTCCTTGTGCACAGATAAGCCACCCTGTGTATCCAAGGAAAAATTTTAATTAGAGGCCTTGCATATGGATGGCTGTGTGCAGGGAGCCTGGGCTCCCCACAGATTTGAAGCCATATCTATTGTGACTGGTTGGTGGCAGGAGGAGGGCGAGGAAGGCTCCCTCCTTGGCACTTCTGAGGAAAAACACCTCCCCAGCTCCTCCGGACCCCACGGGTAGAAGATGTTCTCCTCCTCCCCACCCCTCCTTCCCTGGGGGCTGCCCTCTCCTGTTCTCCTGCTGGCCTGGCCTGCCCCAGCCAAGGGAGGTGCACAGGGGACTCTTGAACATCATTGGTCTGAGAAGGTCTCCATGCCCTTAAAGAGAAGGTGGATTTTCTGCTGAGCCACCCGAGAAGCCCTTTTATACCTCCTTACGCAGCCAGCTGCCTGCGGCTCGTCTGTCCATCCTGTCCAGCCAGCACGACTCTGATTTTCTCCTCCAGACTTGGGTGAGCCTTTTTGCATATCTCCTAATGACCCAGCTTGCTCTTACGGAATGATGGGGGAGCAGATTTGCTTACCTGAGTATTAGGGAGATAAATACCAGGTGGGGGTGGCCTGCTGGGAGAAACAGGGGTGCCAATAAAACTTCCTCCATCCTTTGCTTGTTGGAGAGGGTCTGTGCACTGGAAAGGTTCCCTCTGTCTCTTCTAGTGAGCTTTTTTCTTTTTGATTTCGTGCTTTCCCCTCCCTTGGCTGGTTCTGCGCTCAGCTTGAGTGGCGAGGGCAAGTGGAGCCTAACGTTGACCTCCCCAGGGCCACAGGATTCAGGATCCTTGCCTGCGGTGACTCGGCTACGCTCCCTGCTTACACCCCTTCCTCCAGCTCCCCACCCGGCCCTTGCAGTGCCTTCCTCCCCAAAAACACCCTTGGACAGGCACCGCCATCCAAATTTATGGTGTCCTCCTGGCAGAACAGGCCGGCAGGAGAACAGGTCGCGGGCAGCGAGCTGCAGCCTGGCGTTGTCCCCTTGGCTCCCCGGCGTCGCTGCGGCCGAAGCGGGAGCGTGTGCTTGCGGGGCAGGGGTGTCGGTAAAAATAGCCGGCGTTCCTCGGCCGCCCCGGCCTCAGCTGCAGCTCGGCCACCTGCGGCGGCTTGTGCCGCGCATCGCTCCGACCTCCCCGAGTCACGGGGGCTGGCACCGGCGAGAGGCTGCCGTCCCAGGAGACAGCTGCAGCTCCTTCTGCAGCTCCCTGGCCATTTTTAGAAGCACTTTCCCCCCCTCCTCTCTGAAGTAATGTGATGGGCCTGCACATTTTCCAGGATAAAGTTTCCTTGGCCCTGCAAGCTGTGCCTCCTGCCTCGGGCATGAGCCCCCGTTAACACTTCCCCTCCTGACGGAGGACTGGCTTAGGAGATGCAAGCAGCAGGTACTGCTCTGCTAGAGAAGTAAAATTCTATTTGTGTGGAAATCGTTTACAGCAAAGGAAAGGTGCTCTTCCATCTCTTCCCTAATACGCTGCGTTGTATGTGTAAAATTCCCACTTAAACCGAATGCAAGGAATTGTCTGGGGAATTTTTTTGTGCCCGTATCAACTCAACTACAACTTCCTGCTCTACATCACCTGTGCTGAGGTTGTGCAACAGGCTCCCCAGTCCCACAGATTGTGTGTATACACTGGCAGCAGCGTCCTCTGAAGTCCTTCCTTGTCACCTGGGGTCACTGCCAACCCTTTGCAGGCTTTGGGATGTTTCTTATTTATGAAGTGAAGTAAGGTTGAGTAGCAAAGTGAAGCAGTAAACTGAAAATAGCTTTCGCCTTTTCTTCCTTCATTGAATAAAATGGTACCTGCAAGAATTACTGTCACAGATCTCTCTTTTTCTGGCCCAGCTCCACTGGTCTTTTCCAGAAGTCCCTTGATGCTGAGGTTTGTGTTGCTATGGGGAGATGTTTGCCTCTCATCCACAAACTGCAGCCTAGTTCCCTATATGATGAAAAATTGGTGAAGTTGGGAAACAAGAACAGACCTGTTCCTCATTTTGTTTTCTAGAGGAGTCTTGCTTTGTTTTCAAACCCAAGAAAGTGACCACCAGCATGAATAGTTATGAACTTTTTTCCTTGGTTTTCATTTCAGGCTCACAACCACCTAAACCAAGATGTCTGAGTAAGTTCCCATTTTTCTGTCTCTAATATATTGTTGGCATTTAAAACTTTTGTTCAAGCATCAACTTTTTATGCTTGTTAAGATTATTCTGCTTGTTTCCAGTTAGGATGCTAACTAACTGCCTTTTTTTCCTCTTTCCCTTTTCTCTTCCTTCCTTTCCTTGTCCATCTGCTTTTCCTGAACAGTGAAGAGGTAAGTGTGTTTTGCTGGGGTTTTTCCTTTAGCGATGCTTATGGCAGCAGCCCTGGCTTCGCCGTTCCTCCCTAGGAAAATCAGCTGCTGGGTGTGTGTGTGTGGGAAGATGGTTATTTTCTTGCTGACTCCTCCTGGTAAACACGTGAAGGAGAAAAAAAAATCCCTTTTGAAAGACTTTTTTTTTTCTCTCCTGGCTTGGAGTTAGATGCTTTTTTCCCTCCATTCCTGCTTCCCCAGCTGGCCACGAGATGGTGCTGGGAAGGCAGAGGTGCAGAGCTGCCTCTCCTCCATCATCCATCCACCATCCCGCCCTTGGCCTAGCATCCTATCCTCTCCTTCTCCACATCTAGCCCTTCATTTTTCTACACACTGATCACTTCTCAAAGGCAATCCAAGGAGACCTGGATCCAGGGGAGTGTGAGCAGGGTGGAGGTTGCATTCTTAGCAAGTTTTCCCTGGCTTCTGTCAGAGCCAAGTGGGGCTGGGGGCGTCTGGAGAAATGCAGGGGAAGGTGTGAGAGGATTGTTCGTGGCTTTGTCACTCCACATTTCCTCTTAGCAACTTGCTCCATCCTTCATTTCTGCTTGGCATCTCCCCATATGTCTGAAACACCACAAGCTCCAGCTTGTTCTCCCTGAGGGAAAAGAGGATGTCAGGGACACATAGAAACGCCACAAAATGGTGCTGATATCCAACACCAGTCTTTTACTCCCCGTCAAACCCAGACCTCCCAGAAAAGGCTGGGAGGACACTCTTTGCTAAAATATAAGTTTTCAGATGGAGAATAAGCCCTGGACTAACAGCCCTCAAGGGATCTGATTACCTGATGGTTAATGGTGTGCTGCATCTCTGAGCTGGGTGCCTTTTCTCTGCAGAGCCCTCCAGCCCGGTCAGGAGGGCCTTGGCACCATTTGCATCTGCAAGACATGTCATATCTTTTTACATTTCACTCTGCACATCCTTATCCACTTCCTCCTCTATGCAGCACAGACCCACACCCAAGTGTTGCTTTCTATTCCCTGCCCCTCAGCATATCAGATGTGTTTCCCCTGGGCCAGCCCAACTCAGCCGTGCCCTGTCTTCTGGGTGAAATGCTCAGGAAACAGCTGAAATGCAGAAGTTGTGGGTTTTTTATAAATAGGAGTCCTGTTGCTGCTGGTCCAGCATGACAAGTACAGAAGGGCAGCCTGTGGTTGTGTCTGTCCTCCAGCTGTGATGAGCCCCTGCTTCAGCATCACTTGCGCTGGGTCTTTTCAGCTCCAAGAAATTACACAGCCTTCACGTTTTCACCTGCCTGGCTGTCCTTGTCACCAGTGTGTCAAAAGGACATGTGCCCCAGCCTGCTCAGAAAGACATCCCACAGCTCCTGAGTGCCCGGGGACATGGGTGTCATTAGCTTGAGAGCAAAGTAAAACACATCTGAGTGAAGAGGAAATTAGAGAAAAGGCTAAAAGTCCCAAGAAGACAAGTTTGAAGCCATATCTTATACATATATTTTCAAGTTCATCACCCTTGTTATCTTTTCCTGAGGAACTTTGTAGGTTTTAGTTGCCTGAGGCTGGCAAAGCTGGGTTCAGCAGGGAGCCTCTTCCTTGAGTGCTGCTGGTTTGGGGACCAACTCTGTGTCAAGCTGTCCATCCTGGCTGGAGCCATCTTGCAGGTCCTTGCTGGACTGTGGCACTGCATGGGGAAGGGCAATGGAAAGGGGAATGGGCACCTGATAACCTGCTTTTCTCTTGTTTCTTCCACTTACAGAAAAGGAGGAGGGCAGCCACTGCCCGCCGGCAGCACCTGAAGGTACGTGGCACTGCTGTGGCTATGTGCTGTGTGTCCCGACCTTCCCATCTCCCATCCCAAGCCAGCCAGCTCTCAGCACTCTCCCTACTAGAAGAGGCCATGATGCACAATGTGGGAACCTCCCACCTTACTCCTTACTGGGTCTCCATCATGTCCCTTGCTTGGAAATGGTGGTGGTATTGATGGGAACTCCCCAAGCTGCCTCTCCATCAGGGCTCCCACTCCCCTGAAAACCCCCCTGCCCTCCTTCCTTGCCTCCACCCTGCACTGACCCTTCTCCTGCTGCCTTCCAGAGTGCTATGCTCCAGCTTGCTGCCACTGAAATAGAAAAAGAAGCAGCTGCTAAAGAAGTGGAAAAGCAAAACTACCTGGCAGAACATTGCCCTCCTCTGTCGCTCCCAGGATCCATGCAGGAACTTCAGGTACAGGTTTCTTTAACCTTTTCACAGTGCTGGAACAGAAAAGATTTGACTCCATCAGTCAGCCCGGTGGATCTAGACTGGCCTTCCCATCTTGACCCTCTTCTTACCTATGTTGCCCTGGAGCCAGATGGACACTGAGAGGCTGGCTTGAGAGGCAGGTGGGGTCTCTCTGCAAAAATAAGGGGTCTGTCTGGCAGGAAAGATGTGTTTAAAATGATGTGTTGAGGCAGCATTTGTGTGAAGCCAGTAACATGGAGATTAGGAGCTGGCTGACAAGCCACTCTTCACCTCAATCCCATCTTGTCTTCTGGGCTGAGGGCTTTCAGAGCCAGAGCAGTCAGGAGAGAGGAATCATGTGTGTGGGTCTTAGCAGTCAACATCCCTCTCTGCTTTCCTCCCAGGAGCTGTGCAAAAAGCTTCATGCCAAGATAGAGTCAGTGGATGAGGAGAGGTATGACACAGAGGTGAAGCTACAGAAGACTACCAAGGAGGTGAGTTTCCCCTGGAGCCATCCTTCAGGGGAGTCTCCAGCCTGTTCCTCATGCCTCATGAAACCCATGCCCTGCTCTCTCTCCAACCCCCCTCATTTCATCCCCCCAGCTGGAAGACTTGAGCCAGAAACTCTTTGACCTGCGTGGCAAGTTCAAGCGGCCACCGCTGCGCAGGGTGCGCATGTCCGCTGACGCGATGCTGCGGGCCCTGCTGGGCTCCAAGCACAAGGTCTGCATGGACCTCCGAGCCAACCTGAAGCAAGTGAAGAAGGAGGACACTGAGAAGGTATCCTTCCCTCTCCCCTTTTTTCCCTAACAGGAGTTGCTCCCCACCCTTCAGGGCTCGCACTTCCCTGTATGATAGACAGGGTTGAGAATGACTCTTTCCCCATAAAGTTCTTCTTCCTGCTCGGTATTTCCTCCTCTGGCACCCGTGATGTTGAAACGGGAGGGTGCAGTTCAGAAAGATGTATAGCACGGGTGGAACTGGGTTCCTCTAGCTGATGTGGGGGTTTCCATGGGTGGACTGGTGTAGGGCCCTGCCCCAGTGGGTTCTTACCCTGGGGGGCACCACTCACACCAGCGCAACCATCCTCCCCCAGGAGAAAGATCTCCGCGATGTCGGTGACTGGAGGAAGAACATTGAGGAGAAGTCCGGCATGGAGGGCAGAAAGAAGATGTTCGAGGCTGGCGAGTCCTAAGCACCTGCGCCTCCATACCTGTCCTCCTCTCCCCGCTGTCCCCGCTGCCCCGCCGGGCTCAGGGGCGCTGACTGGGTGCCATTTCTCTCTAGTTTTGTGAAGAGCTGCATCGTGGCAGCAGTGATGTAAATAAAGCTTTGGTGGGAGAGGTGGGTGTTGCCTGCCTGGGTGGCCAGACCCCGACTCATGCCGTGGTGCCAGCAGGGACTGCCTCACTGTGGGAGCCCTGGTGGGGATGGGGAGGCTTTGGCAGGGGCTGTGCTGAGGAGATGGGGACCTCTCTGCTGTTGGCCCCCCTCCAAAGCTGCAGATGCTGTGCCCTTCCCCAGTGGTGAAGAGACAAAGAGAAAACAGTCCAAGCCCCAGGAGGTGTTGCAGAACCTCAGCCCATGACGGCATCAGCAGGGTTGTGGGGAAGAGCTGGGAAGGGGGGAGAGGGGTGGCACCTGCAGGGCAGGAACAGACCCTTTGGCTCCAGTGGGATTTGGGAGGTGCGAGTCAGGACAACCTTGGCAGCACCTGCAGCAGCGCTCTGGGACTGGTACAGTGTAGGATGCTGTGGTTTAGAGATGATGGCTGTCACCAGAGTGGCATGGGCAGCTGGGGGGTCACTCCTCTCCCTGCCACGGTGGGAATGCCCATGCCGCCCACTTTTCTTTTGGGTTAGCCCAGCACTTCCAAATTTCCAGCTGCTGACATGTAAAATCTTAAATCAGTCTCAGTGGTTTTAAGAAAAACAACGAAACGAAAAAAAACCCCAAATTCACCTTCCTTCTGCTGTCTCCCATCCCCCCAAACCCTCAGCCCATGAAGTTTCCGGCACAGCTCACTTCTGCTGAGCACAGGAAAAGCGAAACAGTGGCAGCACCCACTGTTGCTGGAGCTGTCCGTGGGGCCGCCGTGCCAGCCAGGGGAGAAGATGTCAGACTCGGAGGGGTGCCAGGAGGGTGCAGAAGGAGTGAGCCAAGTGGGAGATGAATCCCCTGGGGAGAACGAGAGGTGAGGCCTGGGGACACCACAGCTGCCTTCCAGTCCCGGGATACCAGGAAGCTGGGAAATTGGGAGGGCATGGTGGGAAAGGAGGATGTGCAGCCAAAACAATGATGACCCACGAGGCTGGAATGGGTCAGATGTTCTGTCAGGCTTTTGACAAGCTTCTCCAGCTAGGAGGAGACTTAGATTTCCTAAAGGTCTCATCCCCTTTGAACTTCAAAGCCCTGGGGAGGGGGTTGATCCAGTGGGGAGCCCCAGCTCCAGAAGCAGGCAAGCTCAAGTGAGGGGTCTGGTGACCTGGAGCTGCTCTGCAGCTGAAATCAGCCCCCTCTCTAAGACCTCTCTAGTGTGGAGATCAGCCGCCTCCTCTCCTTGCTGGGCACGTCTGATTTCTTGCTGCATCCCCTACGTCTCCAGCTGAATTAGCCTGGCAATGTTTCAGGCTGGCTGCTGTAAGTTATATATCTCCCTGTGCCTCTGCTCTGCTTTATTGCTTTATCAGCAGAAACTGTAAAATTTGGGGGTCTCTTCACTTGAATACAGACAGCTTTCCATGGGGGCTAAAAGAAGATGGATCAATAGCAGAGACCACATCTGTCTGTGGTGGAGGCAGACAGATAAGCTCGGCCAAAGTGCATCACCCAGAAGTACTCAGATTTGGACTGGGTTCAGGCTGAGCATCCAGAGAGCTTAGGAGGTTGCCTGATTTTTCACCTCCAGCTTCAAAGCTTGCATTAGCATTTCTCCCCAAGGCTTCTGAGAGCCGGCACAGCTAATGTTGACAGGAAAAAAAACCCCGTGAGTGACAATGAGAGGAGAAAGGTGTGTCATCTCCTGTCATCAGTGGCTGCAGCAAGTGCTTCGGCTGACACCTGCCAGCAATTAGCCTTGGCTGAAGATTTGACTGGAAGCTTCAAAAGGTGCTAGAAGGCTCTGTGCATGACTCGCTGCTGAAACAAAGGGGAAGCCTTGGCTGCTGGGGGAGCACAGGGCTTTCCTCAGCACCGGGATCCATGTGATTCCCAGCATCGTTCCCGCCTGGCTGTGCCTCTGCCGCAGGCTCGGCTCACCTTGAGCAGCAAGGAGCAGGTGCTGTGCGCGGCCCAAGGCAGGCAAACCTTCCTGCTCCCCTCTTGCTGCAGTAAGTGCAGGTACTTTGGTGCAGGCAGGGCCACTGGTGGGGCTGGGTCAGCTTGTTCCCTTGTCTGTTTCCTGCTGGAGTTTCAGCTAAATAAAAGGCTGTCTGGAGGAGTCTGTTCTGTAGCACTCAGAGCCTTACAGCCTTGTTTAGAAAGAGTGTGAACACTGACAGCAGGGTGGCACAGCCCTTCCTCTCTAGCTGTGTTTTAGAATCTCAATGAAATATGAAACTTGATGGCAAAAATAGCGAGCAGAAATGAGTTCCTCTTTGTTTTAAAAATATGAAGAATGACTTTCCCTTACAATTTGTATAATAGTTTCATGTGCAGCTCTAAACTTCTCTTGCTTTTCCTTGTGCTGTTTAAACACTTGCTAGACTGTGGTGATTTCCACTCCCAAAATGGAGGAAGGAAGGGTTTACTTGCTGTTTGGGTCTACCTTTTCTCACCCTGTGGCTAGCTTATCTCCTTGATCTCCTCTCCTTGATGAAAAAGCTCTTTTCAAGCTGACCCATGGATGAATGGAGGCAGGATAAGGTTCTGAGGACAGCCTAAAGCATGATGGATGTCAGAGCAACCAATCTTGTGATGGAGCTGCCCGGAAAGCAAATCCCAAGGCTCCTGGGTGTAATGCACAGTGGGAGATGGCAGGAGAAAAATATCAGTGCTGTGTTTCCTTAAACAATGCATCTTGTCTATTTAACTGTGCCCAGTGTATATAGAAGAGGAGCTTGCATTAGAAAATGTCCTAGAAATCTTAATTTGAACATGGCCTATTCCGTTTCCTCACGCGAATTGGGACATACTGGACACGCTTAAACCAGACCAGTGTTATGCTCTCTTCCATGAACTGGAATTGCCATACGGGAAACTGCTGTGGTGTGAGCCTTCCCAAATAAGCGAGAAGCTGGGGGGAGCTCTGGGGAGGTGGCTGCTTGGGTTGTCCTGCCTTGATGGCCAGAGGTTGGGAGCCCAGGATGTACAGGGTCTGTTACCCAGAGCTCTCTCCACAAAGCTCTGGAGGCTTCAGGTAACCCCTGCCCTTAGTTCCTACATCCCTTTGGCTGTGCTCTGCAGGATATCTGCACCTGGGAGGCAGATTGGCTTTTCCCAAATTTCCCTGTCTCTGTCCTCCTGGGGCTTCCCTCCCCACGAGCTGCAGAGCAGGGAGCCCTTGGCAGCCCATGTATGGTCACTGCCTGTGGGGAGGCTCTGCTGTGCCAGCAAGCCCCAGGCTTTTCCTTGCCATGTCCATCCCCAGCTGTCTTGAATTCTCCAGATCCTTAGAGGAGTCTCAAGGGTCTTTGCTGAAATGACTGCTGTTGCTAAGTATACCCATGGCTGGAAGGAGGTTGTTTGGGAAAGCTGATACTTGGAGAGTTTTTGGACCCCTCAGTACACCAGATTCCTTGGGGGTAGAATGGAGAGATGGCTGATCCCTGCTCAGGAGTGACTGGTCACAGTTTGACCCAGCTGGGCTCATTAAAGTGGAAAAATAGTAAGAAAATTAACAGGAGGACCAGATGGATTATTTAATGAAGCTGGGTTATACTTATGGTTTCCAAATTGGATATAGGTGCTCTGGCAGTGGCATTAGGGATAAAGAACTGCCTCTAATTATAGGAGGTATCAGGTGCCTTCACTGTCCTTTTCTCCTTGGGGGAAAAAAAATAAATTAAGCCTGGCTTGCCTCGCCTTGCCTCCGAGCTTATTTTGCTATGTAAAGCTATGGGTTTGGAGGAGTGTGTGTTACAGCAAGGGACTGCCCAGCGGCCTTCATCTGAATTGCACTTTTCTTTTGAAAATACAGAAGACTCTCTGCTGGCTGGAAGGCTGGCTTTTTTAAAACTCTTGGTGTGAAGTCTGGCTCTGAAGCTTGTGGGAATCCCTTGCCCCTGGATTTTGTAAGGTGAACTTACTTCAGAGAGTTTAGGGCTTTTCCCCAAATCTGAAAACCTTGAGATAACTGGAAGGGCTGGCTGTGCAGCAGGGAAGTGCTTTTAACCTTGGCATGCCCTGGGGATCCTGGGCCCCTCTGCTCTGACCCTCACTGACCTTGCTAATCCAGGCCTGACTGATGCCCTGCCTGCATCCCCCCTTTGCGTCCGTCACCCCTGTGACCCACGTGCCCAACTGTGGGGTCTGCCTGGGGGCTGAGCTGACTCCTTGCTGCCCTGGTGCTCTACCCAGAGCTAGGCTTGCTCCCAGCTAGGCACTCATCCAGCCTGGCTGCTGCCTGTGTCAGGACACTGACTCACATCTGGACAGACCACCTGGCCAGGAGGTGCTCCGAGACCTTGTCAGCACCGTGTTTGTGTTGGGAACATCTTTTTCTTTGAGGGGAGTGGGAGTCCTGGCCCAAATACAGTTGTTGCTCAGGCTCAGGAGGCCTTGGCATGACCACCAGACTCCTGAGAATGTAATCTGGCTCTGACTGACTGCAAACCTGCAGTGGGGTTCAGGGGCTCACAGGGAACAGCACAAGGATTTGGTGCTCTCACTCCATCTTCCCCATGCAGCCCTCCTGGCACAGTCTGGCTTTGCAAACCTGCCTGGGAGGGATGGTGTCTGCCCACCTGGAACAGGTGAGGGAAGGCTCTGCTCCCCCAGCTTGCACAGCAGCTTGGACCTCCTGTAGCTGCAGTTCCTGTTCCCTTAATATGAGTCCAATGAACTCCTCATCAGGCTGACTCTTTGGGGATTACTGAGGAGGTGCTTTGGCCTCCTTTGAAGACAAGTGCACGGGGAATGGATCTTCATGGTGTGGTTCTGTTCTAAAGCCTTTCAGGACGAGAAGCCTTGGGGATGTCCATCAACAAAAGGAAGACACAGGGGTGTATTCGTATGATAATGGCTCAGGCCTCTTTACCCGGGTCATGTTCTGGATCATGGCCATCTGGTATGGGTCAAAAAATATGTCCTAGGAGGTGCTGCACATGCTGGGAAAGCAGCTGTCCTGCATGGCATGAATTTGGCACGATCAGTACTAGAGGAGCACCCACAGTGCCCAGCCAAGGTCAGGGTGTCACCATGGTGAGTGCTCTGTGGCCATGCCTGTGGCCTCCTGCTGCAGGGAAAGAGGACAGGTTATCTCTAGTGGAAGGCCACAGCTGAGGTTGAGATGTTTAGGAAGGGGAAGGGATGCCCTGACTGTAGAACTTGCCCACTGTGGGTTTGGTACCCGGAAGAGGTGGTTTCCTACTGGACCTGTGTGACATCTGCCAGGCCTTGGCAGCTGTCTTAGGTAACCCAGGGCATCCCACACTTGACACCTATGTTTAGGCTCCTGAATTGCTCCCTGATTTCCCAGTATCATCTAGGAAGCACAGGCCACTAGTAGGATTTGAGCCCAGCTCTGCTGAGGCTTGGCCAGGTATCTCGCAGTCCTCAGCCTGTCCATGTGTTCCATAGAGGCTCAGTCACGAGTGGGTTAACCAGCCCCACTTGGAGCCCATGGATGTTTTCCTTGCCAGTGTATCTGTCCTAACACACACCAGATGTGTGAGGCAGCCGCTGAAGTGTCTTAATCCCAGGTTTCGGCACTCAGAGTTGTCTTTCTCACGGGCAGGTCTCCAGGGGCTTTCTGGGGGCTCCACTCTTGCAGCCCCCATCGTCTGCAGGAGAACTTGCAGCAAGGCAGGACAGAATATCTTCTGTTATTTGCTGCTTTAAACAAGCCCCTCCTGGGATGGGCTGCTGGGGCTGGCAGCAGAGCTCCATCTTCAGTCATCCGGGGGAGTGTCAAACCCAGGAACTACTCGGGTTCAGCCCATCTCACACGAGCAGCGGTGGTTCCTAGCAGCCTGGTGCATATGGTAACTGGCCAAGGAATACATGGCTAAAGAGGAAGATACAGGAGCAAACCCAGCTGGGTTTATTAATGAATGGAAATGGCAGTCAGTGGGCTTCTATTGGCTTTATCGGTGACTTGCATCCAGCGGTCTGAAAACCTGGGGCAGTCTGCAGGCAACTGCTCTGAGAAGTGCAAGACTCGGATTAGCTGGAGCTCCGTTTATTTGGATTTCTCTTGCTATCGCACAGACATGTAGGCCCAAATGCTTTTGCCAGTGTATGTCAGCACCTCCCCTCTGCCTGCCATAAAGAAAGCTCTGCCAGTTTGCATCAGTTGGAGGTCTTTGGTTCTTTTGCTTACATGCTCATTTTGAAAACAGATATTTTTTTTTTTAGGGATTCATTCTGCATTACCAAGGAAGCCTCTCTCCCAGCTCTAGGTATCTGTTGCTTGCTGCAGCTGAGTAGACAGTTTGTGCAGCGCCTTTTATCAAGTCCTTGCCCGATAGTTTGGAAAATATGATCTCTTCTTCTGTGCTTGTGCATGCCTGTGCTTTTCTGCTGCAGAAGCAGTTTCCTTTCCAGGGCAAGCTTGCTTTGGAGCCATTAGCATTGACAAACCCTGAACTATTGACAGACCCCAAACAATCGTAGCTGCCAGCTATTTGGGAGGGGCAGAGTTCTCCCCCAATACAATTGATGACAATAACAATTTCCTCTTAAAATAAGTGCCTCCTTGCAGTTGTCACGTAGCTTCCCATAACAGGAGCTGACAGCATTGTGCCCCAGCTGAGCTGCCTTGAAGGGCAGACCACTGTGATACACAGGCTGCTCTGGTGGGACTTCTTCCTCGGGGTGGCATTTGTCTCTTCTGCTGCTTCTCCATTCCAGTTGCCATCTTCCTGCACACAGCATTAGCTGCCCTGTGTGCAGAAAGGCTCTTCTTAGCTTTCTTTTTGGGCCTTGCTTTGGAGCATTAATGACCATCTTCCCCCTTGATGGAGCCACCTGTCTCCAAGCTTTTTGGATACACAAAGATACTTTTGTGAGCCCTTTCAAAACAGCTCCTGTCTTTTGCCCAGCTTCATGAGGGAAGCGTGGATGGGTATGGGCAAGCTGATATTAGATGCCTTTCCCTGGGACAAGGAGCAACTTGAAGTGAGGGATGCAGGAACTGTCAGATGGTGCTTGGGAGTTCCTTCTTACCCATTTAGTCTCCCCTGACCCCAGCTGGAGTAACAGCCCGGCAGTGTAAAGCGGAGATTAATGGTTGCTAAAACTGCTTGTGTTGCACAACACGGTGCTGCATCAGAGCCTGGAGCCAGCTGCAGATGAGCTAATAAGTTTATATTGGGCAGAAGCTGTATTTTACTTCTTGAAAGCTGTGTGGTCAGCTGAGCAGCACGGCTCGACACAGGGCTGCGCTCGCGCAGTGGAACTCGCCTACAAGCCCATCCACAAAATGTGCTGCATGGCTCTGGGTGATGCTTAAACATGCCACACAGATGCCACCTGGTGAAGGAAGGTGGTGCCTCTGTTACTGGTTGTGCACCTCTTATACCCAACATGGGAGATGTCTGAAGGCATCTTCAGCTGCCCAGTGTCCATCTAATCCACCTAGTCAAAGCAAAGACCATCCCATTCATTTTAAACAGGCATTCAAAATTCAAATTCATTCAGCAGCTTTCCAAACCTTGGTGAGCACTTGTGACTAAGCAATGTGATGCTATAAAAAGACCTTTTTTTAGACTTTTCCTACAGTGTCTGCTGGGGGAAGACAACCTCTTGGCAGCAGCTGCCTGTATCTTATCCATCCTGGCTGGAGTCCTTTGTCCTGCTTCTTGGCCTTGTGGTAGACAAGCATCCCTAAGAGATGGAGCCTGTCTCCTCGGGGCCAACAGTTCTCCTCTTGTCCTGTAATGACCCTCCTGTGTGGGATGGGAGTGTCTTATCTGCAGCCATTGTTTTGTCTTCCTGTCTCTTTCCCAATGGCTTTGTTGATTTAGCATCATATATAGATAGCAGTGCACAGTATCAGTAATGATGCTGGCTTGTCATGCTGGACCAGCTGCACTCCTCCAGGGCTTGGCTGAGTCCCTTGGCCCTGGTCTGGGAAACCCGGATGGTGGCTCACTGCAGTGGCTCAGGTGGTCTCTTGCTGTTTGCACAGCCCTTGATGCAACGGGGGCTCAGATCTCCTTTAGCTATGCCGGGCTGCCCCATTAATGCTTCTTTCCTCCCCCTGGTTTGTAAATCCATCCTTTGTCCTTGTGTGTATCTCCCCTGGAGCAAAAGCATCTTCTCTTACAAGGCTTGTAAGCTTGCATCCTCCCCTCTCACTGATAAATGAAACAAACTCTTGGGGTTTTAGGTTTATGGATGTACCCCAGGGAGTGTCCCTTTTCCATTCTGCGTGAGGGTGAGAGGTAGCGGTGGGGTAGAGGAAAAAGGATGCTCCTTCTAGATCAGGCTTTTGATTCCCTCTCCTTTCTGCCTCTTTGGATATCATAGGAAGACAGCTGGCATTGATCCCATGCCAAATATTTCAGACTTGGTATGACACAGTGTTTGTTGGCTGTTTCGACCCACAATTACACATGTTTTTCATGGTGCTCCTCTGAGCGCGTGGGCCTGGCAACAACTCTGAGCCAAGACAGCTCCCGCCTACAGCACCCCCTCCCTGAACACCCCTGGGGTCGTGCACTGGCTTGGGAATATCCTCTCCTGACTCATGGCCAGGACAGAGGAAGGCTTGCTGGGGAGCATTGCTGGGACTGGACTCCTTGCCCTGCCCCCTGAGCGAATTGCAGAGGTGAGGCGCCCTGCCCTCCTGGCAGCACACTCTGGTGCTTGTGAAGAGCTGTTCTGGTGGGAAGGAGCCAATGTGCTGCTTTTGGCTGCTGGTCCTGCTGTTTCCTTGGGATTATCTCTTGATTGCCTGTCTTGGTCTCTGTATTTGGCTGCCCAAAAGTGAGTGCTGGCAGAGTACGCTGGACTGAGTTAAGTGGGAATTTGGGGTGAAGGTGAGGTGGGCAAACCCCAATCCTCAGGCCAATGTGTAAACCACACCATCTATGCAGCTGACGTACCAATGGTGTGCCCTTTTCCCTGAACTGGGGCCCTTGAGGGGCTGGGCAAACGCTGATGCCTGCCAGGCTGGTTTCAAAGTGCTGGATACACATGCCTGGTGAAGAGAGGCTGGTGGGATGTTGGGATAGGGGGAGAGGTTTGGGATGGCAGAGGGAAAGATGCAAACCAGAGATGCGCCCCCTCCCCGCCCCCCATCTACTCCATTCTCCTTGGGGGCTGCTGGTGGAGGCACAGGGTGTTCAGCTGAGATAGGGCTTTTAGTCCTTGCTGAAGATGTGAGGCTGTCCCTGTGATGAGAACATCTTCTTGGGGTGGGATCCACCACTGACATGCAGGCATGGACCTCTGGAAACCATGCTGGCAGACAGTGGCACTTGTAAAGGACTGGCCCTTGCAGTGACTGCTTTGGGGCTTATGCTGACAGTGGCTGACATCCCAGCAGTATTGGAGAGAAATGCTGGAGCTGTATTTCCTCACTAGCAGGACTAGAGTATTTTTGGGTTTGTTTTTTTTTTTTTCCCTTCGACCATGTGTGAGTCTTCAACTGATTTTGCAACTAGTCCTACATAGCAGAATGATTGTGTAATTAACGGGAACTGCTGCAGCCCTATCTCACTGGGACTTCAGCCCTCCTTCCCACAGTGATTGGGGCAGGCCCCCTCTCTCTCCCAGCAGCTCACCTTCTCTGCTTTCCCTGCTGCTGGGAAGAGTTTGGGGAACTGGAGTGCCATACAGGGTGCTCCAGGCACCCCAGTTCCTGTACTGGGGTGCAGTTTTGCTGCAGAGATTTATGGTGGTTCTCCTATCTTAAACTGTGCCAAAAAATAACAGATGAATTAATTCTTTGTTTTTCTTCCTGTGTCCACTGTACTCCTACCCGCTTCCTGGTGGGAGCAGGGGGTTTGTTTCTGTGAAAGGATCCGAGCAGCTGTGGGACTGATGCTGACCTTACTGTTCCTGGATACATGGTGTGACTCACGCTGATGCATGTGGCAGTGAGAGGCAGGAGAGGAGAGGGGACCCAGGGTGCCTCTGCACTCTAAGGCAGTGGTGTGGGATTTCTCCTGCACTGCTCCTTCTCTGTGGGCACATCTTCTGTGCTTTTGAATAGTGGATGTAAAGGCTCCCTGCCCCACAGAGACGGGGATAGTGACTCTGTCCATGTGCCACTTAGTGCACAGTTCCCTCCCTTCTTGCAAGCTGGGAGTCTTGCTCTGCTCTCCTCTCCCTGTGGTCCTGCAAGACCCTGCTGATGCTGGAGGAAGGATGAGTTTTCTTGTCATATTAAATACCTTTCTCAAAGATGAAAGCCAGGGAGAAGGGCAGGAAACCTTCCCCAGAGGTCGAGTGGCCTGGCCACCTTGAAAGATTTTTCCAGGCGGAGTTCAGTACCAGGAATTTCTCTCCCTGGGAGCAACATAGAGCTGAGCCTGCTGCCTGTTGCAGTTAAGGGACCCCCTTCCTCACTGCTTCACTTCTGGTGTTTCCAAATTATCTTAGCACCTTAGACCAGTAAGAGCTAATGTCATGACCTCTCTCCGGTCCTGCATTTCATCATCCAAGCATGGTTTTTGTCAGCCCTGCTCACTGAAAGCACCATCTCTGAGAGGCAGTCAGTCCTGGAACTGGGGTGGAACTCTGCCAAGTGCTTTCAAGACAAGGAGCTCATGCTGGCATCCTCTGGGAGTCAAACCAGAGTGGAGCCAAGGCTCTCTTGCTGGGGGAATTAACAGCTTTTCCCTCTGCCCATTTACACAGAGAATCTCGCCTCCGATAGGTAGCAGCGTCCTGTTGCCCCCAGTAGGCTCCTGCCTTCTCCTGGTGACTGTCTGCATTCCTCCTTGCCCCTCCTCAGCTCCCTGTGGATCATCTGGCATCTCTGCCTGAATGAAGAGTGCTTGCAGTGATTTCATTCAGCCCCCAGTTGCTGCTGGCCCATGGCTGCGAGCTACATCTCTGCCTGCCAGGGCTCCTCCAAGTTGCATCCTTGCCTGGCTCGGACCATGGGAGTCAGTGGCAGGTTTGGGCCGATTCTCTCCAAGAAGAAAACCCTGTAGGTGCACACTTCATTTCAACTCTGGCCAACTGTGGTGAAGTCAATAGGAATGTTCACATGCTTAAACCTAATTACTCCTGCAAGCACTTGCAGGGCTGGGACAAGCTCTTTTTTAGCAACACAGATCTTTTGTGGTGGATCTCTTGCATCTTCTCACTGAATTTAGAGAGAAAAATATGCAGTGTGGTATCATCTGAGCAGCCCACAGAGTGAGGCCAGCATCAGTGTCTGTGCTTTGTGGTTTTTGTTGTTCATAATCACTTAGGCGATGCTTAGTAAATACCTGCGGGGAAAAAAACCAAGCTGTTTTGAAATGAAGAGACAGTGGAAAGGAGGGCAGGCACTTCCTTTTTTTAAATTGAGATTTCTTGGTGTATGTCATGGGCAACTTCCCCGTTTCAGCTTACCAGGCGTCAAGAAACATTTCTGCAGAAGTGATTGAAAGGAAACGTGTAAATGAGATGAGAGGGACTGAAAGCAGAAGGAAAGTGAGGGTCTCAGCAGAGTGGTTCCATCATAGCTGCTCCCAGTTTGGAGACAGCCAGAGGAATATGCCCATTTACCTTGGGGAACATGGGCAGGCCATGCCATGAGCACCAGAATGTGTAAGCATAAGGCAGGGCTGGAACTTGCTAAGTGCAAGTCCAGGCACCTGTTGGTTTGGCATGGTAGAGGATCTCTTTTCACCCAAAAAGCACACGCGGACCAGGAGATGAAGGTTAGGGAAAAAGCCTCTTGTTTTTCTTCCCAAGACTATTTCCATGAGGAGGTAGCATGAAGAACAACCATCTGAATGTGTGGCAGATGGGCATTTTGTTTTAGCAGGTGGCAATCATAGTCCTTCATCAAACATTCACGCACTTCCTTAATCCCCTGAAATATCAATGTTTCATGGAGGCAAGCCAGATTTAGCCAGATTTTTTTCCTCTTGCCCAGTTTGATGGCTGGGAAAACTGAGGCACGGGTGAGCTGGTCACTCAGGTAGGTGAGGAGGGAATGCTTGAGAGCAGAAGCAGGGTGTAGGCTGCTTGCCTGCCTGAGGCTGCAGCTCTGTGGCCTCCCCCAAAATCCAGCTGCTATCTCCATCCCGGGAGAAGATTTTTCTCTGGTGTGGCATTTCCCAGTGCAAAGCCCCTTCCCTATTAATCTGACTCTTGGCTCACCTTCGGACGTGTGGGGACTGTTTGGAGGTGAGACCTTCATGCAAGACTTCTGCTGTGAATGGAGCGGGAGTGATTTACAGCCCGCCGAGTGCAAGTTGCCAACCTGGATTTCTGCTCCCTAGTTGCTTTGTGTAATCAGAAAAACAGTGGTGTAAAGGTGGTAAAAAAAAAAGAAAAAG
>VXBT01001564.1:1037212-1068565 GCA_013400235.1 Oriolus oriolus | reverse complement strand
AGGAGAGAACCCCCCTCGCAGGGGAGTGGGGAGCGCCGGGCTTTGTGCTGCGGGGCCCGCCGGCGGCTGCGCTCCCAGAGATTCTCCCGTGACACTTCCACGAGGCAGAGGGGGAGGAGGAGGAGGAGGTAGAGGTGGAGGAGACAAGCCGGGGGTGTGGAGCAGGGGGGGCTAGCAGAAACAAAAGGAAACCAGCTGCAGAACTTCCTGAAGGCGGAGAGGGGGCCGCGGGAGCGCGCAGTGCCGGGCGGCTGCCTGCGGCGCTGGGGAGGGGGCGGCAGCGGGACCCTGCCCGCCGCGGCTCGGCCACCATGACCAGCGCGATCCTGAGGAGGAACTCCAGCAAGCAGGGCCTGCAGAACCTCATCAGGTGAGCGCCCACCTGCCCGCGGGGCTCCGCTCCCGGCTCCGGCTGGATGTGCCCGCGCCGAGGGGCGCGGTGGGGGACGCCGGGGGGGAAAGGGAGCGTGCGTTTCAGACCGACCATCTTCGTGTCCCTTCAAATCGGCTGGGTTTCGTCCTTACCCTGGTTTTCCAGCAGACCCGCTGCATTGGAAGGAAGGATAATAGATAACCCTCCCTCTCCTCCCCAAAAGCTGTATGAGAAAAGCAGATTTGAACTTACTGATGGCTTTTCCAGGAGCTGCCAACTGGAATAACCGAGCACAACTGTACTGTGACACTCACCTGAGCCGCTGGTTCCCCCTCTCCCTGCAAGGGATGTCTCAGTACGTGCCGTTTTGTGTCTCCTGAGTGCTGAACGCTTCTGCCTAGAAAAAGGATTTTTCTTTTTTTCCCCCAGGAACTGTGCGTTGTGCACGCTGTGATGTGCGTTTTTAATTCAGAGATCGGTAAAGGGCCGGATCCTCCCAGGGCTGCAAGCTGACACTGCTCTTTTTTTCGATTTAATTGATCACAATAGTGCTTTGAACCTTTCTCTCAGAGTATAATTGCCAGGGCAGGGAGGTGGATGGCTCATTTGGGCTTATTCCCGTTTGTCAGCCGGCGCTGAGCCGGGGAGGACGGCTACATTGTCTGCTGGCTTTGGGATTCCCTGCCATGCGGTCACTGTGCTCTTCCCTGGGGGCTGGAATTGCTGCTTCCGTCCGTGGGTCTCTGGGATCCACCTACGGATGATGGTGGTGTGCCATGCTGGTGGCTCTGGCTGGGCTGAAGAGAGGCACTTCTCACCTCTTCGTATTTAATTGAGCAGCTGGATGGGTGAGAGGTGGAATTAGGGAGTGCTGGACTCACGTTCTGCATCTTGGGTGCCTCTTGGCTCCCTTGCGCTCGCTGCATCTGCTGGTCTCCAGCTGAGAGGTGGAGGATGTCATGGTGGGGTTTATTTCACCAGGAATTTTCCAGTCAGTTTGGGATCTCCTTGACTGATAATGCAGCCTCTAAACCTCATCTCTCAAATAAGTTTCTTGCCTTGGAAGGGAAATGGGTGCCTGCAGCCCCTCCAGTCCCTGCCGCTCTCTCCCCTTCTGGACCCAGGGAAGTTGGCACAAAAGCTCCCACTGGTTGCACAGGCCCTTGGGGTGGGAAGTGGGCAGGAGAAGCTGACTCCCCTCTGTTCATCTTTTGTTTGGCCTGTTGGACCCATTCCCTGGTCCCAGCCTAGGGGGGCTGGGATCTCAGTTACACATCCCTGTTTCAGAACAGGGCTTTGTCAGGGGCTCGCGAGGGGTAGGGAAACCTCTGTGGGTGTGCAGAAGGCAGCGACAAGCTCGGATTTGGGGCCAGCTGGTGCTGAGGAGGGCCAGGCAAATGAACTGGGGTGGGAATTGCCTGCTTACAGCTGGGTGGCAATTTATTTTGCAGGGTGACAGATGGGGGGGAGCAAGGGGAAGCACATATGCTTCAGACACAGAAAAGGGGTGTCCAAGGAACCGTCCTCAGCACAGCGTAAACCAGGGGTGTTTTCCTGTCCTGAATGGCATCTCCAAGTTCCTCTTGCTGTGGATAAGGGACTTTTGGTGTCCCAGAGACTCATAGGGGCTTTTTTTACAAGGTGACATTTTTCCTCAGTAGGGTTATTGCACTTGGTCAGATTGAGGTTTAGCTTTGTAGCTGTGTTTTCCAGACCTGCTTATAGATGAGGAATGGAATGGAGTGTGAGGGATTTCCATGGTTTACACACAAAAAGCCTCACTCATGCTCATAGGATTCAACAGCAGAACAGGCAGGATCTGCTCCATGCACACCACAGCCTGTTTTGCAGTTGTAGTTCTCTCCTGGAGGAGTGTCTCCCAGAGATCCTGAGATCAGCTGTGGGGCTGGCTCGGCAAGCCCTGCCACCTCGGCTGCAGGAAGGAGCTTCCTTAGTGAATGGCTTGAGGCTCCTGGCTTGAAGATACGTTGCTGTCAAGATTGCTGTGCTCTGTTTTTCTCTGTCCCAAGGTGACTGCAACAGTGGTTACACTGTGTAGGTCCTGGGCTCTTCTGGTTTGTCCGAGTGCTTTGGAGACCTGGAGCACACAAGTGAAAACAGCTGCTCAGAGCCATGTTCTCAAGCCCTGGGGATATCAGTGTGGTGTCAGGATTTACCTGGCTGCTCCTGCTGCAGAGCATCAGCAGGGATAACCAGGGAATTACCTTCTCTTGAGCATTGCTCAGCTACGGGAGCTGCTTTCCAGCTGTCCAACAGCTGGGTTAAGGGTTCCCGAAACCAGTGTAAGTCTTGTGGATTTTGAGTTGAAGAGCTGAGTCCCAATGCTTTAAGCATCCTGCCTTGTGCTTGATACAAAACCCCAGCATTTCAGACAAAGGGGCCCGTGGGTGAAGCATCACCCAAACATCAGTCCCAGGAGTGAGATTTACATGAAATGGCTTTTCCACTGACTGCTGACAGGCTGAGTCCACGCCATGCTCTGGAGTGGTGTGGTGTGCTTGGGAGCACTAGGACATGTTGGAGACACCCAGAGGCTGAAGCACTGAGCCAGCATTTTGGGAAACATCTTTTACCTCTGCCCAGCTAGGAGGTGAACTGGAAAAATTAGCCCTCCTTCTTCCTCGCTGGCTTTGCAGAAGGTGCAGGCAGGGATGTTCCATTTACCTCTGAAAAGAGCCCAGGGTTAGGCCTTGCAACTGCAGAGCACGAGTGGCTGAGTAATTACCTGGGAAAGGTATGAGAAGAATGGACAGTTGCAGGGCTTTCTACCTTCCTTGCTTTGCCCTGTGTGCCCCGGCACTCCCCTTGTCCAGCATAGTTTCTCTATCAGGATATCACTGGGGAAATATTTCTCTGTTTGTAGCACGTTTACAGCGATGATCCCTCACACGCCCACAAGACTTCGTATTTTCTTAAAGTCCTCTCCAAACATGAGCCGCTTTATCTTGTTATCACGATCTCTTTCTTCTTATCCTTCTAATGAATTCCTATAAATAAGATAGGGATCCAGCACCTGTCGTGTCGATTCATTCAGTTCATTATCTGCTCCTGCTGGAATTTTACTCTCCCTCTATTTATCGAGCCTCAAGTGTTTCACAAAAGAATATGGCTGTTTAATTAACCTAGAAATCAGCCTCTCTGTGAAGCAGCTGTGCCACTCCTTGGGATTATTGGGCCTCTTGGTTGACACTGCTCCCTCACTGAGCGCTGTGGTGGCTTGCTGCACTTGTGTCCCCATCGCTGGGCTGTGGGTGCCTGGCTGGGGCGTGCAGCCGTGGGGGGAAGTGTGTGGGCATGTGGATGTGAGCTGGAAGCGCTGTCGCTCTTATCTTGGCTGGTTTGGTTTTTGTCCAGCGTGTGGGTGAATCTGGGGTGCCATTAGGAGGTGAGCTGTGATTTGTTCTTGGGGGAAAAGGATAGTGTTCTTACACGCTCCAGCACCCTGTGCCTCCCAGAACAAACAGGGACCTGGTCCAGAACAGGGGCTCCAGAGCATGGCTGTGGCACAAGCAACAGATAAGCCAGTGTCTCTAATTATATGTCTCTGCAATGCCATAGAGGCTGAAGTGCAAATAATGCTGTGGGAAAAAGGGGCTGAATCTTGAGGATGAAAAAGCTCAGGGGAAGAAAACAAGTCAGAAAATTTGATCATGGGATAGAGCTAATTATTTACTCTGTAGGGTGGGATTCTTGCTTTGTTGTCTTCTGTGGAGTCATTAACATGGAAGCCAAAATGTGAGATCTGAAATGAATCTTGCTTGCCTCTGTGTTTTGGCCTGCTGTATGTGATGAGATGCTTGCCCCCTCCAGCTGATGCCAGCACTCATGTCCTGGCACCCGTGAGGCAGCTGCAGGGCCCCTTCTCTCTCCCTGCAACATGTTCAAGCAATGCTCTTGGTGATGCGTAGAGTTCCTCAGCACTAGGGGTAGCTTTAAAATTCTCTGAACTCCTTGAATTTTGATGTGTGTCAAGAGTGTAATATTTAGTTTGATCAGGATATGGGGGCTCTGCCCAGCTCTGCAGGATGCCTTCCTTTCTGCCTGCATTCGATGTTTCCCAAAGCTTGCCAGGATGTGTCTCAGCAGGGAAGATGCTACTCCAGTATTTCTGTCTTGACCTCCTGAGTGCTGAGCTGGGAACAAGGAACTTGAAGCACTTGGGAGGGCTGGATGGTGCTTTGAAGGGGAAGAACATTTTCTGTGGGGTGGGGGAGTGTGTGGTTGATGCCAGGACGTGGTCTGGGCACAGTTTGTTGCCTGGGAGATAGCTACTGCCTCCAGGGGCTATTGCAGCACCACTTTGCTTCAACTCCCTGGCTCCTGTGTAGGGAGCAAGGAATTCTTGCTGTGAAGAAGTGGCACAGCTCTTTAGGGGGAGATGGGGAAGCTGAGATGTGTAGGAACGAGCCAGTAGCAGAGCTGCTGCATGGGAGGAGGGGGGAGGGATACCTGCATGGGGACAGCAGGGGACACAGGGCCTTCATCAGTGTGATTCATGCTTTGCAATGCTGCCCCAATATGTCATGAGTAGCCTGTGGTGCTGCTCTTCTTGAATCTTCCCTATTTTGATGTTTTTATTAGTGGCCTTCATTTTTTTTATCCCTCTGTGTCCCATCGTCGTGGCCAGGGCAGAACTGATGGGTGCCTTTGCAGACCCCACAAATGGAGAGCAGATGGGAAGGGAGACGTGAGCAGAGGCTGCTGGCAGGGAGGAGCGTCCAGGAGAGTCCTTTGGGCCAGACTGATGGCATGCCTGGGGGATTTCCACATCCCAGGGTGGCTTCTGTGGTGCCAGCTGCTTGCAGAGTGATGCCACCGTATTTTGCAAGCCAGGAGGAACCTGGGGATTTGCAGCCCAGCTGAGCTGTGGGGCAGGGTGAGGGTAAGGGCTAAGCCAGGACATAGTGAGTAGGTCCCTCCCTGGGTGCCTTGTGGGGTGCCCACCCTCAGCTTTCACTCCAAGGATAACAGCTCGTCCTTTCTCTCCAGCTGAAGCAGCTCATCTGTCCCCTCTGAGTGCTATGTGGATCCATTCCCAGATCTTTCCAGCCCTGGGGTTTGTTTTGTCAGAACTCCACCTACCACTGACCTTTCCCAGAAACCAGCGCATGGATTTTGTTTGCCTTTGGCCTGGCCTGACTCAGAATTTTACCTGCTCTCAAGCAATTGGATGTTCAAGCTCTGAACTTTGAGCCCATGGAAATTTTGGGAAGCTGTAGTGAGCCTTTGAGCCCCTCAGGGCTGCAGCCACAGGTTATCAGCATGCTCTGGTGGTGTGGAGAAGGACCACCACGTGTGTCTGAGGGTGGTTCAGCTAGAAGGGGCACTGGATGGAGAAGCCGAGGCCTGAGACTTTGCAGCTGGGATGGCGTCTGAAAACGAACTTTCAGCTTCCAGACTTTTTTTTTTTCCTCCTTCTCCCTCCATTTCTAACTCTTTTGATGGAGCATCAAACAGGCATGACGTAGTAGCAGCACCATCCCTCAGCTCTGTGGTTGGCAAAGGGCAGCTGGGGCTGCCAAGTGCCTCTGTCCCACAGCAAGAAGCTTGGGTGCCAGGCCCTTGAACACAGGATTTTGGGATCACTATCTTGGGGCAAAGACTTCTCCCTGATGAAGGCACTCTGCCTTAGCGCAGCAGGGACCGAGGGCTGGCTGCTGACTCTGGTTCCTGCCGCAGCACAGCTCGTCAGCGCTGGCCACAAGCGCGGAGAGCCTCGGTGCTCCCGGGGAGCGGAGCAGCGCGTTCTCACGGCCTCCCCGCTGCCTCCTGCCAGTGCTCGGACACCAAACTCCCTGCTGCTGGTGGGGACCGCCTCGCCCCAGGGGCTGCAAAGTGAGGGCCAAGCCAGCTGTGCTATAAAAAGCGCCACGCTGATACAAATCTTGCTCTTAATCTGAGGCAGGGGTGAGGTGATTGCTCACCTTTCTAGGCTCAGACTTGTTTTCCAGCATGAGTGTGTCAAGAAGGGTGCTGGCTGGCTGTAGCCGAGGCGGGGAGGCTGTGGAGGGTTACTTCCATCTGAAAGAGGAGAAAAATAAAACACAAAAGCTGGATAAGGCAGTCTGCATCTCTTTGACAAGTCTATTTTCTCCTCTGACATGCTTCTCCCTTGCAAAAACAGAGCCCAGACTTCCTGCCCTTTAGAAAAAACCCTCCAATTCCTTGAACCTTAGGGCTGAGATGGAGAGACCGTGAGAAAGAGCCATGATTCAAGGTCGTACATAGCACTGATTTCTCACACCTACTGAATGCAGTGGAGTGCTGGGAGGGCTCGGGCTCCAGCCCTTTCCTCCCCCCTGCCAAATTCCTGACTGGTGATGTGAATACGTTATTGCACCAGCCTATCTGTGTGCTAAGGACCCACGGTCCTGAGGGTTCAGTTCATCATCTTGGAAGGGGTTCGTGTGGATTGTGTCTGCCATGATTAAAATCAGTAATAATAGAAAAGAAACAGTTGTTCCCACTGGTTGCCTCATGCCTCTCTGAGTGGTTGTGCATCACCTATGGCGTCCAGAAGCACGGAGCGTTCCATGTACCTTATTGGAGCCACTGTCCTGTGAGTGGCAGGAGGGGACACACAAAGCTCATGATGAAGGTCCAGCCCTGCCTGCCTCCCTCTTCCGGGGTCTGCTCCTGCCATTTGCCACCAGCTTTCTCAAGTGTGTCTTGTTTTGCTTATGGAAGCAGTAAATTACCGTCTTGGGGCTTTCCCTGCCTGTCATGCCACAGTGACAGGTCAATCTTTGCAAGGGATTTAATGAAGGCTAAACTAGACAGAGTTTCATATGTGGCATGTGTGGTGCATGGCTGCACGTCTGCACATCCTTCTCTGGGCAGAAATGGGATGTGCTTTTGCAGAGGAAATCCAGGATCTGTTTAAAAAAAGAAGAGTTGCTTTTATTTTTGAAAGGGAGATAGGTCTCTGCCATGCTGAATGTGGTTTTACTTCTGTTTCTGCTTGATGAAAATTTGGGGTGTATCATATTCTGTTCAGATGCCTTGGTGTGTCCTTATCACCCCATACGTGCTGCCTTTCCACACCCCCAGTTCCAGCAGGAGGTGGGGATGGGCTCTGGCCACTCCTGGGTGTGAAGCAGCTCTGTCCTGCTGTTCACATCCTGAAGGTGGCCCATGATTTACAGGAGAAACGGGGAGACGTGGCTGAGACTGCACAGCTACGTGTGGGGTGGGGAAGCTTGGTATGAGAAAAAGGCTGAGGGTGAAGCACATAGATGCATTTTTTTCCTCTCCCCCTGCCCCCCTTCTTGTTCAAACTCTGTAGCCTGGACTCTGAACGGAGCAATGCAGCTGAGGAATTACATGAATGTATGGGAGGGAGAGGCTTGTGGAGTATCTCTGGCTGCCTTTGACTGACATGCTGCTGTTTCAGAGCTAGAATAACTCTGCCGAGGCAAGGCTGAAATAAACTTCAGGCTGTGACCTAATAATTCTTGATTTTATTTCTTTTCCCAGCCTCCCTGTATCGTACCGCTATCCACACCCCCTTCCTTATTCAGTGGGATGGTGACCCAGCTGTAATCTTTGCTATCCAGCCACGTTACTCCTAAGCCATGGAAACCCATGACTTCTGTGGTGGCCTGACACCAGTGGTCCTGAGCGACATGAGTGGAGGCATTATCTGCGTATTTCAGCATACTTGACTCAGTCACACAGAGCCATTATATGCCACTAATAAGTGATTAATTTTTTGGCAGAAGGTCGAGTGGGTGAGGGAGCTGTAGCCTTCTGAGGGTGTCCTCTTCCCTTTCGTGTGACGGGGTGAGCTGCACGTCTCCTGCCAGCAGTCAGGGCCCTTTATAAATGTGTGATAAATGCAATATGAAATAAAGCCTGGCAGCTCTGCTCGGCAGCAGATGAACTTGTTGACAGTGCTAGGCCATATTCTGCGCTGATGTTGTATCTGGCACTGTGACAGGGCAATGCAGCCTGCAGTGGATTGCATGGAAGGGGAAAGTCCCTTGCACTGGTTTCTGGCATCTCCCTTTCCCCAAACCCCAACAGAATGGCGATGGGATGGCTGCTGGGGAAGGCAGGACTGCCCTTCCCAGTTCTTCTCTAATTCATGCAGCCCCATGGCTTCCAGGGGATATTTCCAGCTGTGGTGGCCACTGGGTTTTTCTCAGGTGATGGGGCAATGTATCCTCTGGGGTTTCACAAGGTCCTCCTAAATCCTGTTCCCAAAACCTCTTCCCTCTCGTACCCTGGCTTTGCGGGGGCAACCTACCCAACAGAGGCAGCAACCAGAGCCCCCACACCCCTGGCCTGATACCCCGGTGAGCTCAGGAGACAGGAATGTCCCGTGTGCTGGTAGAGGGTTCCTGAGTTTTTCTGGTGCAGGTCTGCAAAGCCCAAAGCCTCTGGGAGGCATTTGATTTTCCTTTCTGGAATAAGCTTTAGTGCTGAAGGTTGGGTTTGGGCCAGCAAAGCTTCCTTTGAGCCGTCAACCGTGCAAAAGACTCCTCGAGTCTGCAGAGTTTCCCTTAAACACAGCTCATCTGGTGCCAGAAATTTCCCTTGCCTGAATATTAAAATCTCCTCAAGTGCCGGTGAGGAATTGCCCAAAGGAAACGTGACCTTCCCAGCCGTGCTGGCTTGTCTGGAGCAGGCATTTGTGGCCACGAGGAACAGGGCAGCCAGAGTGTGGGTGCCTGTGTTGCTGTGCTGCAGGAAGAGGTGTTCTGTAGCGCAAACAGAAATAAAACCCCTCCCTTGGCTGGGGGTCCGGAGGGAGGTGAGGTCAAGAGCTGGATCTGAAACAGGCAGCAGGCCCCGGTCAGAGCAGAAGTCCAAGCATCCCAAATGCTTGGCAGGCAGTGTCTCTGTGGGCACAGCTGAACCAAGGTGCTTTCAGCTCATCCTTACACCTGCAGGAGGTCCTCAGGAAGAGAGAGGCCCCTTCCACAAAGTGTGTTGGCTCAACCAAGACCTCCAAAAGCTGTTGGCAGAGATATAGGGACCACGTAAGGGAAATGACCCAGCCCTGTGATGAGCTCTTGCTGGAGCAAGTCTTGCCACAGCTCTGGGCTGCTGGGGCCACTGAGATCTCTCTACCTTTTCTCCTCCCTTCTCCTGTCCCACTAAAGTTTGTGTAAGGGGGTAAATTTCCTTTCACATTGCATGAAAATCCCTCTGTAGAGGGACTTTATAAAGGCAAGTGGCTGGATGCACTTGGAGCGTAGCACGCTGTTGCTCATCTTGCAGCTCCTCAAGCTTCAAGTCTTGCTTTCCATTTCCCTGTCCTGCGATGGGTGAAATGAAGTTGAGAACTCTTGGTCCTGCAGGCAGCTATGAGTCTGCTTCTTCCCCAAACCTCCCCAGCCTGGGACCAGCCTGGGACAGTGCTGGCTGGAGGTGAAGATACGTGGGATCAGCCTGATCTTGAAGCGCTGGGTAATTATTTCTAGAGTTGGGAAAGATGGTTGTGAAATACGACTGTGGGCTGAGCACGTGGAGTTACTGAATGCGGTTGTGAACAATTAGAGCAAACGGGAGACCATGGCCCCGTTTTAGTAAATGGAACCATTTGGAAATTAAATCTTTCCACCTTTTTGCTTCGAAAGGCAATTTAACAGCTGACCCCCTGCTCACACTTGCACTTGTCCAAATTGAAATGGCACATTTTGTCTGGGGTCCAACAAACCCCTGTAGCTGACCCAAACACAAGGACTTTGGCAAGGCTTAGTTTCTCATTCGCTTGTGTTTTTTGCTTCATTTTGTTTTGTTTGTTTTTCACTAAAGACAAATATTTGTGCCGCTAGGTCAGTCAAAAAGTAATCGTCGTTTTCCTCTGCTTGAGGAAATCACCTCGGTGTGATTACTGAACCCCAGTTCATCAGATATTAAACCTTGCTCCCCTACCAGCCTGTTTGAGCATGACAGAGAGCTCAGAATCTGAAAATGAACTGGATTTAGGTGTTTGCTGGAGGGTGCTGGTATTTTTGAATCTGTGGGGGCTTTATCTGCAGCCCTTACTGCTGAGCAGAGGCATGGTGTCCCCGCCACTGCAGCCCCCCTGGGATGCTCAGAGTGTCTGAGACACATCCCAGCACAGCAGTGGGCAACCTGGAAGCTGGAATTGCTCTGTGACAAAGCTGGATTGCTCTGTGGCAAAAGGAGCTGGGAAAGTTATTTCTCTGCTTTTGCAGAAAAATCCTTCTCCCCAAAACGGTCGCCCCCGGCTCTGTCCTCAGCCTGTTCGAAGGATGCAGGGACAGAATAGCGAGCCGGTGAGGTCATGGGGAGAGAGTTAGTCACATCCAACTGGGAAAGGGAGAGGGCTGCCAACCAGTGTTGCTCTCACAGTGTGGAAAGCTCATGTGGTTCAGAAGGGACCCCCCCGCTCCAGGCTCCCTAGAGCACCCTGGCCAAACTGGGGGTGTTGGTGCAGCACCGCCTCTGGAGCAGCTTCCCAAGGAAATGGAGGAGGGGGTGAAAGGTTTTAATCGAAACCTAAGTTGTTCTGGCATAAACGTGGACTTTGATTCTCGTAACTGGGGCGATACGGGTGAGAGGGGGTTAAGAGCCTCACTGAATTGGAGACTATCTGGAGCTGTCGCACAAGGGAGGGAGATCATGGCAGAGTTTAATGAATGACTTCATTTATATATTAAAAAAAAAAAAAACAACAACATGGTGGCTTCCTGCCAGGTCCACAGACAAGGGTTTCTATGGGAACCTGAGGAAAAATAATAAATAGGAGTGTGGGATGAGTAGGGAAGGGAGGAGGGGAGCCCAGGCTCTGGTCTGGGTCTGCTTTGTTCCTCATGGAGACCAAGGTGGCAAGGGGCGATGAGGGGGTAACAAAGGGAAAGAGCTGAATTTGGTGCTTGCAAAAAGACCCCACCCAAAATAAGGCAGGCAGTAACTACACGACAGTGGAGCATTCTCTTGGGCTGATCCTGGGGTCTGCTTTGTTCCCTGCTCCTCCGTGGGCACAGCAGGGATGGGCGACCTTTCCTCACTGGGCTCACAGCCTGGCTTCGCTGCCTTGGGGCAGGTGGGAATTCAGGAGGGCAGTGATTTGGGCTCATCCTCAGCTTCCTGACAGGGTGGTGGTGGGACCACTGTGCAAAGGGATGCTGCTGGGGCTAAGCTCAACAGTCCTGCTGGCACTGCAGAGTAAAATAGGCTCTGAGTGAGTCTTCCCTAGAAAGGCTAACAAGGTTCACAGTGTAATGCGAAAGGCTACGTGTTTCATCAATTAATCCCAATGGGCTTTCCCCGCCCCCATTGCTGGGAGAGAGGCGTATCTGTCCTGAACCTCAAAAGAAAACAGCTTTTTGGTGAGACCCATGGTGAAGTGAGGCCCTCTCACGTGGTTCATAGTCCAGACTATGGGCAAAGCTGGGCAGGCTGGCGGTGGCACTCCTGAGGCCAGCTGAAACCTGCCCCTCATTCACACAAACTGGGCTGAAACAAGTCTCAACTAAGGCATTTCTGTCTGGGTTTTCCCCCCATTTTCCTTTCCACAGCTCTTTGTTCCAATCTGAATGATGTTGCACTGTATCTCTCATTGAGCAGGTTCATCCTAAGAGGACTGCAGTCCTCAGGGTGTACCCCAGAGGGGGGAAGTGCAGGTTGGGCTGCATCCTGCTGCTGGTGGGAGATTGACTTCCCGGCTCCCATGTGTGTGCCTTCCTGAAAGACATTTCTGTAAATAGGCTTGAAAGTGCCAGGGGAAGCAGCCTTTGTGGTCTGTTTTGGACCTGGCTGAGCCAGGGGTGAGTGGGGTGAGGAGGCATCTGCCCCAGCACCTGCCCCAGCATCAGCCCTGGGTACCGCAAGCCAGACCTGCCCAGCTCCAGCTGCCATCACAGGCCCTTTGGGTGAGTGGTGGCCACCCCATGGCATGTCCCTTTCTGCCTGAATCTCAGCTGGTGCCACCAGTGGAGCAGGAGCTGATCCCACGGAGGGAGCGACTGGACTGGCGTTATCACGAGAGAAGGAATGTGGCATCTGCCTTATCACTTCCTTGGGGATGCAAGAGGCTGTTCTGCTGACAGAGGCATGGTTATCCATGGGAGAAGCCAGAGCAGGTTTTTCTTCTCTGCAGGGGTGGAAGGAAGCCAGGCAGGGCAGAGCAGGACATAGATGCTGCCCTCTGCCACTGTTTCCTTGGCTCCTGGTCAGGCAGGAGTGGCTCAGCTGCCTAAGGAAATTCACCCCAGTGCACAGATCCTGCCCTGTGTGGACCAAAGCTTGAGATGAAGCTGTTGGAAATCTTGCAGCACTGCAAGACCCTTTACAAACCCTTCAGATGTCTTGCAGCATTGCAGGACCATTTACTAGCCCTTCCTGGGGTGCGAAGCTGTTTTTGCAGGGAATGCTGCTTTCCAGTGGGCTCCAGCCGACAGGAAGGTGGCTGGTCTGGGAGGAAAGGGGATATGTACCATGTCTTCCTTCTAGAGACTTGCAGGGTCTCCTGCAGCCCTGTCCCAGTCCCTGTGTCCCACCTGATCCTTGCCCATCGGTCAGTCCCGCTGTGGAGCTGTGCGGACGGAGGCGAGGACGCCGCTTTGAGGATCCCCGCTCACGGTGGGAGCGCTCCTCTGCAGAAGGCCCCTGCTTGCTGCGGGGAGCCCGGACACCTCCGAGGATTGTTACCGGTTTCACAGGACTGCCTGATGGCATTAAAGATGGGTTTTCCCTCTGGCTTGGCAGGCTGACAGCGCAGTGGAGCGTGGAAGATGAGGAGGAGGCGGCGAGAGAGCGGCGGCGGCGGGAGCGGGAGAAGCAGCTGCGGTCCCAGGCAGAAGAGGGCTTGAATGGCACCATCTCCTGCTCGGAGAGCGCGGCTCTGGCACAGGAGAACCAGTAAGAAATACCCGTGGATAAATCCTTCAGCAACACACTTTCTCCTTGCAGCAAACCCCTCCTGCAGCCACCGAGCGCGTGTTGCTGTTGTTTGGAGTGGTTTGGGGAAGATGGGGAAGGTCTCTAATAGGTTTGGGCTGGGGGATTTCGCGCACACTAGCAATTAGTGTGCTTTCTTGTTTGGGCAGAAAACCCAGAAGTCTTGCTTTGATCTTTTTCTTGGCTGGAGGCTGGGGGTTTTACTGCCCTGAGAGTTATATATTGGACAGCTTGGGACAGCTTGGGACAGGCTGGGCTCTAGCAGGGAGTCCCCATTGCCAGTGATTTCAGTGCCTGGTTAAATTTCAACCTGGGAGTCATCCTACACTGAAAACAGTGGAGTTTCCTGATACATGCAAAGACAGACGTGCCTGAGGATGTGATGCACAACCCCAGGCAGATCATGGTGCGAGCAATCACCTATCCTGGCTGGGCTTCCCACTCATCCCTCGGAGGATGCTGCCCTGGCACTGGGAAGCATGAAGCAGCCCCTGAGCTGGTGCAGTTCACAGCTCCAAGGGTTAAAATTAACTTTGTACTTTAATGGGGCAAGTCCTAAATGGAAATAGCTCAGGGGGCATTTATGGAGATGCTGAGGTATCTGCTGTCAAAGAGGAAACACCTGGAGAAGGGATAGGATGACATCCCCAGCATCCCACGCCACATCCTACTGCAGCCTCCCCTTGTCCATGGTTCAGCAGCCCAGATGCTGTGCAGCACTGGGGCTAGCAAAAAAACTAGTCTGCACTCTGAAATTGGCCAAATTCTTGTCTCAAAGTCCTCAGTCTTACCACCGTTTATGTGTTCAACTTATTTCTGAATCTGATGAGCACAATGGAAAAGTGGTGGCAGAGTTTGGGATTATAGTCACAGAGAAGCAACGTCTTTGTTTTACTGGAAAAATAGCAAAAGTTATTTATGAAAACCTGTTCTTTTTCCATTAAAAGATCCTTTTTTTCCTAGATACAGCCAAAATTATTCAGGACTTTTTTTTTAATATAAAAGCATTGCAAAACACCTTCACGATCTTTTGTGGAAATACACACGGTGATACTCTGCAGACAAAACCGCTGCAGTGTGGTCTAAAAGCAAACAGAAGGTCCGGAAAGTAATAATAATCATTAGCTTTTCCAAACCCCGCTTCACGTGGGGGCTAGGAAATAATTTGAAAAGGCCTTCAAAACAGCAGATGAGATCTCTTGTCTCTGCTTTGCTGGGAGGTGCTGTGAGCGGCCTCGGGCTCAGAGCAGGGTGCAGCAGCCCCAGTAACCCAGCTCGCACGCTCCAGGCCTGTTGGCATGGGCACAGCCATGCTGCTGACCCCACAGGACCATCAGCATTGCCCAAATTTAGCTGAGTGCTTAAGAGGGCAAGGACAAGAACAGCTCCTAAAATGACGGGTGTTGGTCCCTGCTCTGTGATGCCTAAGCTTGCTGGGCCAGGCTCAGCCAGAAGGATGTTTCTTCTTCTCTGGCCATTCCCTGGTTTCGTTTACAGCTGCTGACAGCCACCTGGGCTTGCTCATGCATCCAGGGTCAGCCCTGGCTATTAATCTCCTGAAAAGCTTCATTCTCTCTTGTGTAAATACTGCCCCCTCCTTCCCCTGGCTCTTCCCACGCCGGGACTGATCCTATCCATGTCACTCCCCTTAGTTCATATCCACCCTTGCATTTCCTTGCTCCAAAGGGACAGGGAACCTCTTGTTCTCCCTTGCCCCCACTAAAGAAAACCAGAAATACTCTGGAGAGCAGAGGTTTTGCAGGAAAAGCAGGAGTGTGCTTGGGAGCCAGAGAGGTGGACATCAGCTAAAGTGGTGATGATGGGGCTGTGCTGGCTTCGTGCTTCTCCTGGGGCTGTGTTCGCAGAGGGACACGGGGAAGCAGCCAGTTTTCCAACAACATTCAGCCAGTCTCCCTTGCTCCCTGGGACCTTTTCGGTTAGCCTGAAGACACGATTGTGACCAAGGCCACAAATACTGGAATGATTTTGCCTTGGCCATCTTCAACAGTGCAGCTCACCCAAAGAAGAATAAATGGAATAACTGGAAGGAGAGAAGGACTGTGTCAGGCTGTGGCTTTTTCAGGCCAGGTTTAGGCCTTTTTGCATGCCTCTCATGCTAATTTTCCTACTTGCTGTGTTTCAGCTATGACTTTAAGCCATCTGGGACTTCGGAGCTGGAGGAAGATGAGGGGTTCAGTGACTGGTCGCAGAAGCTCGAGCAGCGCAAGCAGAGGTGAGTAGGACACAGATGAACCAAGGGGAGAGGTACCCACATCCCCAGCAAAAGGACTGTCCCTGAGGAGGGGTGACCAAATCAGGCCGAGGCTAGCACGTGTAAGAACGAGGCCAGAGCATCAGCAGGGCAGAGCAGGCCCCGCACCAGCGGGACAGATGCTCTCCGCCTGCCACTTGGGCCAGCAGGGAGCAATGGCCCAGGGATGGCCTCAAGCTTTGGGGATGTTTGGATTGAGCTCTGTGCTCCAAGCAATGGCAGCCTGCCAGGACGCCTGGGTTTGGAGGAGTGACAACAGCAGATTTAAGCCACCTGAGCTGCGGCAGGGGCTGAAACGGTCTCTAACATAATCCAGGCCAGCCTAAAAAGCTGTTCTAAGTTATTGCTGCTTCCTGGCTCATGTCAGCATAGTGGGTGTTATGGCCCCAGCCCACCTTGTGCCTGACTCCTCTGTGAGCAGGGAAAAACAGGCAGCAAAGAGCCCTGAAAGGTGCTTGTGTGCCAGCTGTTTAGTCCCCATCTCCCATCACTCCTCTCTTACTTAACTAAACCAAACTCCTGCCTTAACCACTTCCCTTGGACACCATCTACCTGTACATGAACTCTGTGACTTAGCTCTCTTGGCAGCTTGATTTTGTAGGGAATTTTTGGCATAGCCTCTTTTTTACCCTGAAGAGTTCTTTGCACAGAGAGGTGGTGGATGCCCCTTCCCTGGAAACATTCAAAGTCAGGTTGGACAGGGCTCTGAGAAACCTGATCTAGTTGAAAAGGTCCCTGCTTATTTCAGAGGGATTGGACTAGATGACCTTTAAAGGTCCTTTCCAACCTGAACTATTCTAAGACTGAAAAAATGCTTAAGATTAATATTTACTTCTAAATAAATAAAAAGCTCAAAGTTTTGTTACTTTTCTCTAAGTGTTGTGGCTAAACCACGCTGCAAGCTGTACCTTTGCAGCCCTGACCCCATAAGCTCTGCCTAAGCACCTCCAAGGGCCAGCATAATGTGATTATAACATCTGTGGGAGCAATTAGAAATCATCTGCTTTTCAGTTTGCTGCCTCTTTTTCCAGCCTTGCAAAAGAGCTTTTCTGGAAAGAAAGGCTACTGCTATTCCCTCCTCGGCCTTCAAAAGAGAATTAGTTGGAATTAACATTATCCTCTTTAGGTATTTCTCCCTGGGTTTTTATGTGATGGTTGTCTGTATCCTGTAGTGGGAGGGGAAGGTGCTGAACAGGGGAGACGTTCATGGCAGGTGAAGCCCATCAGTGAGAGGTGATCCTTTAAAAGCAGGAGCTGTAGCTGAAGGGCTGTTTGGCAAGAGGCTGGCTGAGGGAGGCAGCTGAAGGGGCTCATACTCTGTGGGCTTGCTTGGGGGCAGGCTTTTTCCAAAGGCTGGGCTTGCTTCCTAGCAGGAGCTTTGCCATTGGGGGGCTGCTTCATCCAAAGGACGAGCTTGGCGTGTGGTGTGGGCGCAGGTAGGTCGTGTGTCTGCCTGTGATGCCCTGTGCTGTGGTCAGGATTTCCCAGTTCCACTCCCTCCTTCACTGAAGGTGGAGCAAAGCCTGGGGTTTAAGTGGTGCCTGTGAAGGAGTGGATGGAGACAGCTGCTCTCTGTTGAGTGGAACTAAACCAGGTCCTGCATCCCCTGAGGGCCTTGGTGCTAAGGTACGTTTTGTTTTTGGCTCTGGCTCTCCTCTTTGAGGTGGGAGATCCATGCTGTCAGCTGCGTGCTAGAAGGTGAAGCTGTGCCAGCCTGGCTGCCTCCTGTACAAAATTGCTGTGGTGCGAAAGGTGTCCTACAGGCTGCACTGTGTTTGCTGGCCCTAATTTTAAATATGAGCTTGCACTTGAGCTGGAGACATTGCTGGCATCCTGGTGGAGAGCTGCTGGCTTTCTGGGCCTTCAGAGCCTGTTTGCTCTTGGTGAGAGGATGATGAGAAACAAGTCAAGCAAGCCAGCATGTGCATCATCTTTTTCCCCATGTGGCCAGTGTGGAGGACTGGATGGTGGCTGACCTGTGAGCTGCCTTCCCAGCAGCAGAGAGGTGGGTGGAAAGGTCTTGTTTGGAACTTGTTTTTGTGTTTTGGTGCTGGCTGTTGAGGGAGGAGCAGTGAGTCAGCCTTGCCCTTTGGCAGCTGCCTGCTAGCCAGCTCTCTAGCCCTGCTCTCCCAAGCCAGGCAATTTTCTAAGAACTGAGTGGGAGGAGAAAGCTGTCTTTTGGCTGGGGAGACTAAGATGGCAATTACAGCTTGGTGCGTGGCTGTGAGCCAGTGAGAGTTCTGGGGTTCTGCACTCCCAGTGTCCCTGTGCCCAAAGGCATGGGCTGCTCTGCTTTTGCAAAGCTGATTGCATAAACGTACTCCTGGGGTCTCCTCTCGCGGCCTTGGAGACCTGGGGCACTTCTCTTGTACCAAACCCATTGTGGTTCTTTAAACCCTTAAGCCAAGGGGTGACCCCATCTGCTTTGGAACTCCTTTGTTTTGCTGGGCTATGAGATGAGCAATGTGAGTAGAGGTGTAATTTTTTCCAGTGGGCAAAACTGAGGCTTGGGATCAGGTGTCAGTACAGGAGTGCTTGTGAAGCACTGTGCTTCGTGCACGAAAAGATTCCAGGGGAGTGGCTCTGCAGCCTTGCCCTAGAGTTTTGTTTCAGCTTGAGAAGCATGTTCATGTGTTGTTGGTTGGGTCCTCCTCTGGCAAGACTCTGTTAACGAGGAGGATGAGTTTAGAAAGAGAATGGCTGTGTTTGGTTCCCCACGTTGAATTGGTGCCGGGAACCGTGGGGAACCATCAGATTTGTGCTTGTGCACAGGACTGCAGGATGTGCTGGCTGACCTGGGATTTTAGCTGTAACCAGGCAGGGAATTGAGCCAGCACCACATCAGGGTAGCAGTGTCCTCTCTGCCAGGGGTTTGAGCAGAGGGCTCTTCTCTGCTTTCCTGTGGGTCTTGCCCGTCATGATGCTGGTAGTGTGGCGACACCTTCAGTTCTTAGTTGAGCTGAGTCTTGGACATTTGAAGTGGGGGAGTGAGATGTGACTGCTGTTACATCTGGGTGCCTGGAACCGGCTTGCAGCCCTGGTGTGGAATACCCAGCAAGCTGTTGGCTTGGGGAAGTGATAAAATTGGATTTCTAGAGGTCTGAGGTACCTCATGGTGTCCATAGGCTCATAACTCTGGTTTTCTTCTTTGATCTCTACCCCACCTCTAGGTCTCCAAGACAGTCATACGAAGAAGAGAACAGTGGTGTGATGGAAGCTGAAGTCAAACTGGAGCAGATCCAGCTGGATCAGGAGAGCCCGGAGGAGAATATGGTTATCAGAAAGGAAGAGAGGCTGTGCCAGGAGGAAGAAGAGGCCCAAGAGCAGGAGGAAGGGGAGCAAGCTGAGCAAGAGGTGGGATCTGGAGGAGCTGACCTTCTTCTTTCGAGAGGACTGGTGGGAGAGCTGATGCTGGGGGCTGCTCTCCCATGTCTTAGCTCACCATTGCTGCTGGGAGTTGAGCCCATGTAGACATTAGATGTGCTTTCACGGCACGACCTGGGGCTGGTGCCACTCCTGCCTGCGTGCTGTGCCTTCCTGTGGTCCCTGCAGGCAGCCTCTGCCCTCTTGTGAGGGTGGTGTGTTTGCTCCCAGAGTTGGTGGTGGCTTCGCCATGTCCCTGTCATACCAAGGAGGAAAGTGTTAATTCTCCTGTGGCTTGGTGGGCAGTGAGTAGCTTTACAGGAGAACTCAAATCTGAATTATTTTTCTCTCTCCAGCCTTTATCACACCTTTGGAGCGTTTTGTCTTGATGGATCTCTTAGCCTTGCATTGCTCCCAGCTGAGTTTTTTTTTGTCCTGATAATTCCTGGCTAAGGGGAGGGGGAAGAGAGAGAGAGAGACAAAGCTGGAACTCAAGTGGTGTGCAGGTCTGTTAGGGTGGCTGAGCTTCAAATATCATTTGTTGTAAATGGATTTTGACTGTCTGGGGCTGGTAAGATTTTTGCATTTGAACTGCGTGTTGCTCTTTACAACCCTTTGCTCTAAAGACAGCTTCTTTCTCTCTCTCCTTTTGGCCTCTAAATGAGAAATTGATGTTTTCCTATCTCAGTTGTGGTGAGATGTCTTGATAACTGATGTAAGGACCCCTTTTCATACCATTTGGGAGTCTTGAACCTGCAAAATTTCTGATTTCTGCCCTCCCTTCCAAAGGACAGATGAGCTTCTTCCTGAATGTTTCCAAATTAATGTTAACTCAAAGTTTCTGTGCTTTTGTGTTTATTTAGTGTAAAGCAGGAAGCCTGGGAGATGGGAAAAATCACTGTTGTTGCATAATAAGCAGTTTGACCAACTCACTTCCTGGCTTGTTCTTTTCCTGCACTCAGGAAAAGAAGAGAAGGAGAAATGATGGAGAGAAAGAAGAAACACCAGAGAAACGCCAGAAGGCCCCAAGTGTTGCCAGCCTGGAAGAGGAGGAGCTGTGCTCTGACCACACTGCGGTGTGCTCCACAAAGGTCTGTGCTCCTGGGGCCCCTCTGGATGCATGACAACTGTCACAACACCCTACTGATGAGGAAAGATTATCCAGGGCTTACAGCAAAGTGGGGTGTGAATCCTGTTATCCCTCCTGCTACAAGCTGAGACAAACACTTGAGCAATTTGCCTTGTCTTTCATGATTGTCAACCTCCTCTCCTCCTGCTTTGCCTGCTTGAGCTCTTGGAGGCTGTAGCAATCACTCTAAAAGTCTAAAGTTCACTGAGGAATCCAGGGAATACTGTAATACTGAGATACCTGTGCTTTCAACTTGTGAATTTTGTTAAAGACTACACAAGAACTTAATGAAATCTCCCTTCCAAAGGGCAAAAACCCCAGTAACAGAAACAGTGGCATTTCTCTTAGAATAAAATGTGTGACTTCAGTTGTTTAAACAAACAGGGATTCCTGATCTCTGAAGCATTGTCCTTCCCAATCATGTCTGTCTGCATTGATGCTCCTGTGACACTTCCATTACTAACACCACCTGAATTGCACCGTGTGACTTGTGTTGCATTTACTACAAATCCTCAGTGCTGCGCCTGTGCTTTTGAATACAATAGATACAGATAAGTGATTCTGTACTGAATGGGCTTTTTTTGTCTTTGTGAGCCCTTTTTGATTGTAGCAGTGAGGGAAATGGTGAGGAGTCTGTGTAGCCTCTTAATCTGTTATTAGTACTATCTTTGGGGTTTTTTTTTTGCATTTAGTTTTGTGCTATTTTCTGCTTACTCAATATTTCCTGACTGGGGATGATTGTATGAGTACTTCCTTTTGCATCAGTAAATAGATGGCAAGAGGAAGGTTTCATCATCTACAGCCATCAGATTCTTGCTCTTCATGGAGAATCCTTTTTGTGGTCAAATTAAAAGAGGGAGACGGGGTGGGTTTAATGCGGGCTCTGTGCTAATGCCAGGTTTGAGAAGTGTGGTGGGAGTAGCCAGAGCGTATTCCTGAAGTGGGACTGGTGGGAAAACGTGGAAAATGCTTTTGAGAACTTTTATGTGCTGAAACTTCTGTCTTTACAACCCCAAAACACACATAGCTTCTTGACCTCAGCTTAACTGCTGCTGCTAGGATTAGCCCAGGGAAAGGTTTAGAAATACAGTCTCTGTTTTATAACAGTGATGTCAGAGCTCACCTGCACACTGAGCTGGATGTAAAGCTGTTCAGGAAAAATCTGAGCTTGGAATCTTTCCAAAGGCAGGATGATCTTTACACCCCAGCTAGCAGGACTCTGTGGACACTGAGAACTAAAGACATTGGCCACCAAGAAGGTGTTTTGGCACAGGAAGCTCAGCAAGAAACCCTGCTTGCAGAGGAAGGACAAAAGTGTCTGCAGTTGGCAGTGTGTTCCCCTGCCAGATGTGGCTGGTGGAGGCTGGCTACACATTTGGGGCAGGCTGATGTTGGGTTGTAGGGTGATGGGGTATTTGGGGTTCAGAGGGCCAATGTGGCCTGAGGGCTGAAATAGGGGTGTATGGAGGCAAGGGGGAAGTCTTGTGCCAGCCCTGTTTTGTCCCAGGCTGCTTGTGAGCCCTGAGTTTTGAGGGTGGCTGAGTGAGCGACTGTGGTTTCTTCTGGCCTGCAGAAAGTGCTTGGGAGCAGGGAAATGCATGATTATCACTGCAAGGAAATGCCAGGGGTGGGGGGAGGTGGTCTCCCATTCATGACCTTTCAGAAGTGCCCGTGTATGGTTTGCACCTGCACACCATCTCCCTGGCAGGGCTGGCAAGGCTTTTTCCTTATTGGCATGTACTTGTGGTTGAGAAGCTGAGGCAAAAATCTACCAGATTCCCCTTTCAGGCTGGTGCTGTGCCCCACGAGGTACCAGCCTGCCCATCAGTGAGCAAGGTGGTCAGCCCAGTCTCTGAAGTCACGGCTCAGAGGCAAGCAGCAGCTCCTGCAGCACCGAGCAGAGGAGTGAGCTGACAGCAGGCAGACAGCCTGCCCGGCAGACAGAGCTGGCTGATGGGCTTCTGTCGTGCTGCTGTGGGGGGACCCTGCAGAGTGACTCTCCCCAGGTCATCTCTGTTAGCCAGGGTTGCACTGTTGGCTTGTTCTCTAATGGGCCTTGTGCTCTTGGGCACAGCTGGCAAATGTGTCCTCTCTGTGACACTGTCTTGTCTTCTGTTTAGCTAAAATTTAGAACTGGCATCCTGAAAGCATCTTAAAGGATTACTTAGTGCTGTTTTTTATCTGCTAACTTGGTAGGTGATGTTTCCCATGGCACAGGCAGCAGTTTTACAGGGGGAGAAGGCTCCTTTTTACTTGGTTGCTGCTCCTTGACTCTGTAGGAGCTGGTGTTAAGAAAGCCTCCCCCTCTGGCTTCAAGGTGATGTTTCTCTCTGTATGCTTGTTTTCTGGGGCATGAAAGAGTCACGAGGTTTAGCAACATTTCAGCTTTCCTTTCCTGCAGTGGTTGTGAAGTGTTTGCTTGCCTTCCTGTGTTTGCCAAAGAGTTATTGCACAGGAGCCTCTGGTGCAAAACTCTTTCCTGATGGCTTGACATGAAGAGCTGCCTTGCAGGTGGCTCCATGTGCTGATTTGCCCTGTCTGTGTGCTTCTCTGGCGTGGATAAATTGACCTAACTCATGCCTGTGCTGCTCCCATGCTTGGCTTCTCTTCTGCAGATGTGGCCTCTAGTTTTCCCCCTTGTCTTTCTGTACTTGCCATTTCCCCTTTTGTGTCTGGCTAGGAAACCAAGGGTCTGAGAGACACCTTCTCCTTCAGCAGAGGGAGTAGAGAAAATGGTCTTGGTTGGTGTTTCAGCTGTCAGTCAATTTACACATTGCTGGTTTTCCCCTGAAATTGGTTGGGATTCTCTTCCCCTGCTTGGAAAGGAAGAAAGGGAATGCTCACTGTCTCTCTGATCAATAGGGGAACGTGGGGGCTGAGTGATGAATTTCTAACCAAAATATGGGTGAGGGGTCAGGGCCAAGAAATGGTCAGCTAAGGTGACCTGCATCCATCTGAGGTCCATGGACAAAAGTTATATCTTTGTCTTCTTTCTCCCCCATTCAGATCACAGACAGAACCGAGTCGCTGAACCGCTCGATACAGAAAAGGTATTTCTAGGGTTGGCCTCAGGGTAAAGCAGGTCACCTGCTGCAAATGGAGGTTGTCAGCAGGTCCTGCTGTGGGGAAGGGCAGGAGTGACAGGCTGCCTGTGGCCCTCAAAGTCCACCCTTCTGCCTGAGGCACTGGGGGAGCACCTTAATCCTCCTCTCTGTTCTGCAGTAACAGCATAAAGAAGAGCCAGCCTCCTCTCCCTGTGTCGAAGATTGACGACAGGCTGGAGCAGTACACACAGGCTATTGAGGTGGGTTGCTGTGTTGTCTCTGCCTCTGCCCTCCCAGGAGGCCTCTTTGCTGGTGTTGCTCTCCCACCATGCCTCTTAGCCTTACAGTCTGTGAGATGGCAACTAAATTGTCTTCCCTTGGGTGGGAGCACTCCTTGCTCCTGTCTGTACCTCCCTCCACAGCATAAAGTAGGTTTCTTTAGCAAGCTGTCCCATGCTCGTTTTCTCATGTTCTCTGCTTAAAGAGTGGGAGTATCTGACAGGAACGAGTCGGACTCTACAAGTCTCCTTTTACAACCCCTTATCTCCAAGGACCTTCCAATTTCAGGGGTTAAAAAATAATCCAGAGACACACTCTGATGGCGAACTGTCTCCATTTATTTTCCAGACCTCCACAAAGGCTCCAAAACCTGTCCGGCAGCCCTCTCTTGACCTTCCCACCACAAGCATGATGGTAGCCAGCACAAAAAGCCTCTGGGAGACTGGGGAGGTCACAGCTCAATCTGCCGTGAAGCCCTCGGCCTGTAAGGTACGGCCCTTGGAGGACTTGCCTGGCTTGTGCTAGAGGCAGGGGCTGGCCCCTGGGCACAACGTGTGTTGTCCTTGTTTATCCTGTTGGCACATCTTGTTTGTGGGGCCTGCAAGCTCCAAAGGCATCGATAGCAGAGGTCTTCCATCATGTTGTAAGGCTTTGTACCTTGGAGATTCAATTTTTCTGGTAGGGTCCCCAGTTGTTCCTTGGTGGTATATCTAGGAAAACCTCTGTGATGCTGGTTGAGGCTCTGATTTGAAAAGGGAATAAAATCACCTGGTGAGGAGAATGCATGTGTCTCCTGCAGGGGCTTGGGCTGAGCTCCAGTTGTCAAGCATGAAGTTGCATCTAGTACCAAGGTGGTAAATCTTGTGAGCTTGGAAAATGCAGAGAGCTGTTATGTATTGCTCTCAGTGATTTCACTTTCTGCAAAAGTTGTTGTGGGCGAGGCTGGTTCAGTAACACGCTGGTTACAAATCTGTGTTTATGAGAGCAGAATTCCTTGCAGTAGAGAAGCCTTGATGTTTACATGTCCTAAATAGTTAATGAACTTAAGAAAATAAACATCTTGGAGCCAATTCAGACTCTTGTGGAAGAGTGATTAGAAAACATAGGATGTACTGGGAACAGGAAGACATTTTCACAGTCATGGATTTTAGCTGCAGCTGTTATAGGTCAGATGATGTGATATTATAAATAAAAAAAAAATGGAGGTCAGATGTGTGGGTTGGAAATAGACGTGGACAAAGACACGTTCAGCAGCATTAGCAGGGAAGGGTAATGAGAACATCATTTTCTCAGGATATCGTGGCCGGAGACATTGTGAGCAAAAGAAGCCTTTGGGAACAGAAGGGCCGTCCCAAACCTGAGAGCGGCATCAAGGTGAGTTGGTGTCTGTGAGGAAGAGCACTTGCTCTGCTGAGAAGGAAAAGAGCTGTTGGCTGGGTTGGAAGTTTTGAGAAGATGTTGTTCTGTAGGGACAAGGGCTGCCTGTATCTATCAATGCAATTACATACTTAAGAGCTCTTCCAAACAGTGAACTGCTATCGGTTCAGCTCTAGTGAAAATGGGGGCAAAAATACTTTTATATCCAGTAATTCTGAAAGGTCTCTTGAATAGCATGTTGTTCTCAGCCCATGAGCTGGGAGTCCCAGCCTTCTGGGCTCAAATGGAACTGCAAATTTGAGTAATTTTGCTCTTGTTACGCTTTTTAGCACTGAGAGTAAACAAAATGTGCAAAACTAAGTGGAACTGAACCTAAGACAGTATCACTTGCAGATGGATCTGGGGTTTTGTGGGAATGTTTGTGGAAATGTCTTCTAAAACGCAGCAAGCAGCTACTGCTCACACTGTCTAGGCTGGGAGAGGAAGATCAAAGTATCTTGTCAGTTCCTGTGTTGAAACTGCCAGTATCTGGCAAATCACACAGTCTCTTGCCATGGATAGAAACAACCCTGGCTTGGGGGTCTGGGCTCTTAGATGAGCCCTCCCTCACAATGCCTGCATTGCATCTTCTTTCCTACTGCATATCCTGTGCTGCTTGTGTTACCTTGTGCTTACAGAAAGTGGTGATGGATCTGTGCAGAGAGTTTGTGTGAAGGGGGCAAGAAGGGAGTACAGGGTAGGCTGTCTCCAAGCCCTCTGGGATTAAACGCGACTGTATCGTGCTCCTCTGGCTTCAGTTATTTGATTTGTGACTGCTTATTTAGTGGTGAAAAATGCTGACTTTGGCTCTTCCTTTCTCTCCTGTTCAGTCCACTCCTTCTGGCAAAAGGTATAAGTTTGTTGCAACAGGCCATGGCCAGTACAAGAAGGTGTTGATAGACGATGCTGCGGAGCAATAGTCTGTCTGGAGAACTCATTAACCAGGTAGGTGGGATCTGACTCTGCACCATGTATCGAACTCCTGGGCTGTTCTGGCAGGATGCTGGGGTTATTTCTGCCAGCAGCACTTCGGGTGAGTTGGAAGGTGCTGTATGGGAACAGCTGGAGCCTGGCTTCTGGGCTGGACTGTCTGGGCTGGAGCGGCGTGGGTACATGGCAGGGGTTTGTTTTGGTCTCTGCCTTTCCGATGCTGCTAGGAAGCTGGATACCTCTGTTAGTTTAATCTGCAGGGCAAGTCCCTTAGCTGCTGCTGTTTGGGTGAAGATGTGTTTGCCTCTGCTAGTTCAAAGGAACAGTCTCTTCTGCTGCCTTTCCTTATGCTCTCTTAAGTTGCAAGGAGTAGATAGCTGGAGGTCGTTCTGGCTGAGCATGGGGGCGGATGCACTTCTGAAATTCAAATGTTTCTGGGGTCTAATTCCCAGATTTACTGAATTAATCAGGGAGAAAACTTCTAATGACTGCAGTAACCTCTTGGAACCAGTCTATAATAAGGTTGTAGCAGGAAGGATGTTAACATCTGCTGTGCTGGGTAGGCCAGCAGAGCAGAAAGGACTGCTCTCTGATGTGTGCAGCAAGGGGAAGGCAGAGCTGGGTCGCTGTCTCTGTGCTCTCTTGAAATGGTCTTTGGATCTCATGCTCCTATTGTGCTTATGCTCACAGATACCCTGGTGTTATCTTGAGTGGATGACAGTGGAGGGTTGAGGCAATAAGGAGGAATGGTGTAGAGGGAGGTGATAACTGGTTGGATCCAACTGGGCAGCATCTGGCACAATGAGTGGAGGGGAAGTTGAGGGTGAAAACAAGCTCATTCTCTTTTTTTCCTACTATAAAAAAGAAGCTTTATTTCATTGCCAAGGTTAAAATAGCTCTGCCTGCTACAAAACACCTTTTGTTTCTGAATTCTTCTGGGGCCTGTGTTCCTTCTTCCCCCTCCCTTCCACCCTTAAGGAGCTGGCTTCTGAGTGTTGCATATTGTTTTGTTTGTTTAGGCTTGTTTCTTCCTTTTGTAGTGCCCATTTAGAGGAGACGCCCTTTTGAATGCTGCTTTGAGATGGGCAGCAGTACAAGCCCAAGACTGCCCGAAGCTGTGTTTTTACCCCACAGAACTTGTATCCTCAACTTGCTTCTCTGCCTGTGACTTTGAGAAATCTATTATAAGGTCCCTCCTTTGATCAATCTCCTCTTTTTCCTGAAGTTTGTTTCAGTGCACTGGCTGGGAACCTACTGAGCTTCAGTTCCCTACAGCAAACAGGTTTTTTTAGGTTGTCAGCAGGTTTTGTTTGCCCTACCTGAGTTTCTCTAAGCAGCTCAAATGAAAGTGCCTTTGGCTCTGGTCTTTGTCCAGCATCCTTTATTGAAAGGTAGGCACTGCACGGGATGTCCTCTAGGACCCACCCAGCACTCGAAGCAGCCATAGCACAACACTGCTGCTCTATGGGTTTGTTCACATGGAGGTGTTGGGGTTTTTTTACTGTGAATAGCAAGATGGCTGTGATAGCTGAAGGAGCTTGGCTTGTTTCTGTTCTTAGGTTCTTAGCTGTCTGTTCTGTATGCTGTGAGCTCCCTGCTCCCCAGCTCCTCTGCACCCCCTGAACTACGTGCATCCTTTTTCCCTGTACTGGATCACTGTCTCATGGCCTTTTTGCTCACAAACCCTTCTGGCTCATCCCTGTCACTTGCTTTACACCACCTTATCAGCTTTCTAGTTGCTTAAACACAGGTGTGTTTTTTTTTTTTTCCCTCCTTCCCTCCCTTCTTGAGCTGCAGGACCTCACTGCAGGCTGTGGAGCAAGGGTTTTTCTGTAAGTGTCAATTTGGCCTCTTAGCAGCTGCCTGATGCTGTTTGGCATTGAAAAATAACCAAACTCTGTGCCCAGTAGCATTCCCTTTCTCTGGCTCAGCACAGCAGCTCAGGCTGGAACACACTGCAATGACTTCCAGTGCAGAGCCATTGGTGGAAATCTGTTGCCTACAGGGATATGTCCTCCCCTTTGTGATACTTAGGGTCTGTCTCTGCAGGACTTGCCATGCTTGCTGTGTGCCTCTGCCCTTTGCTTTTGGGGTAAAAGGGCTAAACCATGCACCCAGACCTGCCTTCCTCTGTCTCCTTTCATCTGCTTGTGGGAATTGCTCTCCCCAGTGGCATTTCTCCATCCTTCATCCACGTGCAGTGGGGCTGGGGTGTGGATGCAGCCCCATTGGAAGCCTAGCAGATGCAAAACCTAAGCCTTAGGTGAGAGTTGCTGGTTTGCTGTGGGTGGTTGCGGGACAAAAGCTGTTTTAAAGCACAGGTGCTTCTGAAACAACCTTCTCTGGCTGGATTCACTTGGTCTCCCAAATGTAATCGACGCTGGCTGTTCTGCTTCATGCCAGTGCTGTGGCTCTTGTGCATACAGGCCTTTGTGCAGAGGCATCTGTCTGGCTGTGCTGCAATAAGGTGCCATTTATCACTCTGTGGTGAGGTTGCCTTTTATCTGCATTATGTGTTCTACACTGCACTCTTTAAATTTTTATGTTTGTGCTGCTGTGTGGATCTTTCTCTGTAGCCTTCTCTTGCAGCAATGTTAAGTTAGCCTGCAGAGGCTTACCTAGGATCCACTTGTGGTTACTGGCACATTTCCAACCTCTTTTTACCTTTTTCTTTGAAACTGGGGGTTTGAAGAAATCCCCACTTTAGATAATTGGGTTATTCTTCCTACTCATTTTTTGCCTTTTGAGTAGGGAAGGGGTTACAAAATAGAGATAAGACCAGCAAAGTGAAAACTTAAGTGAAGGTTTGTTAACTGATCTGCTCTTACAGCATCACTGCAAAATAGGAAAACTTAAAAAAAGGCAAAAGGGGCTCTTTGTTTTGTTTCTAAGTGTGTTCGCAGTTTGGCTTGAGGAAATGTTGGTCAGTTCCATATCCTCTGCACATGAAAAAGGAAACTCTGTACACAGCTCTTTATATTCTATTTGGGCTAAACATAGAAATCCTATATTAGCTGTATAGGAACACCCCAGCATATGACTGAGTCCCTTGTGAAACAGAAATAACCAGTCTCCCAGCTTTCATGCTCACAGGCCTGCTGGCAGTGGAGTTGCAAAGGGCGACTGTAATGCTGGAAAGCACAGTTGTGTCTGTGGATGGGTAGAACTGGGGATCTTCCTTTAAATATCCGTTTTTCAGGACATCAGGGACAAGCAGGTATGCAGCTGTCATGATGTCTGCCCTGAAAATGAGACTGCATGTGGTTAGCAGAACCCCTCAGAAGCCAGCACCTTGGGAAATACAGAATTGGATACCCACATGCTAAAGCAGGGTCTTGTTGGTTCTCGTGGAAACATTAACCATCAGCTGTGGTGGAGGAAACGTGGTAAAATACATAACAGAACTTGACTAGTGAAACAAAATTATTCTTCTGTGCATTATTATTTAGTAGACTGGCCTAGGAGGATGTCAAATGATGCCCATTTTGTTAGGCAGAGGAACTGCTTGGTGACAGCAGGATATCTTATGCTGTCTCTTGTCTGTGCCTTGGATGAAAGGATGAGTTTCCATTTTGTTCTCAGCAAATGGGTGTGGGGTACACTTTCAGTAGAGGAGATAAAGAGATTATATGCATCCTCTTTGAGTTTGGTTTCTAAGATTCCCTAGACATGTGGAGCAACCAAGATTCCTTCATCTCACCTGCAACTGCTGCTGTTTGTAGGATCTATCTCTATCTTGGATAAATGCAACAACAAAAAAATCAGATTCCATTATCCTCCTCTAAACTTGTCTTTTTCTATAGGCAGCTTGTCCTCTTCACTGTGTGCCTCCCTTCCCTTCACCCAGTTACTGCGTCCAGTGATTGTTGTTGACTTTTTAAAACAGGTTCATGTTTGTTTTCCTGTGACCTGTGGATGTGGTAGTTATGCATTTAAGCTTTTACACACATGGAGAATAACCCTTAAACCTGCAGCATGGGGCTGCTGGCTTGGAGGGGTTTTATTTAATTTCCTTTTTTCCTTACACTTTCACTGGGCAGTAAACTCGGTCATAGGTGCCCTCTTGCTTGGTGCCCTGTAGGAACCTTGAGGTGTGGAGCTGCCTGGCTTCAGTTGACCGACCATCCTGATGCCGTCCTGTTAAAGCTCTTGGTGTGCTCCTCGGCCGCTTTGGGTCGGAAGCGGCTCACCTCGAACACGGTGCTGATCTTTGTCATGGGTTTGGCAGCCAGTTCCTTCAGTTTCCGGGCGTCAAAACGTGGCTTGTGTAGAAGGAGGGGTAAGCGGCGGGGAAGAAAGATGTTTTCTTCCTTCTGTGGCTTCTTTTCTGCTCGCTGCTTCCTCTCCTTGGTGAGTGTCATCTGGTATAAAATGGCATCCCACATTCTCATGGCTTTTGATTTAACCAGCATGCAGTCTTGCTTGGTGACTGCTTGAGCAGCGTCCTCTTTATTCCCTTCCTCCTGTCTCAGCTTTTCTGGCTTGGACTCTGGGAAGTTGGTGGCTTCTGGCTGCACCATCAAGTGCTTCCTGAGGCGATGCCAGCCGCTGGCACCGGTTCCAGGAGGTCTTGCTGCTTCTCCTGATGATGGTGCTGGCTCAGCCTTGGGAGGACAGCTGGTGCTGGGTAAGCTGGGGGTCAGCTGGGGTTCGATGGTGTGTTCTGCCTTAGTGTCTGTGGAGGTGGACCCAGTACCATCAGCTTGCTCTGGAGTTGCTGGGCGTGCTTGCCTCCAGGGAGTGCTGGATGTTGATGGTTTTAGGATGTCTCTGTCTTTCTTGGGTAATTCAGGAGCTGTCTCTGATCCAGATATTTTGGTGTCACTTCCATTGGTTGTAGGCTTATTGGTGTGGGCATCAGAGTCGCTGGGCTTCTCAGTAGGAACAGGCTTGGGAGCTTGATCAGGAAGCTCTGTGTCTGCAGCAGGAAGGAGGGGAGGTTCCAGCAAGGGGGGAGTGTCCTTGCTGTCTTTAAGTGAGGAGGATGTCTGCTCTGGAGATGGTTCAGAGCTGCTTGTCTGAGGTGCTGGGGAAGTAGGCCTTTTGTCTTCGTGGCTGACAGTTCCTTGGGTTGGGTTTGGTGTGGGAGTCTTAGCCCTGGGTGGCTTGACACTGTGGAAATGAGTGTTCACCTTGGTGACATAGGTAACATCTGGTGCCCTTTCTTTACTGGGTGTACTGGAAGAAGGAGAAGGCTGGGGGAAAACAGATACTGAAGGGTCAGATGGAGGGGGAACGTGGGAGCCCATGCCTTCAGGCTGCTGAGGAGTGTCAGGAGGTCCTGGCTTCTGTAGCAGGGGCATGGCCGAGGAGGTTGTGAGCTTGACGTGTTCAGCAATGCGCCGCTGCTCGGTGACCTTCAGTGTGAAAGGCTTCCCCTTCCGGAACGGGGAGGGAGCGCGGTGGCTGACGGGCCTGATGGAGAGGTGGGTTGGCAGGGGGGCAGAGGGGGGTGCTGTGGTTTCAGGGGTCTCTGCTGGGGCAGCGCTCTCAGCACGCTCTTGGTCAGGGCTGGCTTCGTTCACAGGCGAAAGGCTGGAGCGGAAGGACTTGCCCTGCTCTGAGGTGAGGATGGCGTTCTTCCTGGCTGCCTTCTTCAGCAGCCGCTGCAGCCGCAGGTTGTCCTTCCCGGGCTTTGGTAGGGTGGGAG
>VXBT01001564.1:986927-1037089 GCA_013400235.1 Oriolus oriolus | reverse complement strand
GGGGAGAAAGGGGGTGGTGGATGGGAACAGGCTGGGTGGAGGATGATACTGTTATCAGCATTGTCATTTCCTGCAAGAAAAGACCAAGTTTAGAGTTGGCGTGGGCTTAGCCCTGGGCAGGATTCTGAATTATTTATATGCAAGTCCTCCTCTTTCGCTCTCTAGAAGCAATGAGTGTGGAGTCAATGTTGTGGGAGGAGAGCATCAGTCTTGGTTTTGTTACTCTCCTGAGGTAACCTCAGCCAGTCTTGAGGGTGTGGCAGGGCAAGAGATGTCCTGGGGGGGAAGCTGTGTTGCCAAACCTGGAGCCCTTCCGCTCCTGGCATTAGCACAGTGAGAGCTCCTGGGGACCCCAGACATTCGTGTCTTGGCAAGTCCTAATGGGATTTGGAAGGAAATGTCAAGGGAAACAAAGTGGGTTTGAAATTTTGAAGCTTTGAAACATCTCCAGAGGCAAAAAGCAGGAATGTTTCATGGCTTTCCAAATTTCGGTTATTAATACTCTGATACAATGTTACATACAACAGAACAGCCATAAACTACATGTGTCATTTGAATCAAAGTCAGCACTGGCCTTGATTGATTTCAGCTGGCATGAAGACACCCCTGTGAAACACAGGGCTTCTCTAAAACTCTGTTTATCAGTGAGGAAGTGCTTTGTCACAGCACTGACTCTGGCTGGTCTTTTCTTGCTGCATGAGGCACAGGGACAACATTTTCCTCCAAGATAAAACCAAGTTTTCTCTTTCCCTTGGGAAGCTTTGCCACTGTCTTGCCTTCATCACTCATTCTTGAGCGACGCAGAAATGGCTCGTGCTCTGGGTCAGGTTTTATCTCCAGTGGCAATTGCAGCCCTTTGGCCAATGCTGGGCTGCTCCCGCAGGGGTGCATGGCTGCTTTTCCTGCTCCTTGTTGCTAACTCATCACCGCCTCCTTTCTGGTGAGTGCTGGTCAGTGGAGCTCAGTGACCACTGGTCAGGTGAGCACAGTGGAGCTAAGGGTCTGCGTTGGGGATAGAAAAATTAAACTAGTCTGTTCTCTCCTTCCTCTTCCTGAGCAAGCTGGGGAGCACCAGTCAGCCTCTGACCTGCAATGACTCTTGGGCAGCCCCAGGAAGGAAATCTGACTCTATCCTGGCTCTTGCTCAGCACAGAGTTGCTGAGTTTTGCTATGAAATGAGGCATAAATCACTGAGCCCCTTAATCCCTGGTGCTGGATGCAACTGAGCATCCTGAAACAAGGAAGAGGAGGGGCAGGGTGATGTCAGGCTTGCCCAGAGGGGCTGTTTATTTCATGTGCTGTGTTCTGTTCCTGGTGGCTCCCAGCCTGCTCTGGTTAATGTGGGTGTGTAACATGACACCTACTGTGCGGGAAACTATCCTGACTAGAACTCTGAAAAGTGCAGAACAGCTATTTGTGCTCGAGTGCCCAGTGCTGGCTTTGGGCTTGCAGTGCTGCTGTCAGCACCGGGCTGGGAAGGTGATCCATACCCAGCAAGCAGGTGGTGTGTCTGCCAAGACTGGTTGGGGATGGGGGCAGAAGGATGACTGTTTTTTAAAGGCAGCAGCAAATAAAAGCACTGAAGAGCTGGCATGATGAGCTCAAAAGCTTCAAGGTCAAGCCCTCACCATGGTGGATGAGCTGCCCTCCAGAGCAGAGGCTGTGATGGGCAGGGTATAGGCAGTGTCTGGCAAGTGGTGCACTCAGTACCAGAAAGACACGGATCTGTTGGAGCAAGTCCTGAGAAGGACCACAAAAATGATCAGAGGGATGGAACACTTCTATGAGGACAGGCTTGAGAGAGTTAGGGTTGTTCATCCTGGAGAAGAGAAGGCTCTGGGGAGACTTTATTGTGGCCTTTTAATATGTAAAGGGGGCTCGTAAGAAAGATGGGGACAGGCTTTTTGTAGGGTGTGTTGCAATAGGACAAAGGGTAAATCTTTTAAACTAAGAGGGTAGATTCAGACTAGATATAAGGAAGAAAGTTGTTGGTTTGGTTTTTTTTTTTTTTTTTATGATGAGGGTGGTGAAACACTGGAACAGGTTTCCCAGAGAGATGGTGCATGCCCTATCCCTGGAAATGTTCAAGGTCAGGCTGGATGGGGTCTGAGCAGCCTGATTTAGTTGCAGATGTCCCTGCTCATTGCATGGGTGTTGGATTAGATGACCTTTAAAGGTCCCTTTCAGCTAAAGGTCCCATTCAAGCTATTCTATCATTCTGTGGTTTACTTTAGCTGTAGGCATGAGAGGCCTGCTGTTTCTGTGAGGGGGCTTGGAGGGGATTTGTGTCAGCTGGGGGTGACAACTGTTGGGCATTCCCAGTGTCTTACCAGCTTCATTCCTTAGGCACGTGGCCATGATTAGGATTTGCTTTGTTCCAGGAGCTACTCTTAGAAGGCAAGTCTGCACTGTCTCAAAAAAAGGCTGAGAGCCCATTCCTTTGTCATATACCTGCTTTCTTCCCCAGCCTCATGGGTGTTTTAGATTCTTCTGGGTCAGAAAGCCAAAATGCCTCAGCTGGAGGGACATGTAGGTACTTTTGTGTGATACTACTCTGGCTCTGTGTTGGAATTGGTAATTGCTTGTGGGGTTTTTTGTGCCTTTTTTTGAAATCTGCTGAAGGGTGAGCAAATACGTGCACCTCATGGTAGGATTTATTGTGCAATGACTTAATCTGCTCCTGTTTAATGTGGTCCCATGGACAGCCTGTACTACAAGATGACCTATGGTCCAGCAGCACTGGTAAACCAGATTTATAAGGTTGGCCTGCTTCGGGCTTGTGTGGGGAATACTAAAGAGGCAGGGCAGTGAACTTCCCAACTGCTGATCAGCTCTTGGAGTGTTTTCCTTGTCCTATGGACTGCTGCACTCCAGAAAAATGCAGCTTCCCACATGAGTCAGAGTAGGATCTTGCCTGGGATTTGCTGCAAACTGCCAGATCCTACTGAGGAGGGCATGGGGGCTCTCAGAGTGGAAAGTTTAGTATGCACTCACCAGGAAAATCCCTCTGCCCCCAAAGCTAGAGGCTGCTTCATGCTGTATAACCTTGAGATCTGTTGTCTCTTACAATAGTCTGTGCCCTTAAAAGCACTCTTGCTGCTATCTCAGCATCCCATCTGACTCGAAACCTGCTGTGCTGTGGGTCTTGGAGATCTTATGGGTGCTAACTTCCACGGCATGTGACTATGTTGGAATCTGCGTGCTTGACTAATGGAGCAGCAAGATGCTAACAGACAGCAAAAGGAAATCAGCTTTTCATTTATTTGTCTTCCCAGTCATGCCTGGCTTTGTTTTGAGTCTCCTTCAGAGCTTTGTGTGCTCAGGAGAAATTCTGCAGCAAGGAAGATTTGTGTTACCCCTTGCCACCTAATGAAGCAAAAGTAAAGGGACAGACAGACTTGCTTTACTGCCAGTGGAAAGGCTGGGGCTGAACACCCAGGGACAACGGGGGAAGCACTGCCTGAGAAACTTGTGTGGGTTTGTGATAAGCTAGAAGGAGCTGAACCTAGAAGTCAAGAGGCTTTCAAAGGGTTAAGTTTGCCTGCTGCTGGTTGAGTTCCCATGGGTGGATGGGCGCTCACCCACTCTTGGACCCCGACTGTTCCCCCGGCTTGGCTCCATTTGCAATCAGCCCCAGATCAGGAATAGTGAGGAGAGTGTCAGCATGCAGGAGGTCATTTATCAAGCGATGGAAAAGTCATTTGTGTGCTGGAGTCCCTTGGCTGCACCAGCTGTCGCGCGTGGAGCAGATGGAGAGCTGCAGGAACCCAACACCGCTGCAGATGGTCTCAAACAGAGCTGCGGCTGCCAGGGGCTGTGGGAACACTCTCTGCTTTAGTGGCTTTCTTGGGCTTGGGAGGAAGCCTGCTAATCTCCTTCTTGGGGTGGGAGACAGCATGGCAGGAGTGCAGCCATGACCTCTGCTGGGCGTGCAGCCCTTGGCATCTCCTCTGCTGTGAGCAGGGACATTCCCAGCATGGCTCACTTACGCCGAAGGCTTATGGGTGGGCTGGTTCACAGGGCTTTGTGAAAATGGGTGGGAGATACTCACCTGTAATTGCTAGAGAAGATACAGCTTCTGTATAGCGCGGGGTATTGCTCATGAGAGGCCAAATGGTATCCATAACCTTGTGTTTTCTTGTCTTGCAGCTGAGCTTGGTCCTGGCTCGATGCAACCCTCCATGCCACTATTTCCGCTGCTCCACAGAAGATAATTGAAGGATGTTTCTCTTCTCCTGACTGCTGTTAGTCTGCTTTGGGTACAGCCTGACTCCTCTTGGGGTTTGAGCAATACCCCACACTGCCTCCAGATGGATGAAAGGAACTAGATCAGCTGGCAAAACTCACCCCTGTTTTAACTTTCTGTGTGACTCTTTGGCTTTTTTTTATTTTTTTTCTTTTAAATCTGTCTCTGCTATGGAGATGAGAGGCTGTATCTCTGTTCCCTTTCCTTAAGTGTTGGAAGAGAGGGATCTGCTGCCCTGCTGAGCAGGCAAGGCTTTTGTTATGTGATTAAGAATTTCTCCTTTTGTGGCCCTTGGTGGCTGGGTGGTGGCAGAGAGGGAGCTCATTGGAAATCTGGTAGAAGACTTGGTGTTTGAAAGCAGGGCAGTGAGGAGGTCCTGAGTGTGAGAAGATTGCAGGGAGAGCATGAGGAGAGTGTAAGGACCACTTGTCACTCTGTTGGTGCCAGCTGTGGGTAAAGTCTTCCCCTGTTTATGATGCAGCCTCTGTCCCTCTTCATCCTCTGCTTTGAGGGACTTCCATCTACTGGTCTCTGTGTACATCAAATTGCATTCAACGTAGTCCATTTTTTTTCCCCATTAGTTCCCAGATCATCCTTTAATCACAGTTATGTACCAATGCCGAAATGTTCCTGCCACTTTTCTGTCTCAGCAGGGCAACAGCAGCTTTGTTTCAAATAGCTGCTGCCTTCCTCTGCCTGTCTAAGATGGATTGGAGGTCTCCTTTCCCAGGTGGGGAGTGCTGACCGTTTGCATTCTCTCCCTTCTCTGGGAAAGTGGTTTGCTTATTCTCTAACCCATGGGCTCCAGTGCCAGTAACTGAAACACTTCTAAAAGTCAGATATGGTGGCACCTTGATAACTTGCCAGCTGTGTTCCTGAAGCTGAGCAGGATATCTGGGAAATGGCTGCTGCTCTTATGCAGGAAGCTATCTTGGTGAAGTGGCATCCTAGTGAATTGTTTGTGGACATCAAGGCTTGCTGTGAACTTGAGGAAACTGAGTCCCTAAAGAGTGGCATTTCTGGCCTTGGGCCTGAGGTCTGCAAACCAGCTTCTAGGGTCGTTTCTGAACTCTCCCATTTCTTCATACTTCATGATGTTAACATGTCCCTGGCCCCTCTTTAAAGTCTCATTCCTACCTTCTTCCCATGTCAACATAATTTTGCAACTTGTTTCTACCCTCCTGGAGGGGAGAGCAGCTTGTCTCTCCTCCTGCATCAGTGTGCTTTCTGCTTAAAACTTTCTGCCCCCTGGATTTTCTTGGTTTTTTTGGGTTGTTTTTTTTTTGTAAGCATTTAATAAAATTTGAAGAAGATGTTGTAATGATGGCAACTCTGAGAATTTTGTTCATGCAGGAGTCTCTGCAGCAAAGCTGTTTTCAAAGACCTTGAAGCTCTCTGCTTGAATGTGAAGTGGAGGAGAAGAAGCATCAGTCTGAGTGACAAGAAGAAAAGGAAAGGGGCTCCCTGTGTGCCTGCACTGTTTAGATCCTTGTTATTTTGCTGCATTTTTCACTGAGGGTAATTGCCTCTAAAAGGGGAAGGAGCAGTGCTTGGGTGAGCAGTGGAGCAGCCTGCAGAGACTTCCTGGGGAGTGGTCAGCTAGTAGAAGCACAGAGTTTAGCTCCCCTGGTAATAGACTTGAGCAACATCACAGGCTTCAACCAAAAATCACTGGTGATGTCCGCTATTAAAAAAAAGGACAAAAAACCTTCTTCTGTACCCTGCTACTCCAGCTTTGATAAGGTCAGTATAGCTGTCTGTCCTGGAACCCAGCACTCTAATGAGCTGATGACTGTGTGGAACCATCTACCTTTTTATGGGGGTGACCTTCCAAGTTATAACACTTTTATGGTGGAGAGGTGATGAAGAGTTTCTGCTATCCTAACAGTTTAGGAAAGTGTAGGTAAGGAAGGAGATAATGCCAGTATAACTTCTTGCTCTTATCTTTCTGCTGATTGGTACCTTTTGTTCTCTCCATCCTCTGCTGCAGTTCTGGGAGGCAGGAATTCAAGGAGAGTCCTGTGTTCTTCAAAGCACTGAGCACCATGGCCCCATTTTGCTCCCTTCAGCCCTTCCTCTGCTGTGCTGGGATTTTCGAGTGAGGCTGGAGCAGTAGCAGTGTGGTGCACAGAGATGTTCTGGCTTGAGGTGAAAACAGCACTACTTTGCATGTGTGCAAACTGGTTGCACCGATTTTTTCAACACAGTTCTGTAGCTGGCTGGTGAAAATGATGGCAGAAAATTTCTCCAGTTACTACTCCTGCGCCCTGCCAGTTTGGAGAGGGCAGAGAAGGCCCCAAAGGCTGTTTGTGTGAGATGCCTTCTCTAAGGAGGATTAATTTGCAGAGTGTATTTTCTCCACTTAAAGCCCACAGGGACGTAGATGTGGTTTCAATAAACAACTGAAGTAATTCGGGATCTGGTCACAGCAGAGAAGTGAGAAGGTTATGGGAGACCAGAGCTCTCTAGTGGTGGTCAGGAACCAGGGAAAGAACTGGCCCAGAGCAAATGTGTGCAGCTCTTGGCGAGGTACTTACATCTGCCAGGGGAAGTGTTTCCCCAGCTAAATTAGCTTTGTGATGTGCTGTTTCTTCTCCCAAAGTAACATGGTGTGTGCACATGGTGGTGGGAGTGGCAGTGGCATTACCAGAACGGTGAAACCTCTCCCTACCTCCCCAAAAAGAAAAAAAGGGACGCTGCAGCCCAGATATGCTGGATGTGCATCTTGGGCAATGCTAAGAGGGGATGAGGGGATGGGAGGCTCATCTCTTCCCTCAGCAGGAAACTGTAGGGACTTGTGGCTGATTTTGTGAGCGAAGGAGAGCAGGCTGGTGCCACTGCAGCAGTGACTGGTCTGGTGTTAGTCAGTAGCTGACTGCTTCCTATCTTTCCTCTGCTCATTTTTCACAGCACTGTGGTTTTTGCAGCACTGGCATCTCAGAGGCTTTTGATCTGAGACCTTAGCTCTGTCTTCTCCTGAGACTGCTGCATTTGGAGCATAATAAGGACAAAGTGTCACACTGAGTGAGTCTTGCAGGATTAGTCTTGCCCTCAAAGCCTGGTGGAGAAGAGTGACGCTTTCCTGGTCCCTGTATCTGCTGGCTGCTGGCATCCCCTGTGCTGCCATGCTTTCCCAAATTACCATCTCCTTGGCAGGTTGGCAGTGCCCAAAAAGAGGGACTGGGAGCCCCTATGTGGGCTCTAAGTGCTCTGAACTTAGGGCATGCCTTGAGGCGTTGCTTCACTACGGTTTCTTCTTTACCCATCTTGTCTAGATTATGCAGAAGGAGAACATCATTTTGGCAGCATTTGCTCTGAAATAAATCTGTGGGGGCTCCAGTGATACTGAAATGTGCTGCTTGTCTTTCTGTGGCGGGCTTCAGGGCTGCTTTTTTCCCAGCAGGGTTTAACAGATGATTCTATGTGAATGTGTGCAAGATGGGATTGAAAAACCTGGTCCATTACTATTGCAATGCCGTATTCAAGCATTATGTAAACTTGGGGGCAACTTAAATAATGGAAAACTCAAGTCTGTTTTGAGTGTAGCAGTAGTCTTTATGTAGCACTTGTTCTGCCTTGAGACTGGGGACTGGGCTTCATCTGGTTCTCTTTCCAGGTATAAAGTAATTATAGGCTCATTTTTATGTCCATCCTAATGCATATGTGTGCATGCTAATTAACAGATCTCTGCTCAACCCTCGCTTGCAGCTCTGCACTGGGCCTCCTCTGCAATGGACACAAGAGTCTAGAGTTTCCAAATGCCTTTGTTCCTTGACATGGGCCTGCAGCTTCTGCTCTTTGAAGGAAAGGTCAGCCTTGGGGACACCTGAGCCTGAATGTCAGAGCTTTGCCTCCTGCCACCACCACCTTTGGGAAGGAAAATAAACAAGCTCAAAGAGCAGGGTGGCTATAAATACTGAGGTGGCAGCTGAGACGCTGCTGAACAAGGTTCTGAGGTTGGTCTGNTTTATATCTATATATCTGTTTATAAGCAGGTTAAGGGAAAAAAAATGTATTTCACACTGACAAAAGTGCAGTTGGAGCTAGAGTTTACTTCAGAAATGGACCCACTGCAAGGATCCTGATGATAAGACAGACAGGTGATTTCCCTGGGATTTTGCATTGAGTCCCCTGAGGGTTTTGGTTGCGGTGGAATAACTTGATTTATATCAGAAATTTTCAGAAAGGTGTTTCATCTCTTCCTCAGAAATAGTGGTTTAGCAATGCTAAAGGCAGGCATTAAATAAGTAGCAAAAAGTGTCATGGACTTGGGACTTGTGGGAATGATGGGTAGAATGGGGAAAGGCTGAGGAAAAGTGAGGGGAGGATACTATTGGGATTTATACAAGTGAGCACTTTAAGGCATCAGAGCAGCAAATTGCAAGTGTAATTTTTCAGTCAGAGGTGCTTGGTTGGGTAGGTGGGTCTTCCCCAAGGTTGTGCAGTGACTGTGAGTGGTTGCTGTGAGCACCTTGACTGGTCTCCTGCCTTGCTCACCTCCAGGCACTGGTCCTGACTCCCATCCTGCTGCTCAGTCATCATCCTCACTGTCAACCTGTCTCAGCCATTTAGGTGTAAATAGCGTGAGGATGAGACCCAGCCCGTATCTTGAATGGCCAAACCTGAGCCCTTATCCTTGGAGAGACATCTAGTCTAGATCTAGCGTGTCCAAGCAGGATCTCCTGAATCCCACAGGGATTGTGCCGTAGTTGTCTAAAGCAGATGCAGCAAGGACATGTCCCAGAGCAAACAAATGGGTGGTGGAAGAACAGTCTACCACAAAAATCAGAAATCAATATTAACTGAAAAAACTAAAAAGAAATGCATTACTTACTGATGAGTAATTTGTTTCCATCTGAAATCATTTGCATGTTGGGTGCATCGTGTTACTCGGTCCGGTTTACAGAATTAACAGGTGATTGTTCCTTTGAGATCATGTCAGGTGCTGGTTTCTTGTGACTTCTGGAGCCCTGTAGGTAAGTTCAAAACATCAGATGGAAAAGTGTTTATGGTAGCCACTAACTACAGGAGGTTTCTCAAAAATAAATAAAGGGACTTTTTAAAAGCATGAAAAGTTCCACCACCTAAAATTAGCGTGAAGAGGGGCTATCTAGTAACGCTGTTGCGTGCTCCCAACTTCGGCCCTGCAAAGTTCGGCATCTCAAGTAGCGGGGAGGTGAAGGGCAGAGGATGGTGATGTTGCCAGGACAGCTATTCTAGCAGAGTAGCTCCAGGCAATGAAACCAGTTGGAGGCTTTTCAAGTTGGCTGGTAAGATTTACTGTTTTGCAAAAGTCAGGGTTGCAAAATGCAAATTTGGAGCTGTGCTCTGATTGTTACCTTCCCGAGAGAGGAAGAGAGCAAACTCTGGCTCTGTCTTTACTTGTTCCTGGTGAGGGACATGCTGTGTGCAGAGGATGCAAGGGTGGAAAATGCTGCACTGGGAGCAGAGGGGTTTGGAGTTGATTAGTTTGGTGAATTTTGGTTGAGGGGTTTATATGCAGTTTGACTCAGAGATCTCTGCTAAGACTGCTCAAGTGAGCTGGTAAGGATGGCACCAACGCCTGCCTTTGTTCTGGGTAACCTGTGAGCTGCCCAGGCACCATGCAGGTGTTTACTGCCTCTTGGCCTTGGGGCATTTCTTCCCTTCTTCCAGCTGACTTCCTGGGTTCTGCTTTTTCACAGCCTTTCAGGAGCCTTTAAGTGTGAATGCCATGGCAGCTGGGAGGGTTAAACATACTCCCAGGAAGGTGGGGGCATGTGAGAGCAGTTTCCTGGAGGTCTACAAAGCAGCTTTACGCCCAGGTTAAGCTTGGCCTGTTTCCTATGGCTTTTGAGATGCTGGTGAGCTATGCTACAAAGCCAGCTCTGAAGGCAAATTCTTTCTGCTTTTCCCTGCTCAGCCTTGCTGCTCATTGACTCCTCTCTAACCTGGCTTTGAGTTACTCTGTCCTGGATCAAGGTAGCAAAGCTCTTCCTGCATCCATCAGGGATCTGGCCCACCTGATGAGGCTGGTTCTTGTGGGAAGGAAGGTACGTGCTGGTGTTCTGGGGTAGGTGTCAGAGCTGAGCTCTCCATTTGCTTTCTCCCTCTCTGCCGACTGGTGGGGTCCTGCGTGTGGGACACGCTGCTCCTTACTGCAGTGCAGACCTCTGGAAGGGTTTGGGGTAGGCGCTCGATCCTTCATACAAACACCCTAATGCAATTAATTCCTCTTTGACTGACAACTTCAATGTCTCAGAACTGCCCTTGTCTTTTAGGAGTGCTAGTGACTTTGTGTCTCCCCAACACTGAAGATGGTGCTGGGAAAAAAAAACCCCAGACAATAACAACCAGAGCCAGCCCAACTAGAAACTTAGGAAAAGAAACCCCACATTATGACTAAGAATACCTCAACAGATTTTAGAAATGCCCAAGGACACACTGTACCCTGCTCTGCCACTGCCACCACCAAAACCACACCAGCCTAATGCATGTATTTGCAGCACGCACTGTGTGAATGATGCGAAGGGCTGGCTTGTGTTTGCACATGCTGAAGTAGGGAGTGTTCAGATCCCTTCCTATTTCTTACCAAAGATGCAGAGTTTCTCTTCTTACAGGCTAAGAGGGGATAAGACAGGCAGATATTTCTACCAGCCAAGTTTCACAAAAGGGGTGGCACAGTAGAGACCTCCATGGAAGTGCTGGTTGACTCCCTCCCACCAGATGCAAGGAGGAGAACGGCAGTACCAGGAAGGTAAATGGAAGGTGTACATAGGTAACGTGGTCGTGATGCCATGATGATTTTTTGCTTTTTCTTTTATACCCCTTTTATACACTCTTTTATATAGCTTTTTTGTATTCTTAGTATGTATTCTTTAGCCTACATAGTTATCATTCTTTAAGTTTGATAACTCCCCTTAGACCCAGTATCCCGTTAAGCCAAGAGACCAAACACTCTGAAAACCCCAGACACCAAGGCCCTCTCCAGAACACATTCTGTAAACAAAGGCCCATCCAGGGGGAAGGTTCCTTGATGAGGGGTCTTGCTGGAGTCCCTCATTGGGGGATCTTTGATAGATATGCTAATTTTTGCAAGGCCTATAATTTGTATACACATCACGTTGTGGGTGGCCATTTTCCTTCGGTGGGCATTTTGGGGTGCATTTTGATGTGCATTTTGGGGCACCTGAGGATCCTTAAATAAACAAGGTAAAACCCTTTTCCCCTCTTAACTGTGTTCAGCTCTCTTAATTTTAAGACCAGGAAAAGGCATCAGTCATTAATAAGTGAACGCTTTTTTGTTGCCTTTTATTCTCCTTTTTATGCCTCTGAGCCTTTGTGATTTCATGAAGCCACTACCAGGAGAAGGTGTTGGCACCTTGAGGCTCCCCAGGCACCTTCCAAGATTCAGGTGGGTGAACCCACAGCTTGGCAAGTGTTTGCTCTCCCTGTGTCTTGAGTGACTGCTGCAAGAGGTGCATCAGTGTGCATGGCAAACACTGCACCAGCTCACTTCTGGGGAAATGAGAGGCAACCAAGGACAGAGATTCTGAGCCTGAGGGCCAAGTGGATGGTATTAGAGGAGCCAGGGAGGAAAGATGGATTTTGCTTGGCCCCTTTGGGTTGCTTCAGATTCCCCAGGATCCTGTTATCACCAGTAAAATGACAATGGTCTGCTGATACTCAGAGGAGCTGGTTATAAAGTTTAAGGCTATTCTGATCTCTTCTTGACTGGCCGTATAAAACAGGTCATTGGATTTTGCCCAGGAACAGAAAATAATTAATTATATATATGTATTTATATTCTGTCCTTTCTTTCAACGGACTTACTTAGCCACTATCTGATCTGCCTTTTTATTGACAGCTACTTCAATTAACTTGGAAAGAGTGTTCAATGAACATAGGGCATCTACTCTAACCTTGAACTGCTGATTAAACCCCCCCGCAGAATCCCTTTCTCTGGAGTGGGATAAAGAGAAGAAAGGGTGTAGAGGAACTGTATAAAAATTTACTTTGCCTTCTTAAATGGCTTTTGTGATTCCCATTTCCCCTCTGCCCTGAATCATGGTGTAAAAGGTTTATAACTGAATGTCACAAAATAGAAAAACACATCCCACTTTCTCAGTCAGTTTAATCCATTTTTCTGGATACCTTCAATTATTTCAAGGCTGGTATCTGCAGAAGCAGACAAACATGCCAAAACCAAAATATCTGCATCATGCAAAAGAGTAAAAAATGTTTTGAAAGCATTCAAACATGGCTTTGGAGAGGAGGGGGGTATAAAGAAACATTCAGACTGTGAACTCAAGTAAAACACATTTTCCTCATAACTAAATTCACTTTGGATAACTTAACCATTTTTGAATGACAGAAGGTGTCAGTGAAAGTCCCTCTGTAGCTCTACCATGAAGGTGCAGAGTTGTGGGCAAGTCTGGGTGAGGAAGGGCCTCAGGAGGGGTCCTCTTGCCCAGCTTGTGGGCCAAAGCAAAGTCTGCTTTGGAAGTAGATCTGTTTGTTCAGTGTTGGGGAGTAATGGGTGGATAGGGATAGGTATTGCTTTATCTCAGAAACTGGATCTCTCCTGGGCTGTGAAAGAGTACCAGTTTTATGGGAAGGATGTAGCAGATTTTATTTACAAACTCTGTAGTCTTTAACGAACTTGTAGGATTTCAGACTTCCAGGGCTGTAGAGGTTTTCAGATGAACTTTTCTAGTGCTTTTTCAGGCTCGGTGGCTGAGTATTAACCAGCCATGGAGGCAATGATCCATGAAAGTGCTGCCTGCTGACTGGTGTGCAATGAGCACAAGGAAAGGATATTTAAAAAAAAAACCCAAACAAAACACACACACAAGCATTTGACCACAGTGCCCATCTTTATGCAGTTTGTAAAGTTACCAGGGCTAATGTGTGTGTGCTGTGTGTGCAGGCATCTCCCCTGAGTGCACTGGCTGCTGCAATAGGTCAACCAAAAGCCAGAAAAGATGAGAAGAGCTGATTACAGCTTCCCTGCAACTGGCCTGGCAGCACAATAAATTCCTGTGGCCCATCTCAAAGAGCCAGTCTGGGTCTCCCTACCTACCAAGAAGAAATGTGACAGTGGGCCAGGCTACCCTATGGAAACTTGTCTGTATCTCTGCCTCAGCCTCTAGTTCCTGTTCAAGGAGGGACACTGGCTTGCCGTACTCCTCTCCCAGGTGGAGATGCTGTCACAGTAAAAGCATGCCAGGCTCTGGCCTGAGGTCAGCTGGCGGATAGAGTTTTTGTGATATTGATGCCTTTTCCTGGTCTTAAAATTAAGAGAGCTGAACACAGTTAGGAGGGAAAAGGGTTTTACCTCGGTATTTATTTAAGGATCCTTAGGTGTGATGAAATGCACATCGAAATGCACCCCGAAGTCCCCACTGAAGAAAATGGCCACCCACGATGTGATGTGTATACAATTATATGCCTTGCAAAACTTAGTACATCTATCAAAGATTCCCCAATGAGGGAGTCGGGTGAGACCCCCCACCCAAGGGACCCTCCCCCTGGATCGGCCTATCTTTGTTTACAGAATGTGTTCTGGAGAGGACCTTGGTTTCTTTGGGCTTTTAGAATGTTTAGTCTCTAAACTTAACGAAATCCTAGGTCTAAGGGGAGTTATCGAACTTAAACAATTATAATTATGTAAGCTAAAGGCACAAGGAATATATAAAGCTGTATAAAAGGGGTATAAAAGAAAAGCCAAAAAATCATCATGGCATCAGTATGATACCCTGGTTCATGTCTGTGACCTGCACCTGTGCTCTTTGGCCTTGGTGCTGTCTCCTAACCTGGCAGCTGGTGGGAGAGAGGTGCTTTTCCCACAACAGGTGCTTGCTGCACCCTCACCTAATGAAATTGGGTAGCTTTTGGTAGCTGTGCAGGCACAGCTGGGGTCACCTCTCCCTCATCTGGTGTCTGTGATCAGTAGAGAGCCTGAGGTATGTGGTGGTGGTTTGCTCACTCTCTAGGCTGGCATGGCTGCGCTGTGGCAGCTCAAAGGAGAGCCCCAGTAACCTTGCAGCTGGTGCAGGGAGAAGAGATGATGTCAAGACAGCACGAAATATACATCCTAGAGCAGGAGAGTCTACAGTAACGAGACAAAGCTGATGAGGAAAATGTGGCAGGTTGTGAATGAAACTGCTGTGTGATGGAATCAAGAGGTGAAATAAAATAAGGACTTGACAGAGAATGTGTGAAAAGCACAGGGTACGCAGCTAAGGTATGAAACAAATGTTGGAGAGGCCTATAGTTATGTGCTGAAGTGGATAGAGAGACCCACAAAGGGAAGGACAAACATAAATTGGGCTGTGGGGAATGAGCCTTGGCTGCAAACCAGGTGCCAGCAGAGCAAATATAAGATGTGTGCATCAGACAAGCCCTCGACCGAGGGATGGAGAAGGTACCCTCAGTCCCATGGGAAGAGGGATCCAGGCCATGCTGGGGCTGGAAATAAGATGCATGACATGGACATGAGTGCTCTGACAGAGGCAGCCCCTAGGATGCACAGATGTCCTTTGAGACAGTACTAAGCAGAAAGGCCATGCTCCCAGGGTGTGGTGATGGGGAACACAGAGCATGGATGTGACAAATGATCTACAGATGGATGTTATCTGGAGCACTTATCTGACATGTCCAGGAACTGAGCTGAGTGCAGGAACTGAGAGGATAATGCAGGCAGCAATGCTTGCTTCTCATCTATTTGGAAATGGAGCTGCAGCAGAGAAGTCTGATTACCTGTCCCTCCCACCGCTTGTACCAACCTCACATTTGTCAAGATGCTTAGAGTGAAACCTGAGTGATGTGAGCACTTCCCTGCCTGTGTGCACAAGCAAAAAACACTCTGGTGGAGGCTGTGCAACCCTGCAAGGTGCTCACGCTGCTCCTGCCACATGGCTGGCAGCAGAGGGGCCCACGGGCGTGTTGAGGCCCACATCTGCTGGGAAGCACCCTGCTGTAAGCCCAGGCTTCACATGCACACACACACACACTTTCTTTTGAACTGATGGATCCACTCCTTGGCCTGAGTTGTGACGCCCCAGGGGCAGCAGGGACAGTCTATAGCTGGCAGGTGGGCACGGGAGGCTGGTGAATGCCATTGCCAAACTGGGCCCACTGCAAACATGGACGAGAAACAGCTGGGAGCCTCTCCTCCCATGCATCCCCGCTCTGCTGCTGGTTTGGGCAAATATGGTATTTCTTGGAGGCGAGCCCAGCTGGTGGAGAGCTTGAGGGAAAGGAGCCAGTGGGAGATAGCAAAAATGCTTGGTGGTTCTGAAAGCGCAGCGTGAAAGCTGGTTTGCTGTGTTAGTGCTTCGGGCAGAGCCGGAGGGGGGAGTGGAGGTGATGATACCAGGTCTGGCCATGTGTTCCCATGCAGCTGCTGCTCTCATCAGCGGCACGGGGTGCCCACCCATCTCCCCCACCCGGCAAACTCCCACACAAAGCCAGGGCACTGAGGGTGGGTGCACTGTCCCCCTCCCCCCGACAAGGAACAAAAGCATTGGCTAGAGGGTGGGTTGCGGGACGGAGGCGAGGGGATAAGCTGCCGGACAGCTGGAAAAGGCAGGCTGGAGAGGAGATTTTAGCTCGTGCATGTTACCTGGTGACTGGGAGGCTGCAGCACTGTGCTCCCACTCCACAGCTTCAAAAGCTTGTCTCTACATCCTCAGATGGGGACCCTTTCTTGCAAGCAGCAGGGAAAGAGTGGGCAGGAATCAGTCTGTGACCTGAGCCAAAAATATCGGCTGCCCCACAGTTCCTGAAGTTCTCCTACAGGCGGGGAGGAAGGGGGTGCTGGAGCTGCCAGGCACACAGGAGGGCACATGCTGTGTTGCTGGGGAGCCCTGCCAAGGGGAGAAGGGCAGGAGGGAGGGGATGGGAAGCTGAAGCCTGGGATATTTAGTGAAATGGAAACCGTGAACCAGAGGGTTGTGCGAGGCACTGCAATCCTCTGCTGGAATAGTCATGCAACTGTGCAGAGTGCTCTGGCAGCAAAACCACTCCAGGCACCCAGGCTCCAGCCACCTGGGGTTGCCCTCCCTAAGAAGTCCTAACTTAAAGCTATTAATGCCTTCATGTCATGCTAAGAAAGGCTTACAAGCTCTTCTGCTGCGTTCCTGCTCTGTTTCTTTTTGTTCCAGGTTCCCTCGAGCCCTGGTGTGTGGCAGAGCCCCGGCAGTCTCTGAGAGGTGGGTGTGTGGCACTCACACACAGACAAACTTGAGGGTGTGACAAGTGCCTCTGCCTTCTCACATGCCTGTGACTGCTGGTTTCAAAGAGCTTTGGATGTGGAAGGTCCACAGGCCTTCCCCAGGCTCTCGCCCTGCAGCACAGCCAAACCCCTTTGCGTGTGGAGGGGCAGCTGGGAAGAGCCCCTGCCCAGGGGGGAGAGTGGAAGTTGCTGCTGTGTGTTGAGACTGCGAGATCCAGGGTGCCACAACCAGGTTTTAAGCAGTGATCATGCGCCACAGAGCTATGGGGGCCCCCCAGTTTGTTTCCGAGGTGCCTTTGCCTCAGATACCCCTCTCTGAGCCCTGCCTGCCTGTCTGGTTGTAAATATAGAAACATAAGCCCTGGAGGTTTTTTTTCTCCAAACATGTCCCTCCCATCTTAGCATCATCTGTGCAATTCCTCCAGCTGCTCCTATACATGGTGTGACCTTTTTTTTCCCCTTCCCTTGCTTCCCCCTCCATCTCATCCCCTCCCTGCCCCATCCCTGCTCCCCTCCCTTCCCTCCCAGTGCAGGGAGTCTGGGGCCAATCGGCTCTTCCAGACGATCAAATGTCACTATAAGTTGAGAGCTGCATCACCTTGGGTCGCTCGCAGATCACAGCCTGCCCGTCCCCTCCGACAGGGAGCTTGGTGCTTCTCTCCACTCCTCCCAGGTAAGTGGGATCCCTGGCAAGGGCTGCTGCTGGGGGGCAACACTGCAGAAGGGATGAGCCTTGGTCTGAGTGGAGAAGCACCAGGGGAGGGTTGGGGTCCATGGGATATGGGATCTGACGCAGGATCCTAAGGAAAAGGCACTTCTCCCTGGCTTTAGTTGGGCATCTCGCAAGTCTCATGTCACCCACAGAGGTTTGGGTGCTGTGAACTCTCAAGGATTAGTAGTGGGAGGATAGATCCTTTGAAACCAAGATGTGGGGCTGGAAATTAAGTGTGATCTCTTGGGGCACTCAGGGAAAGCTCCCTCCAGCAGCAGGAGGAAAGTGCTGAGCTTCCCTCCCCTGTCACCCGGAGAAAGGGATGGCTGAGGCAGGAGGTATGAGGGGCAGGACCATCAGGGAGCTTCTGGTGGATGAGGGGGCTGTAGGTCTAGAGGGAGATCTGAGGAAAAAAAATGTGGTCATGGAAAACTACTCCCTCACACAGGAAAGAAGAAAATTGTGAGTTTTGCATGGTCAGGCCAGCGAAATGAAGGAGTCTAAAGTAATGAATATGGGGAGCATCCCATCACCACTCTGAATTTACCCCCCCTCCTCCTGCCCCTCTGCGCACACAGGGAATTTCTCTCACAATTTTCTCAGTTTCTGTGGGAGGGGGAAGTTTTCCATGGCCATATTTAATGCTTCTTGGATCAGCTTCTTGCTCTTGGGTGGTGGGTATCCTACAAAGGCAGGAGGGACACCAGCACAGGTGACTCTGGTGCCAGCAATGTGGGTGGGAGCTGTGCCGCTGCTGTGGGGGAGCTCCAGGGAGGCTGTAAGCGATTGCCGGGGCAAGACCCAGGGAGGTGGTGGCGTCCCCAGGAGATGTTCAAGAGGCACCTGGGTGATGCGGTTGAGTGGTTCAGGGGTTACAGTGGTAGTGCTGGCTGGGCAGTTGGACTGGATGATCTTGTTGGTCTGTTCCTACCTTGATGATTCTAAGACCAAAGAAAGGCAGGGGATATAAGCTAAGCATGGCCATTGGTTTTTTGTCCTCTGTCTCAGCCTTGATATGCCTAGAAAAGCCCTTGCAGGGATCAGACAGCTGATACCACGCTGAAGACAAGGTTAAAGGGTACATTTTGGGACAGGGAATTGGGATTTTGCCGTGTGTTAGTGGACCCTGCAGCAGTGCTTGGGCCCTGCTACTCTGTTTCCGTGTTAGAGAGAAAGATATGCATATGTTTATATATTTACTGATATAATATATTAATAGATATATATAACACATGTATTATTTAATATAATATGTATGTATATAAAAAAATCCATGCAGTGGGTTTGCAGCGGCTACTGCTGGGAAAGAGTGGCCATGTGATGCTTGGTGGATCACAGCCCCAGTCCTTGCCTGAGAGCTGTCCCTGCCAGGTCCCATTGCCCATGCATGGCCCCTTCTGTCCTGCCCCCTTTCCATATGGCTCTTGCTACCTTGCCTACCTTGTATGGCCTGGCTTGGGAGGGGATGATTGATGGGTGGGTTATTTCCAGGGATGGCCTAGAGGTGCAAGGCAGCCCATTCTCCCTCCCGGGTGCATTCTCAGCTGCTAAGAGGCTTCTTGGGATGTGCTGGCTCTGCTCTTTCAGCTGAGGCCAGGAGCATTTGGGGCCAAAAGGGACACGGTATTCCTGCCTACCTGGGGCTAAGGATTGGTGTATTTGTCCTTCCAGTGACCTGCTTGTCTTGAATAAAATGCAGAAAATAACCTTGGCTTTCACCTTTAAGGAGTGGGAGCAGGCAGGAAGTTTTCTGTCTGGTGAAACTTTCCCATGTGTTTTGATTTCCTTCCAAAGGGTGGGCAGTATTAACTAATTGATTTTATTACATCCTTAAACCTCAGTCAAGACCAGAATCCATTTTTCTGCCACTGTGCAAACAAAGCCCAATTATTGCCTGAAGGTGCTAACAGCCTTAATCCTGGGCTGCATTTGCTGTGTGTAAAGTAATTTCCACCAAAGGGTAATCCCGAGCCAGCTGGAGACTTTCCATTGCCTTGGGGGGAACTTAATCCTAACTGTGAAAACTGCCGCTCTTAACAGATTGCTTTCTTTATTGCCTTTTGGATGTAAATATAGTCCAATTTTGCTGGCTGCTTTGATGGCAGAGTTAGCTATGTGGATAGTTCTGGGCATCAAAGAGCCTTTCTTGTCTTGGGTGGCTGTAGCTATGACAGTCTGCACTTTGCCCCTGGCTTTAAGGGACCAGATGGCTTTTGAATGCCATGAAGTGGACAGACACCTTGTTCTTCTTGAAGCTAAACCTTTTTACCTTTCCAGCCAGGTGCAGTGGCAGTCAGCTGCTGCCCTAAATACCAGTTTTCCTGACAGAGGGACCAAACCTGGCTGAACGTTTGGCTCTTGCAAGGCTGAAATCTGTGATCTTCCCCTGGACTTTTTTGTCCCTCCTGCCCTCTCCTGTGGGGTTCCTGCGTCTGGCTCATCTTTGTACAGAGTCTGCCAATATGCTTGTTATTAATTCATTTTATCTGGGGCCAAGAAATCCCCTCAGGGTCGGGGTCTTATGGTGTCAGGGATGCTGGCATTCTCGCTCCGCTTTTATAGCACACGGACAGATGCCGTGCAAAATCCCATTCGCATTTGCAGCGCTTGGATTAACAAATATGGAAGGGGGTAGGGGAACAGCCAATGTGACAACCCTCAGCAAGATGTCCTTAGAGCTAAATTGGAGGCTAGATGAGCTCATTCCAATAACTGCTAATGGAAAGCCTGATTGCAAAGGCTCCCGTTGACTTCAATTGCCTTGGAAAGAACAGCGTGCGCGGCGCTACGTGCCTGCCCTGCACCGAACAGACGCTCTCCCTCTGTCTGCACACAGAGGGTTCTCGAGCTGATTTCTTCACCACTTAGTGGTATTACTCTTCTTCTTACTGAAATGAGAGAGGAGTTTAGCCCACAGCCTTTTTAAAGTCCTCTTATTTTTTTAAATCCTCCACCTTGGGAAGAAGGAAAGCTGCATTTATAAAGGCTTAATCCATGGGAGGATTGGCCATTGCCCTGAGTCTTTACAGAACATGTATTTTGGAAGAAGTCAACAGCTGGGCATTAGGCAGATTCCGTCCACAAGCTTTTGCCTGGAGAAGCTCTGCTGTCCTGTTGTATAAACCAGCATACTGTCAAGCATTATTACTAATAGCTTGAATTATTTTTGAAGGCTGAAATGAGACTGCTAACATGCTAGCCACAGAGCAGATAGCAAGTGGAAGTCTTCATCCTGAAGACTGTATGAAATCTAGACTGAAAAGACCAGGGAAGAGAGACCGGCAGTGTTGTAGCATTCAAGTAATTAACAGAAGAAGCAGTGTGAACTGGTGAGCAGAAAAGTCATTTGAAAGCTGAAATTCCTCCCAAACACAAAATTCCCCCCGCTCCCCCTGCCTGGTAGGACTAGAATCCCCAAAGTACTCTTTGGGATGGCTGTTGCACTCAAGGAGTGGGCAGCCACAGCTACAAAGTTAAAAGCAGCCTAGGACCAAGAGACCACTGAACCCAAATCTCATGTGTCCTGCCAGTAGATTATCTCTCCCATCCAGCACCTCAGGTCAGGTCATAACACAGCCACTGCTGGCGCTACTTCCAGGGCAATGCTGAATTTCAGAAAGAGAATAAGCGAGGAACTAGAAGAAAAAACATTGGCTGTTTATCTCTCCTTGCAACGTGGTGGTTTTAAATCCTGTTGATGTTAACGTATAGTGGCCAAGGTCATTGCTGGGGAATGGAGAGAATCCCTTATAGGGCAGGGTTGGAGCCTGTGGGATTACTGCCTTCCTCTGAAATAGAAAGCTGCTGAGCTGCAGTTGTTCCTTTTGAACCTAAGTCAGCCCACCTGCTCCTTCAAGACATCTCTCATATATCAGCTGAATAATGAAGTCATGAAAGTCATGGTTTGGGCCAGCAAGGAGAAGTCTGGCTTTCTAATTTAAGATCTGCTGTGGATTTGGAGAAATTTTCAGGGGCCTTTCCTCATCTTCTCCCCCGGCCTCAGGGCAGCTGATGCTTTTAGGAAAGACAGAGTGTTGCATTACACAGAAATGGTTATATCAGTGTGAACTCCCTAACTAGGCATGTGGCTGGTTTTCATCTTAAACTAGTCAAAAAATTGTTGTTCACCCACTCATCAGTTGTATAAACGAGACACACGTTTGGGTGCTGACAAATTATCTCTAGGTATACTGGTAATTTCAGTTATTTTTGTAACTCTGACTGAGGCTTTGGAGCTGGCACCTTCCCACTTGTGGTAGCACAAAAGAAGGAGAAATTCCTCTGACCTTGCTGGAGGGATGGAAATGTCAGATGGGTGCGGGAGGACACCCTGGCCTTGCCTGTCTCCCTAAGCTCTGGGGATTTTGTAATTTAAAGCCGGGACTACGCAGCCCCTGGGTCTGCCTGTGGGATGCAGCTGAGTTGATGGGATATGTCTTTCCAGATGATCTTTTTCTCCTCCTCTCCTCTTGTCCTCTGACATGGCTGGCAAAGGTTTGTGCTTCTCCCAAAATGTCAGTGTTGGTGGGGAACTGGTTGCTGTGTGGGAAAGCAGGTGCTTGGCTTTTTTTGTCCTCAAATGTCAATCCATCTGCTTCTGCCTTGGTATTTTTTATGAGGTGCACTCACTAATAACACCTTTTTTTCTTCTTTTTCTTTGTTTGTTTTCCTTTTCTTCTCTTTCTCTTTTGTCTAGAAACTAATTGCCAACATGTCTGATACCGAGGAAGTGTAAGTAGAGAGAAAGTTGTCTGTGTGTTTATCTGCTCAGCTTGGCTCCACACAGCAGAGCGTGGGCATCCCTGCAGGTTGCTGCTCTGTGCTCAGCCTGAAGCTGCCTGAGCCAGTGAAAAAGGGACATCTTGACTTAGAGGGTCAAAGACCCCTCATGTCCACACAGGACATCTCCCAAACACCTCCACACAGCTCAGCCTGCCCTCCGTGGTTGTGGCACTTCACCTGGAGGAGGGGAAATAAAACCCACAGTGTAGTGGAAAAGATGCTTTCTTCCCTGGTTTGGCAAATCTAAAGTAGTATGACCAAATCCAATGGGATCATTTGACATTTTTGCATCAGAAGGTACAGAAGGGAGATTTAGGGTAGTTATGGGATCAGCGGAATCATGGACAGACCTGCAGTGGTCACTTAGCTCTCTCAAGTTCAACCCAACTTGTATCATTCTGTCCAGCTCTTAAATATTTTTTCTAAGGATGTAATTCGGCACCTTTTTCAGGCAATCCCTAACTAAAACATCTTTCCTTTAGGATGTGGCCCCAGGGTTGCTATTGGGACTTGGGTTTCATGCAAGGGGATGGTAGAGCAGGAGAAGCTGGCAAGCGTGGGCAGGGAATGGGAACAGACCACGAGACTTGTGTTGCTACAGCCATGGGATAAACACTGAGCAGCGCCTGTTTTATGCCAGATTATTTTAGACAGCCCTAGGGTTCGGGGAGGCTGTAGCACAGCTGGGTTGGTGTGGGCCATTGGCTGCAGGCTGACTTGGCTGGCACGCTGGGACTGAGGGCCACCTTTATGTGCCCCTGCGCGGTGCTCACCTGTGGGTATCATGACAGGGCCCTGGCGTGGAGGATTATCCCTGGATAGGGATCCATACACACCTTCAGAATCAGGAACACCATTTAAAATAAACCCAAACCCAGTCACTTTACTACTCTTAAAACCAAATATCTTCTGGAAGAGCAGACAAAATGGGGGAAAGAAGAAACAGCAGACTTTAAACAACATTGCATTGGGTTGCTTCAGTGTATGGTTTAAAGCTTGATGTCAGTCCAGAGCGAGATAAATACTTATCTAGTTTCAATGTCCTTTTTTCCTCTCTCACAGGGAACAAGGAGAGGGTAAGTCTTAAGTCTGTCTGTAATTGCTTCTGTGCAAGCCTGCAACATTGGCTGGCTGTGTCAGCTGGTATGGTTAGGCAAATCTGAAGTTTCTTTTTTGTGGTTCTTTCTGTCTGTCTGACTGTCACCAGCTTCTGGTGTTTTTACACTACCTGTAGCACCCTGGCCGTGTTCGTGCTGCGGGCAGCCTGTGGCGTTTCAGCCCCAAATTGATGCCCTGGTGGGAGGGGACGCTGCTAGTTTTTGTAGGGGCACTGCCATCTGCTGGGCATTTATTTTGAAGCTTTTGTATGTGTAATACATTCTGTTTCTAAAACATAAATCCTCACAATGTTTATAAGCAATATGCATAGAAACTTTTCGTATATTCTGAGGCCCTCTCTGCTACCTTTTCGCTTCCAATGCACGTGTAACCTTTAGTTTCCATTGCCTAAGGAAAAATTCAATACTTTATTGTCTTCTTCCCCTTTTTATAACTCCTCTTTTTTATTTTCAAAGTAATTTAATCTGTTATTTGACTTGCTGATTTGCAAGTGGCCTCTCAGAAACCATCTTGCCCAGCATTCCTCTGAGCACAGAGGGCTCTGCTGTGGGTAATGTCCTACTGATGTATCAAAGCTGATGGTTGATTTGTCTGCTTTTTTTTCCCTTCTCCCATCTCAATGCAGAGGAGTACGAAGAGGAAGGTAAAAAAAAGTGGAACGTAATTTCTCTTTCTTTGATTCTTGGTCCTGCTTTTCTCTTGTCTACACTTCACCCTTCTCTTTGGTGCTTGCTGCTAAAGGCAATCTGAAACACTTGATCAGTAAACCAGTTGGAAAACAAAAAAAGCCAGTCAAGTATTTTGGGGCTGTGATGTGCAGAGCCTTCATGTTACAGTGAAATGGAGTATTTGCATGAGGGGATGGTGAAAAAGCTGAGGACTAACCTGTCCATAAACGTGGAACTTTTTAGGGCAGGGACTGGTGCAGAGCCCACATAACATATCATTGGTGAAATCCTGCCCTTCTCATTTTGGCTGTGTCCACAGATTGAGTTTAAATTTTGAAATTGAAAAGAAGAGCAGATTGTCCAGCTCCTGAGGAGCAGCGGACAGGGCACTGCTGAGGATAGAAAAGGCAAGGCAGAGAACCAACTGGCAAAGATGAAGTTTCTTACCATGCCTTTAGCTGGCAAAATGCGATTTGACAAGCTGCGAGAGACAGAGTGCTGGTCTGGAAAGATGGAGCATGAAAAACCCTTCTTACCCAAGTTGTTTCACCTTTTGTAGGCAGCAGGGAGAAGATGATTTTGGAGATGTATCACTGTCTTTGCTGGGCACTTTTGACACACTGGCTTCAGTTCCGGCAAGTGTAGCTGCCACTTGTCATCCTTCATTTTCCCAAGGTGTCTGGAACAGAGCTAAGGGCCAAACTCTTGGAGTTCCTCCCAGGATCTGCCCTTAGTGTCTAAGGCATCTTCTAAGAGGCTGAAAGGAAAAACCTTTACTGGAGGTGGAATATTTGCATGTGGAGGTTATGAGACCGGCTTGGAGACAGAGAGCTGTCCCTTTTGGGGATGTTCATTTTGGGGATTTATACACAGCAAATTTTTTGGGGTTTTTTTTGTCATGGATTCCTCCAAGTTCCTGTAACAGCCCAATTCCCATCTGTGGTGGTGGGAACAGAGGTGCAACTGTGGCCATGTTGAGAGTAGTAGTTTCTGCTATAAGGTACATTATCCTTAAGTCACTATTTCCCTGGCATTGCTTCTGAAGGGACCAGGGGCTCAAAAGAAGAAAAAGAAAACAGAGACACCAAATAGGTTGTAGAGCTGCCCTCAGTCATCATCTGTCTCTCTGGTCCTGCATGGAGTGGCAGAGCCAGGAAGGAGAAGATGTTCTTCATGCTCCATCCTTCATGTCTTGTCAAATGTCGAAAGAGCAAGCGAAGGGTGTTGCTCCTGCAGACAAGCCTTCCTTAAAGGAGAAGCATTTCTTGCCTTTCTCCTTTCTTCCCTAACTGTCTACTTCTTGTTTTCAAGTATTTAATGACTGATATGAAATTAATAGGCAGGTGACTTTCAATTTTTTTTTAATCTGCATGACTGACTCCTCTGAGATGTATCTTCTCCTTGCTCCATACTTTTGCTTGACCTTTGTGTCTCTTTCTGATATCATCCATTTCTTTTCCATATAACTTTTCTCCATCACTTTCTAACCATCATTTTTCTCCAGGCCTTAGCTCACCCCAACACCAGTTTCTAACACTTTTCTGTTTTCATTTTCCTGCTTGCTGTTGCTTCTTGTTCCATGACACTTGCCACCTGAAGCTCAGGAAGAAGGTATGTGACATGGCTTCTGCTTTCTTTCTCTCTCAGTGTGGAGGGAGAATGTGTGTGAAGACATCCAGAGCAAATGGTTCACACCCAGTGGCCAGGACTCTGTCTTGAGCCACAGACATCAATGCAATAGTGGACATTGATGTCGTTTATTGAGCTGGTAGGAAATTCGGCCTGTTTTATTTGTTTTAAAAAACCAAACCAAAACATTTATATATATGAAAGAAATAAAATGCATCTATATATTAAAAATACATATAACATACATACATACATAATTTTTATATGTATGTGTGTGTATATGCATATATGTATAAGAAAACAAACATATATAGATATATTTGTTTTGTTCTACCTTTTTTACTGAGCTGCTTGACTTATTTTTGGCACAATGGTGTCAAAATGAATATTTTCAAGGGAGGGAGACAGCCTGCGAACTTTACATTCATCTGGTAAAATTCAGGAATGAATTTGTTTGAAATTTCAAAAATTGGTAAGTGTTGGTGAAGATTTTTCACCATTTGAGAAAAAAATGTAAAGCAAAAGAAATGCAGCAGTTTTATTTTTGGTTAAAAATTCAACAAAAGTTGGGTTTAAGGGCATTTTAGCCAGCTTTAATAAAGAATAATATATTGGATGCCTTTTTATGTGGTTTTCACTTGTGGTCATATTCCCATATTTCAGTAACATTTATAACCCCATAATGTGCCCATAAAAATGTTATTTTTAATTCTCTCTCACCCTGTAATTCCATCATTGTGTATTCTTACCCATAACGGCCTGGGAGCTTGGCAAGCCTCAGGAATGTTCCAATAACATATTTCCTGTTTTAATTTTCTCCTGTTTTGTTTGCTGTGTGACGTTTCCCACCCACAGAAGAAGCTCAGGAAGAAGGTAGGTGAAGCAGCATCTGAGTCCTGCTGGTTCCTGCAGCAGGGCTTGGTGCTGATGTGCACCTCGATTTTGCAAGGTGGTAGAAGAAAGCAAGAGACAAGAGAGATGCTGGGACAAACTATCTGCAGGCAGAGGGCTTGTCACTTGCACAAGTTTCACTGAGGGTACCCCACATCCCTGAGTATCTGTGCAGGCACCTCTGCTCCAGTTTTGGGGAGGGAGCAGCAGGGAAAATGGGGATACCATCCCTTCATCCAAGACAGAACATGCTCTGAGGCTCATAGCCCTGGGTATTTGTGTGCCATGGAATGACCAGGGTCTGGCTAGAAAGGTTTCTATCAGGTGTCAACTGGTTTCTCCTACGTAGCTTGGCAGATCATGATCAGATGGATTTTGAACTCAAAATCCATCTGTGGTTAAAATATGTGCTTAGCTCTGTTATATAGTACTTACGCTATAATATGTCATATCATATATAATATATCATACATATTACAAGTTTATAAGCTATGATATATCATATGATATATAATATACATAATACTGCAGAATTATAACCATGTAGATGCTGGTAAGTAACCCCAGCTGGCTCCCCACACTGCACACAGCATTGGCAAGGTGGGACAGACAGGGCAGAAGAGGGGCTGGAACAGAAACTCACCCTTTGCACTCGAGAGGTTTGGGATGTGGTGCTCCAGGTGCAAGGAGCCAAAGGGTGTGTTGGTTCCATATTTGCAAAGCTTTGTGCTATGGGCATATTTTAAACAGGGGTAAACCTGTTTATAGTGCCACAACAGACCCACTCTGAGTTTGCAGAGATTTTACAGCATCCAGATCCAGACGGTTTTGCATTTCTTGTATCTGTGCCTGCTCTGGTCACCTGCATCCATTTCATCTCCTCCTCTGTTTCTTTATTTCATACATCCTGTGCTTTTTTTTGTAAACCCTCTGTTGCATTTGCACACTCGTTGGTCTAACTGTTCTTGTTTTCCATCTCATTGCTCTTGCTTCCCGCCACATCCCACCTGACGAAGCTCCTCCGGCAGGTACGTGCCCTCACCTTCCGCACTGCTCCCTGCTGTCTCCTTGGTGGTGGTGGTGGGCACTCAAGGGTGGTGCAAGAGGAACAGTACCAGTTACTTTGCCTTTTTGCTTCTGTTGTCTTCGCTTTCCACCTCCTCTCTGACGGGCTCTGCTGCTGGCTAATACACAGGAATAACCTCAGTGCAAGATCTGGCAGAGTCGGCTCAGTGGTAACCCAGCCCCTCTGCCACCCCTGCCCTGTGCAGGGCTCACCATAAAGCCCATCTGAGCAAGGGCAGGAGTTGTTCCTCTAAAGCTGGAACTAGAGAGAAATTTCAGCATGATATTTGAGTTTACTGTGAGATTTTCCCTCTCTGATTTATTTTTGCTTCTTCCCTTCACGTGGTGAAATTGTTTCCTAGCCACATGTGCCTCACATTCCTTTCCCTCCTGGCCATTAGCACGCCCTTTAAAACTTTTCCCTCTGAGCAGAATTTTCAGCCTATGAAAGGTTTTCAGCCTATTTCAGCTCATGTAACAATGTATTTCTCCTAATGTTCCTTTGCATCCTGTCCCATGGCTCTTCACACCTAAAGAAGCTCATGAGGAAGGTATGTGACATGACTCCTGAATTCCTGTCTTACAGAGTAAGCTCTGGCGTAGCCAGTGAACCTAAGATGGCAAAAGGAAACAGGAGTTGCAAATAGGTGTATTAATACAGACTAAAACTTGCCACCATTTTGTTTTTTGTACTGTCTGCCCTCGTGTTCTGTGTTGACATTGACTGCACTGTTGATGTACGTGGTAATTGTTGCACGAAAAAAAGCTTGAAAACTGCTGGGAAATGTAAACCTCTTAAAAGGACGAATGTTGAAAAGCCTTTACTCTGAGATTGGCTGGGTCTCCTTGGGAGGCTTATTTTGGACCATGTGGGGTGGATCTGGCCTCCAGACTATATGCAGAAATGCTCATGATTGGCTGACATTCTTACAATAGCCTTTCCACATGTCTTTTTTTCAGCTTGAACCCTGTGGGTATAGAGCAAATGGTGCTAAATTTGATGCTTTAGCTTTGCAAATGATTAAAGATGGTTTTCTTGTTCATATGATGGAGTTTCTAGGCCACTGTTTTCATGGCAGTACTTGCAGCCACCCAAAACCTGCTGGCCTTAGGCTGCAAATCCACTTGGGCAAGCATCAGGGTTATGAAACAGCGTGTTGCTCCTGGCTTTGTGCAGGACTGCAGGAATGGCTGTATAAGACAAATGTCATCTGATACGGCCGCTTAAATCAGCTTTATGTTTTTAATATCTCAGACCGTTTGCACCCTCACTTCCAGGACTGCTTTTCATATCTGTACTCATTTTATTTCCTTGCAATGTATTCTCAGTCTTTCCCTCCCCCTCCATTTTGTCCAAGTGAAAAGTTGTTCTGATGTTTCTAACGCTCTCGTCTTCCTTTGCATTTTGCTCTGTGACTCTTCCCACACGCTAAAGCTCATGAGGAAGGTATGTGCCATGACTTGTGAATTCCCCTGTTTCTGTTTGGAGCGGTAACTAGTGCAGGAATTCTGGAGGTGGTTGAAGATGAGCTGATGCAAAAAATATCCTCTGCACGGTTGCTTTGCTCTTGCAGGATGAGCGGTGTGATGAGTAATAAGTACTAACTGCTGTTGGAAAACAATGCTTGAGGCACGGGCTGGGCACTGCTTATGTATTCCCCAGCACCTGATGTCTCTAGCCAGGCTATTCGTAAGGACACCAGTTGGTACTGGGATAGTGTTCCCCAAACCATCTCCTCTGTGCCATGCCCCGGGGTTAGAGGTGGGGACAGCCGTGTCCTGAGGCAATGCTGTGTCCCTCAGTTGGGTGCACCTCTTCCCCCGTGCCCCTGCCACTGCACAGAGACAGAACTCTCTTTTGCAGCAGTGTATGGAGATGTGGGGAGACTTGCACCCGAAGTCACGAGTGTGTCAATAAGTGACACCGTGTCATACCTAGCTTTTAGTGTTGGGGTAAGGATTGGACCAAGTGGCACCATTTTGGTTGGAGCATATTTGAGAAAAGATGTAGTATGCTTTTTCCATAACTATTGGGATGTTTCTGGGTTAATGTCCATTATGCAAAAGCAGGGGTGGCAGGGTTGTGTTTTTACTCAATTTTGTAAGCGGAATTAAGGTCCAGATCTGGTAAGGCAATCTGTGCGATTGGCAAAATAGAAGGTCATGCTTATTAAAGCATCAGCCTGGCAGCCCAAACCCATTTACCTTTCAACTGCCCTTCTGCCTGCCCCTCTCTGCTTGCCCACCTAGGCTTCCATGGGATGCTTTATCCTGCAGGTTGGAGAGAAGTAACATGCTCGTACTCACTGTCCCACATTGGTGTGCAGCCCTACGCACCAGTGGTGAAATCCTGGGTGCCAAGGAAATCAATGCCAGCTCCTCAGAGCCCCCTGATTTCCATGGTGGCTGGGATTTCTATGCACATGAATAAGAGCAGGTTGTCTACACCCTTTTTGCACATTCAAACCTATGGGGTAATGGACTTGCTTTAAATACAAGTAATGTTTTTGTCAACCAAAGGCTACCAGTGGCACTTGATTTATAACATTATGAGTATGTATGTTAGTCAGCTGCATCTTTTATATACAAACAACCCTTCCTCTCCACAATTCTAATTGACATTCATATGTGCCCTCTATTTCTCACTTAATCTTATTAATGGTTTTTAACACCCCCTCTACCACCCTGGCTAAGGAAAGTGTAAGGGTTTTTAATTATCCTCTGTTTCTTGCTCTAATTCTCTTATCTTTCTTTGCATCTCCTTCCTTGCTACTTCCCTTTTAAAGAAGTCCATGAACCAGGTATGTGACTTCTGAATTCCTCTGCGTCAATCTGAAGGGTTATTGTGTGCTGGAAATCCAATTCCACTTGGCAATTTCACAACTGGGTCATGTGCTGAATTGGGACAAAATGGAAACTTTTCAACCAACCAAAAAAAAAAAAAACCCAAACGAGGAACACATTGTTTGACAGCTATTGAAAATTATGGTTTTTATTTAGTTAAAACATTTTGTTCCAACTTTTCTTTTCCTCTCTCCTCTATGGAAGATTTCCAAATTTTGAAATGAAAATTTTATTTTAGATGCTTCTGAAGCATTGCCTTTATGGATAATGTGGGGTATATATAGTGTAATGCAAGAACAAATCTGGAATGAGAAGTTGCCACAAGGCAAAATCTGAAAAAGTTTTGTTCCACAGATGTTAATATCTCTGCAACCTTTATGGTTGTGAAACGTTTGTATTTTTTTAACCACAATCTCAGCTATATCTATGTGAGTTCTGAAATATTGAAATTTAATTGAATCTATGATTTTTGTTGGAAAATTTTAACAGTAACTCTAGTATTATACTCAGGAATTCAAAGATGGTGGAAGTAAACATAAAAATCAAATATTAACGATAAACTGTAACTTGCAGCTTCCTCACACCTTTGACCAGTCATAATTTCCTCATCACTCTGTGATGCATAATAATGAGGATACAGCTAACTGCTGCATGAAAAATACAGTAACATTTTTTGTGGACAAACATCTCAATGTATGAGCTGTAATAACAGGCGCTTACTGGACTTGGAGCCATCCTCACAGTGCGTAAGGGAATGTTATCATGTTTGTTACCTGGGAAAACAACAACTGAACTTGCAGTGTCCTCTAAACTGTCTGTGAAAATTATTCTGTGCCATGTGGAGTAGCTTTATTAAAGTAGTCACATCTCAGCAGCCTCCCACCCCATCTATTTCCCTCTGCTGTCCACAGAAGGAGACCAGCCTCTTAGCTCAGAGCAGATCTGTGCTTTTGCTGAGGCTGGAGTGAGGTGAAAGCGGATTGATTTTTACATGACTTAATACTTCAACATTAATCTCTTCACAGCTTCTCATATCTCTCCTGTTCTCCTTGCTTCTTGTTTCACATCCTTCTCTTCTCTTTTTAACCACATTCATTTTTGTCTCTTAATCTGCACCTATGGTTTTTCTGACTTTGATTTGCACAAGCTAAAGGTCATTGCTTCCATCACAGCTTGCTTTGCCTGCCGCTGTATGTCTTTTCCATGGTATTTATTGAACTGCTACTCACTACTTGAGAGTTGGTTCTCTAGTGCTGACAGATGTATGAACTTAAAATTTGTGCGAAACACAAGGTATTAACACAATATGATGAACAATAAAGCCATACCTACAGCCTCCCCATGCTTTCTTTTCCCTCTGTGACATAAAGTGCAATAAAACCAAAAGAAAATGTAAATATAACAAGCTTAACAAAAACCTTTTATGTCAGAAGGAGACTGTCCCAGCTTTTCACGTAACTGAATGATTATTTAGCTTCTCTGTTATTAATGCTGTCTTTGCCTACCACATCTTCTAAGTCACAGCTTTGGCCTGCACAAGTTCACAGTTGTTGCTGTTGTGGGATTCTTGCTCTAATTCTTTCATTTTTCCTTGTTGACTCTTTCCACCTAACCAAGCTCATGTTTGTGACATCTAAATTCCTGTGTATTAATCTGAAGTGTTCCTGTACATAAAAATTTAAAGATGTTGAAGAATACCAGAATCATGAAGAATCAATCCATACTTGAAATCCCCTAAAATATATTTTCCCTATAGAAAAGTATAAATATTGTTTGTAACTGAAGAATCACCATCTAAGAAGCTTAGAACAAACTTTTCTAGTGTCCCTGAAAACTTTTAGGGCTGTGACTAAATGGCCCATGGTCCTGACAGAAAACAGGTACCTGAGCTGCAGAAACCCAAGCTGCTTACACTTGCAGGGAGTGGATTGCAGCAGGATTCTGGCACACAAACTCGAGCAGTTTCTATTCCTTTGCAGCAGAGACAAGCTCTGTGCAGACACAAATATTGCCACTTCTGCAGAGCTAAGCCCTGAATCTGCCAGCAGAGATTCTTAGATGGTGGAGCTTCAGATGCAGGCATAGGGATACATCCAAAGCAGTACCTCCTTCAGTAACTCTCACATCCTCATGCCAGCTCTGATAGCTAAAAGGGCAGCTGAAACCTAGGTAACACTAAATGCTTGTAAAACTCTCTTATTGGGTATGTTTTCTTTCAAATTTAAGGATCACCAGTGTTACTACACTTGCAAATGGTTTATAAATTTGCGTGATTTAAACTTTTGTGAATCATCAACATTCAAATTCCCTTTATCTATTGTTTCTATGGCATCTCCTCCTTATCTACTTCATACCCCACTGTAATTACACTCCTTTTCCACTCTTATTAACAGTCCATCCCTATAACTTGGTCTGCAAATTATAATTTTTCAACCCAGTCTTACCAAAGTTTGAGGTGATCCCTTCCTGAATAACTTATTTCTAATTCTTTTATCTTCCTTTCCTGTGTTTTTCCCCTGACATATCCTACTAAATGAAGCCCCCCCTCCAGGTATGTGATTTAACTTCTAAACTCCCTGGTGTCTGTCTGCTGGGATGGTGTGTGTGAGAAGTGAATGCAAGGTGATGGGAGATAACAACCTATCAGTTAAGGATGGATTATAACTTGCATGCCTTTGGGGTGGTTCTATTTTAGTTTAATATTTTTTTTCTCAATAAAGTGTAATCAGCAGTAAGGAGGAGGAGACTCACCCCTTGCATGATATTTTCACATATTCTACTGTGAAAGGGTAGCTCAGCAAAAAGTCTCCTTGTGGAATGCGTTAAGTTCTGCCCTGTGATATGAGAATGAATGTTTCTTCCTATAGGGAAGGATTTATTTCAGATCTCAGGGCAGAACTTGACCCATTGACTGTACACGGGGAATATAAACACTGTGAGAGTTTGTGGGTCTTTTTATGCCTGCTTTGCAAAATATTTGGTGGTGTGTGTGTGTGTGTGTGTGTGTGTGTAGCTGACAAGCAAAATCTGCCCTGCAAATTCACATTGCTGATCTATTCCTGCTTTGCCAAAACCCAGAAAAATGACATGTAGACCTGCAAAGACTTCTAATGAACCTTTTCTTCCTATGAAGTAATCCGTTTGTAATTTTACATTGCAAATGGATTTGAAGAGCAGCAGTACTTTTATACAGACATCAAAGTTGGCTTCAAGGAAGAAAATGGCCTGAGCCATAGATCTAGAAGGGAACTGAGCTTCTTTGGAAGTTAGCTGAACGTTGATGATGAGTTCTGGCAGGTATTTCAGCAGGTTTCTGAACCACACTGTGTTTATTTCAAATGGCTGAAATACTGCCGTAGTAAAGGATGGGTCCAATAGCGCTTTGAGAGTGCTGGCTATGTTCATGTGCATATTTCCAGTCAAGGTAAACTTCGGTACACTGTGCTGTCAGGTTGTGCTTTATGTCATATGATGATTAGAAGTGTTTTTTAAGCACTGCACTATTATCATAAATCAGCCTCTTTTACCTTTCCTGTTCTGTGACTTCTCTTTATGTGTTATTTCACATGTAATTATTTTACCTGTTTACTTCTTAACTTCATTCTTTGCTCCCTTTTTCCTCTCTGCCCCTCCTCCCTATTGGCTCAAAAGCTCTTTTGGTGTGTGAAATAACAGGTTTCTTGTTCTCATTCTCTTGTTTTCCATCGCAACTTGTTCCATGACACTTCACACCTGAAGTTCATGAGCCAGGTATGTGACACGACTTCTGGTTACTCCACCTAGGTGCAACATGAAAGTGTGTCTGTGTGTGAGAGAGGGAGAGAACAGGAGTCCTGGGCTGGCAGAAGAGAAGAAAACAAGAGAAACAAATATTAACCACAATGATCATTTGCAGCCCTCTTCTCCTTTAACCTCCATGCTTACTGCTACTTTAACATTACAGAATTTTTAAGGCCTGACAGTCTCTCCAGATACATTTTCTCGCTGCCTTAGTTCACGAATTCCTTAATTTTTTCCCCCTTCATGCGTTCCCTGGTCTCTTTCTCAGGATTCCAAGAGCTTTAAATAACTGTTCTGTCTTTTTTTTCCATTTCCTGTCTTTCCATCACTGCTTGCACCATGACACCAGCAGAGGAACCTCATGAGGAAGGTATGTGATGAACCTACACACCCTCATGCTTTTTCTCTTTCAGTGCTGGGGAAACAAGTGTCAAAAACACTGCCATTGTTCAAGAGAAAAGAGAGTATGGGAGGGAAACGATCTCTCTAGATGGATTTCGATGAACATGGAGAAAGGGCCGTATGTTAGCCAAATCACATCACCAAAAAGGTGTTTTTTTCTTCTTGTTCCATCTCCGGAGAGTCCAAGGTTCCCAGCCTAACAGGGAGGGAGTGGGGAAAGGTGCTCTTAGAACAGTGCTGGTTGTGGATTGACTACTGTGCTTCTTCTCTTTTTCTTTTGTCCTTCAACCTACAGCCAATGAAGAAGGCGAATGCAATGATGGTAGCTCAGTGTTGTCTTAGGACAACAAAGTCATCTTTCTAACATCTCACTCTCTTTTATGTGCCTGTTTTTGTTCCTCACTTTATTTTAAACCCAGGAACTGGGCCAAAACATCTCTGCTGCAAAGAATTGCTCACTGTGCATATCCAATCACCCTTGGAGAGTCATTAGTGTACTGAGAAGCCTCTACATCCTCATTAGGATAGTAGATGGTGAAAATCAAGCTCTAGAAGCTTGCTCTGGACTTGTCTTTTAGCTAGAATCTGTTGTGTCATAGCTCTCATCAGCAAAACATCTCTATTCCCCCAAAAAATCAGGAAAGAATCTCTTAAATCACAGTGGCATCTTTGAAAATTGAGCTGAGCCCTGCATAGCCATGCATCCCTCGCTCAGCCTTAGGTGGTCATGGGCACCAGGCCTGAATCTAGAGAAATGTAAACTTCTGCTCAAGCCATGCACTTAAAATTGTGCTAAACATTAAATATCTGAATAAATTTGTTCAGATGGGTGGAGCTAAATATAGCCTGGTTGTAATACTTGATTGAGTGGGTGCTGGAGCACACAGGTAGGGATAAGACTCGTGTGAAAGGACCAAATCTAAATGTGTGCAGAGTCAGCGTTGCTCTTGCATAAGCTGACTTAGCCCCTCCTCAGCCAGTTTAAACGTATAGAAATGTTCTCATGGAGTTTTAGAGGCTGTTGCAATAACTGGGCTTTTCCTGACTGCCCCAGCCCCTAGAACACCGAGGCAGCTGCTTCAAAAGACAAAGCCCAACGTCACTTGAAAACACCCTGCATTTTCTGTGTTTCCTTGTTTTATTTTGCTTTTGTAGATTTTTTTTTTTGGTTGTTGTTCTTTTGTTTTAATTTTCTTGCTCGCTTTTCAGGCTTCTTTTTTAATTTAGGGAAATACCCTGAGGACCTTCCTGAGCCCCTCTCTGTCTTTCTTTTTCTCATTCTTTTCTTTTATTTTTAATAGCATATTGATTTCCTTTTTTTCCCAAGGACACAGTGTGGGTTAGATATGTTGCTTCTGAGAAGTGGGATTAAGGGAGGGTGTTTAGGGATTTCTGAGTGAAATAAAGGCAGTTCAGATGGATTCCCAGAGAAGGGGAGCACCGTGTGAATATCTCATAGATTGGGCAGGAGAAAGCAGGGCGGTGGTATTTTGGTGGTGTATCCTTGCCCCATGCTAAGCCTTTTGGAAACCAGAAACTCAGACTCTCTAATCACCAGGGCAGTGAACTTGGATTTGCAGTGTCTCTTGCCTTCTTTTGGCAGGGTTGCATGTGGGGATTTTGTCTCAGCCCCATGGTTCATAGTCAGAATGACCAGAATGTCAGTCAAAATCCGCCATAAGAACAGGAATTTGCTATGACAATTCCTGCTTGTCAACAAATTTTGGCCCAGTTCCTTGACTCGGTGTCATGAAAGAAGGGGCATTTCAAAATAAATCCCATCCCTGGGCTGCTTTTGATTCATACAGTATGAACAAAGGCTGGGTCATGCACTGCAGAGGATAGATTTTTTACTGTTTATTTTTTAATAAAATACTCCTTTTTCTGGTTTTCTGGAGGTACCTTTAAAAATTCTAACTATAATTCCTTATTTCAAGAACAACTAACCTTAGTTTTTCTTCTTATTTTCACAATTGTTTGTTGGAGTGCTGATTTGTTGGCAGCTGAAACCAAATTCACACAGTTATTGACAGACAGGTGTCGATCCTGGCAACCAAGGTCAACAAATAAAACCAGTCATTTCCTGTCTACTCTTTTTTTCCCCCTCTCTTTGAAGTGTTACTAACTGGCAGCTTTAAGCCAAACAGGAATGTCTATGAAAATTATCTGGATATGTCATGAAGGAAGGGAATCTTGTGTAAATAACATACCTGATAGACTGGTTAATCATGATTACTTTTCCTCTCTCCAGGTAAAAGGCAATTTAGCTAACATGTTAAGAAGCTCACTGGCTATTTGAAAAGCAAAACAAATTAAAAAATAACTGGAGAAATACAGAAGCACGCTGTTGGCTAATGGTATTTTTCTTCAGGAGTGATTTGGGACTTCTTTTATAGTGCAGCAGTCTAAAACACATTTGTAATTACACGCTGTTTATTTTCTTAGCATTGCTCTGGCATCTGGAGGCCTCAACTGAGAGATGTTTCGGCAGGCAGTGTTCTTGCAGTAAATGAGAAAAGTCTACCCCCTAAAATGTCATTAATGAAATTTGTATGGGAAAGAGTGAGAAAAAGGAAATGTTGGTTTCTGATGTCTTTTACACATCTCTCACATCTTTCCTCTTGATTATCTCAATAATCCATTTCCAACCACTCTCTCAATTTTTTGTTATCCAACACCCTTACATCTGATTGCCTCAATAAATTTTTTCCAGTGTGTTTTGCTATTTTTCCCTCTTATAATATTTCATTTTACTTTTTCCTACTTTTTTCTGTTTGCTATTCCAAATTTCCACCATCAGTCTCAAAACTGCTGGATGCAAATAAGCATTTGAAAAAATATAATATCTTTCTGTATTACGACATTGATAACAGGGCTCATGCACCCACTACCGAAGACGTTATTTTTACTTGTACTTTAAAATTTACTTTTTTTACCAGATTCAGTAGGCTGTGAGGTTTTTAACCTCAGTTCCTCCCACTGAGCCAACACAGGGAGAGTCTTGTACCGCAGAATCCATCGGCATCCCTGAAAGTTCAAATGTAGTGTGCGGTTATGAAAGTCATCCCGGGTCTCTGAGAGAATGGGCCAGAATAAACACATAGGTCTAATTTATTTCTGCTTGTGAGAGTAACAGCACTGAACTTGCTGGCATTACACTGGAGTTAAACTAAAGTTTAAAAAGAATAGCAGGGAGGGGAGTTGATCACAAGCACAAAAGTTAAGCAAGTAACTCATAAGACCAGTCCATGTCTGAGAGCCAGGGAAAAGTCACTTGTTGCAAGGGAACAGTTCTGACTGCCAGAGGGCCCAGGCTGGCAGTCTCTGTGATGGTTTAGCCTGCCTATCAGGGCATTTTGCCTCTCCTGGAGATGAAAAGATCATTCCCATTAATGCCCATGGGAATTTTGCATGTACCTCAGCAGGACAGGATGCTTGCTAAGAGAGGATGGCCTTTCCAAGCTGGGTTTGAGGAGCACCACACTGTGCAGAAGAATAAGCTTCTTCCCCATGGCACCAAGGGACATGTGCCCTAGAGTGTCTTGGAAGCCAGTGAACCCGGAGCAAATGTGTGTCACAAACGTTTTCCCTCCTGGCCTCCATGTGAGGCATTTGAACAAAACCGGTGAAGTGTAGTTGTCACTGAGATTTGATACTGTAAATTCAAGTTAACTTTAACAAAAAAAGTGCTGATTGAAAAAGGCATCATTTTCTTCTACCCTCCAGCCCAGCTGGCCTCCTTAGAGCTTTGGTCGGGATGATTTGAGAAAAATAATTTTGCATTTACACAAAACCACTGCTTTCCAGATGCTACGTTTGGGACTTTTATACAGTCTCTTGATTATTTTCTGCCAAATTCTGTTTCGAGGGTAAAAACAGATTCACTCCAAGCAAAAGGGGTGTGTGAGTGTGTGTATTTCTTTTGGAAGTGCTTGAGATTTAACCAGTTTCTCTGGATGTTTCCCCTAAGATTAAATTCCCTTCCCTCCTTTTACTTTAGCAGCTGGCGTGATCTCTGTTGTTTTAACTTTCTTCCTCTTTTTCCCTTCCTGTTTTGCTACATCCTTCCAAATACAGAGGAGAAGCCCAGAATAAAGTAAGTATGACGGGCAGGGTTTCAAAACCCTGGGATCATTTTCCTGCTCTAGCAGAAGCCCTTAGATTCTCTGTTGGGCAAATGGCCACTAGAAGCCTTTATCCAACTCTCCCTCATGCAACATCCTTCTGTTTGTTCCTGCACGCCTTTCCAGGGTGTCTGCTTCCTTCAGAGGATGCCTTAGCAGCAGTTACTGGCCTGTTCCTGGTACAGTCAGACAACTTGTGGACTGTCTGAGATGCAGAGGTCTCACAGTACCCCAAAATATAGGCAGCTCAACAGTAAATCCTCTGTAGGAGGCCATGGCTGGGAAGCTGCCCTATCAAGGATCGCTGACAGTGGGAAGGGTGGCAAACGCTGGGCTGGGCTCAGTTGAGCTTTACTAAGGTTTCCTATGGACCTTCTGGCTCTGGGCCCCAGCACCTTCCCTTCTCACTCTGTCAGCTGCCCAGAATGTACAGCCCTGCACAGGTAGACTCACAGACCAACATCTTTCCATGTGGTAGGGAATGATCGTAGGCTTTGGGAATAAAAAGGGGGTTTGGGGGTAGCTCCCTGCCCTGCACAACCTTCCGAGGAAAGACAGTGGTCCTTAGTACTTTTCTGGAGTAGTTTTCCACTAACGTGTTCTTTTACCCCTCTGTATCTCCGCCAACATTCCTCCTTGTCAGTGTGGTTCCTGAGGGCAGGGCAGGATGGGCTATTTAAAAAGCTGCATATTCTTTAAGATAAAAATCCTTTATTTTTCTCTTATTTTCTTTTTTTTTTTGTTTTTGACTCTGTGCAGACTTACTGCTCCTAAAATACCAGAGGGTGAGAAAGTAGATTTTGATGTAAGTATTCCTGAAACTGGCTGTGTTTGTCTGTCTGTACCTGATAACAAACAGTATTATTATTCGTGAGTACAAACCCACAAAACTCCTCCCGTATTGGATATTGCTGAGGGTAAAGTCAAAGACAAAAGTATGGTTGATTTGCCATTCAATTTCAGCAAAAGGTTACTCTCTGCTCCCTGAAACTGTCGGAATGCATTCACTGATAAAGTAACTAAGCTAAAATCATGTGGTTTGGTTTTTTTTTTGTCTCCTTGAATCTTTGAAGCCAATATAAGAAGGAGAAAGTAGGTGTTTTAGGGATCTCAGAACCCTTGTCCCATTGTTGCAAATGGCTTGAAAGTTGCAAGCCCTCATCTGTTGCTGAGAAACACTTGCTAAAATTACAATAGTAAATAGAGATCCAAACACCTTCCTAGAAAGTTGCTAGAGAAATGAAGAAATTCTGGTGTTGAAAACCCCCACAGCAATACTTGCTTTGCCCAAAATGCAGGAATATTTTCTAGGTAAGATTTGTATTACAAAGCAAAGAGGAGGCAGCTAAGTATATGCAAAGATAAGTGTGTAAGCAAAGCCAGGGATAAAATATGGTGAAGGGCAATGGGAGGTTTGGATTCTTTACACTTCTGGGCTCCTGACTGCTGCCTGAATAAGTGTCTGATTGCACCAAGAGCCATTTAAGCTAATCCATAGATTTCCATGGAAATCTACAGACACTTTCTACTTTTGTTTCTCTGTGTATGCAGGGTGCTGAGAATGTCCAGGACATAATACTAGAGCAATATGGACTTAATGCGTTTTCCTGCCCTTCTAGGACATCCAAAAGAAAAGGCAGAACAAAGACCTGATTGAATTGCAGGCCTTGATTGACAGCCACTTTGAAGCCAGAAGAAAGGAAGAGGAAGAGCTGGTTGCTCTCAAGGAGAGGATTGTGAGTCCTTGTACAGCTGTTTCCCCGTACTAGACTGAGAGATCATCTATAGATGAGAAGCTGAAACCACTGTCAAACTTTGACAGAAAGCTGTGCTGTCATGTACAAAAGTGACTGCTCAAGTCATCATCAAATGGCTTCTCCCCCCATCTGTCCCCTCTCTTAGCCCCTTGTTTTATACCTGAGAATTGTACAAGAGACCCTTGTGCATGTTCTAGAAAGAGAGAAGGTGGCTCGCACTCTATGAAACAAAGCTCTTGGCAGGGGGGTGTGACAGTGGAGGGAGGTAAAGCCACAATGATGATCCAATGCCTCTGCCACTGCTCCCTGCAGGAGAAGCGCAGAGCTGAAAGAGCAGAGCAGCAGAGAATCCGAGCTGAGAAGGAGAAGGAGCGTCAGGCAAGGCTTGCGGTAAGTGTCTTTGCTTCCCTCTCCTTGTCTCTGCATCAATCTGGAGAGATTCTCTAGAGGCAGAAAAAACCTACATGTTCTGCCTGCCTCAGTCCGAAGATGTAATAACCACCCTCTCAAAGTAAGGGCAGAAAACAGGAGTTGCTAATTCTCATCACTGTACTTCTCTGATCACATTCCCTGCGCTGGCACTGGCTTCTGGGGAAGCTGGGACTCTCCCCTGGAGTAACTTGTTCTGTGTGTTGCCCTCCACAGGAGGAAAAGGCACGGAGAGAGGAAGAAGATGCCAAGAGAAAAGCTGAGGATGATCTGAAGAAGAAGAAGGCTCTGTCTTCCATGGGTGCAACATACAGCAGTTATCTGGCTAAGGTAAAAATCATGGATCGATGAAAGAAATATGAAAACGTTAAACCATGGTTGATGGTTTAAGTCATGGGTTGACTGGGAACAGTCTTCATTACAAGAGAAAACTGCCCAGCTTTCCTTCTTCTGGATCCCCAGCAGCTTGTCTTACTTGCTCTGTCACTGAAATCATTTAACCCAGGCTTAATTTCTGCAGTCTGATGTTAATTGATCTTCTGAAAACAGGCTGACCAGAAGAGAGGAAAGAAGCAAACAGCTAGAGAGACGAAGAAGAAGGTCCTGGCAGAGAGGCGCAAGCCCCTGAACATTGACCACCTTAACGAAGACAAGCTGAGGTAACATGTTTATCCTAATTTATGGAATATAATCTACTGATATTTGGTTTTACTGTCCTGGAGTCTTCTCTGGTGTTAAAATGAGGTAGAGGAGGGAGCCTTCCTTGAAATTCATCTTGGGACACTTTTAAGTTGTGCCCTTGCTTAACCTGGAGAATGGAGGAGAAATGGGAATGTAGGGGAGTGTTGAAATGGTTTGGTAGCCCTCTAGCTGTGCTCCTGGCATAGCTCTGTTAGCCCCTCATGCTAATTAGGATTAGTTGTTTCCAGGACTAGCTCTGGGATTAGCTGAACGAGCCTACAGACTGGTATCTGTAGCATTCCCAGGGGTGGGTTAATGCTGCTAAGGTATGAATATGGATCTCCATGAAGGATGGAGGTTTGGAAGCTAAGTGCTCTGGTGCAGAGCAGTCATCAGATGATAGACTGGACTGCACATGTTGGAGTTTACACATGATTGAAAGATGAGGTTGGCTCACCTCAACCCTGACACAGACGAGACTGCACAATGGCAACTGCTCTGCTTATCTGGGTGACCTTCAGAGCCTTCCTTCCTTCTTGTCTGATTCCACTGGAGTCTTGTCTTTCATTAAGAGCTAGGGGGAGAATTAGAGGAGCTATGTTAATGTGTGACACATGCAAGGCTGAAAGTCTAAAAGGGTTGAAGGTGAGAAGGTAAGAAAAATGTCACCTTGAAAATGATGAGTAGTTTTCAAAGAACAGAGAGGGTTTACAGGAAGATGTGCAAACGGCATTAAATAAAGTTCATTATTAGTGATTTGAAAACCGTGGAAAATATCTGATGTCACGTGTTTCTTTTGTTTTCCTTTCCCCATAAACACACAGGGACAAAGCTAAGGAGCTGTGGGACTGGTTATATCAGCTGGAGACTGAAAAGTATGACTTTACAGAGCAGATCAAGAGGAAAAAATACGAGGTGAGTTGAGAGGCCATCTTGCTAATGGCACTGGGTCCAAAATGTAAAAATCTCTCTGATTCCTCAGGCAAAAGTCATGTTGTGACATTATTTGGGTGTCCAATGACCCTTTACAATATTTAAGCAGCAATATGCTTGGAATTGCATTCCCCTAACATACATACTTGACCTGGATTTCACATTTTAGGCTAAAATTGAATAGATCACTTTTAAGGTTTTCAGTGCCCCATGGAAATGCAATCCCAATGGAAAAAGGACTCCCTGCCCTCTCCTGAAACATTTTTCATTCTTGTTTATCTATAGGTAACCGTGGCCTGAAAATTCAGTAACTCTCAGTTCACGCACCTCCATTGCAAAGTAATATTTTTAGATCTACCTTTACTTGAACGTTGTAAGTTTTATTCCATCCCAGACAGATTACCTGTGGACTGAGCTCTCTGGAGTCACTGAAAACTGTCTCCAGACAGGAATATCTGACTGAAGTGTCACATGGTAACAGAAAGTGGACATGTTTCCTTCACACAGTCACTGGATAGGGCTGCACTCACCCACACTAGGTTTCAGCGGCTGAGAAATCCTACTGGATCTCTCTCTGTCTCGCTCTCCTTTTATTTCCCAATCACACAGACACATGCTGACAGGGAGTGAGCAACACCAATGTAACTATCTCAATCTCTCTTAGATTTTAACAATGCGTTGCAGGCTGCAGGAGCTTTCCAAGTTGTAAGTACAACGAACTTGCCTGTGTAACAGCAGCAGCAAAGGCTATCGAATGCATGAGCCTGCCGCATGGTCAGAGCCAGGCGCCAGATGGGAGCTGGCACTTGACTCCAAGTGCAGAGAGAAAAGAGAAAAATCGATCTTGTGTCTCTCCATTCACTTCCTTTTTCTCTCCCTTTCCATTCTTTGAAAAGATATAAAGTGGTAATTTAGGAAAAGAGTCAGGAGTCCAACAGGGATTTGGTTAAAAAACTGAGCATACAATCTACTGAGAGCACCCTAAAATTATTCCCTATCCAAAACTCTGGTATTGCGTGCATGGGGGCATCACCCTGATGCACCTGGGGTACATGCAGAAGCCTAGGGACATGTGTGTAATAGCTTGGACTACAGTGTACAGAGACTAGTACGGGGTTTGGAAAGCTTCTCCACCTCGTGGCACATGGTTATCTAGATCTAAAATATTGGAGAGGGCTAGCTTAAGGATAACAGGTCAAATGGGTGTGGAAAAACAGAAAATAAGGCAGTGCCAGGGGAGGGGTATATGCTATGGTAACGAGACCTCTGCATAAACAAAGATGTGCGTGCCTGCTGATGAAAAGTAAGGAGAGAAAGTACAAAGAATGAACAAAGCAGAAGGAAAATGCATAGCTAAGATGGGGAAAGTGGAACAATTAAGGGAAGGTGATAGCAGGAAAAAATTGAGGAGAAAGGTAAGTGAAAATAGGAAAGAGAATGAAGGAGACACAAGAAGGGATGCAAGGGAGAGACAAAGGAAGGAAGTGGGACACACAGAAATAGAGCCATTCTTTAGCTCTAGTGTCTGTTGCTCTTTGGTGCTTCATTGGAGAGTGAGTGTCATAGTCACGATCATAAGGTTATGACTGAAGGTAAGTCTTAAGTGTTTGGGTCACACTGAAGACAACTGGTTCTCCTCCACACTTGGGGAAAATACTTGGTTGGAAAAAAAGCAATTTAAACTGCTGTGACAAATACTAAAACTTCCACGAGTAAGTACAAAAGCAAGTGATCTGTTGATCTTTCCTTGCTTGTGTTGTCCTGTTCCCAGTAATGTTGCAGTCTCTTATATTGTTTCTGTTTGACATGGAAAGACATGAACCAGGATTTACCAGTTCTTTGGACAACCAGAATGTATGACTTTTGTTTTTCTTTTTTTGCACGCTGGGAATGTCAAGGGCTACTTTAAATATTCAAAATTTGGGTCGCCAGTTCTTGGACTGGCAGAGTCAGTGCAGAATTTTGAATCGCACCAAAAGCAGAAGCAAAGCATACATCTTGGCGAGGGCATTTCTTCAGTCCAGGAGAACTAAGTAGAATCCTGACTCAGTTAGAAATGAGAGGATGAAGGAGCAAAAGAGAGCTCTCTATCACACCCTAGTGTTTTGTGGGCTTTTCCAGTACCTGACTCCCAGGATCTCAGTAGCAAGTCCAGGCCTACAGACCAGAACTGAGGTGCTAAGTTAGGCTATAAGGTGTTTATCCCGTGCAAGGTAGGTGTTTGCTTTCCTATGCATCAGGTCATCTTCTCTTATTAAATGGGTGGCTGGGAAAGTGGTGACTGCTGCAAGCTCCTCACCTCCTGCTCTGCCAGCCAGCAAAAGGTACTCCAGCAGACTGTGATACCCATCTTCCATTCTTGAGGTCCTCATCCAAAGACCACTGAAGATCTTTGGGCTTACACAATTCCTGATGTATAGGAGTAAGGGAAGAGTGAGAAGGTGAGATTGAAACATGCAGGTGATGGAGCCATCCAAGAGCTTTCCAGTTGGCCAAGGTGACACTCATTCCAGTGCAGTTTGACATGTGAGTTCACAGGAGACTAATTTCAATATGTAGAAACACTTCTAGTAAGGGTTATAAAATTGTAGCTCTTCTGTCCCTTGACATGTGAAAGTGGCTTGCAGATTTATTGCCAAGAAGTAACATTTCTCTCCTTCAACTACGGGTGAGCTTTTATTTCACAGGAAGTATTAATTCCTACTACAGGCACCTGTGTCAAGCACTTCAGCAGGTAAAATTCCCCCCTCCTTGAGGGAACAAGGTTTCTTTGTCTCTAAAAACCCTGGTCATATATGTTGTTTGCAGATTGTCACCCTCAGAAACCGGATTGATCAGGCCCAGAAGCAGTAAGTATTTATATCCCCTTCCTAGCTCCTGGCTTGGGGATATCATCTCAGTGTTCAAATGAGTCACTTCAGCCTCGACACTGACATTTTCTTGTTGCAATGAAATGGGGCTAGAGATGGAAGGGTCACTCCCATCCTGCCTCACACTGAGAAAATGAAAGGCAAACTGAAGTGAATGTAACACCTAACAAGAAAAAAATTGTGTTTCTTCACACCATATCTTCAAAATTTTCCTCTGCTTATAGCTGGGTTTTTCAAACACCTGTTTGAGGTGCTTTGAATACTTGAGGGAATGCAACCCTTGTTTATGAAGGATAAACAAGTGGTTGCTAAGATTACGACGAATGGTGTGTAACAAGACTAACATAATGGGACTACTGTTGTGAGTTCTTTTCACTCATCATCTCTCTCCCACTTTCCTTCACCAAAAGACTATTTCATTACTTTTTTTGAGTCTAATATCTTTATTCTAGGCATTTTTAATGAATTTATGAGACAGCAGGGGTAGACAAAGCTTGGGGGTTCGGACATGTAGAAAACTAATACTCACAGAGAAATAACTGCAGGGCAGAAAGGCAGGAGAGCTCACCAGTGGTGGGTTTGATCTTCTCTGTGTGTCTGTATCTTTTTAGCAAAGTCATGCCAGGAGTTAAGCAGTGGCCTTTGGTGATATCTTTGGATGAAAGGAGTGACCAGTTACTGCCTTCCCACTTCCCCAACACACCCTGACTTACCAAATGAATGTGACACTGGGGTTTGGTAGTCTGTAGATGTCGAACATAAGGCTTGACCTTCCCGTGGTATTTTCTGTACAGAGCTGTAGGCTGATGAACCTCAGCAGAATGTGCACTGGCAGGAGGATGCCATGGTTTGTCTGGGCATCGCTGCTCTTGCGGGGCACTGCCACACCACCCACGACATGGCACTGCCTGCTTGTTCCCCCAAAAGACAGGATACTCTCTCAGGACATTGTTTGAAAAGGTTGCACTGAGAAGCCCAGAGCTAATGAGATTTCTGTGTGCTTAAATTTCTATCCACACTAGACACTATCATTCCAAAGCAGTGCCTGCCAGTGTGTGTTATACAAGGATTAAATGAGTCTTTTGCTTCAGACTTTATTAAATCTCCTTAAGCACACGCTAAAGGTTAGGTGTAACATCAAACATCACAGGTGCTTGTGGATATAAAAGGACTCTGCCTTCGTTTGAGGAGCTGTGCAGTTCCTACACTGGGTTTTGAACCTTCAGAAAGGCTGGCAAAAGGGACATAGAGATTAATTTAAGATAAGCAGAAAGTGCATGATCTCTTTTATGTAAACAATCAATTTTTTCAAATAGACCAAGTCTATCTTGGTCAAAGGTAAAGTATCCACCATGTGTGTGTCTCTGTCACTGTGCTATATCCTTCCGTAAATATGGCTGGTGCTCTTGAACCAATCCATGGGGCAGCACAACAAAAATCTCCCCAGATGTGATGTCCCCATGTTTTTCTTCTCCCTAGAGGAACCAGTGGTTCTGAAGAAAGGCCTCTGTTGACGGCAGCACCTTGTGCTTGGTCCCCAAGCCCACACTCTGCCATGTCAGAGAGCTGCCCCCATTTTGCATGTGCTTTTTTGAGCATGCTGTTCAGGAAGCAGCCTCATCATTGTGTGTGTGAGATGGAAGGGTTTGGGGGTGTGCCAAGCCCCACAAACCAAGGTGCTGCTAATGGGAACTAGTGCAGAATCTAACTCAACTAACTTCCTGCCCAGCCCCACTCTGAGTTCAGGCTTCTCAGGCAGAAGGTAAGTGGCTTGCATGTAGGATTGCCCTTCTGTGTGCAAGAACTCTTGGAGAGAGTTTGCCTCAGGTGCTTTGAGTGGGGAGTATAGCTGGACTGCTCCCACACACCATGAGCACGACAGGGATACTGGTATGAGAGCAGGCCTAAAAAGTTGTTTGGATTGTTTTGGAGGCTCTTGCTCTCATGATATAAATAGCCACTCTGCCTTTGCTAGAGCAAAGCAATTCTTAGCTGTATTTAGTGCTCAGCTTTCTGCCTCCACTACTGAATAGAGCATCTGGGGAATTTGATCAGAGCTCTTTCATACTGAGCAAATTTCTCTAGATAGAGCTCTAAATCCTAAAATCTAGACCATAGCAGATTTGTATTCAGAAAACCTTCAGAAAACATCAAGTGTGTGGCTGCACAGACCTATCACTTAGTTTGAGACCACCTAGATTTCTACCCTGATAATGCTGGAGTCTGCAAGGGTCCACCTCTTTCAGGCATGCACATCCTGCCTTTCATACTAAGAGCCCCAGGAGGAATCTTTTTCCACAATATCAACAATATTTTTCTCAGGATATGGTCAGTGGCAGGTGTACCCAACATGTGAAAAGTGAAAGCAGCTGAAACCTAATCTAAGAGTCAGAAATGCAGAGTGGCCACAGAGCCCCACTGCTTCCATGGTGCTGACATGTTTTTCTTTCCTTTTGCATTGCAGCAGCAAGAAGGCAGGAGCCAAGGGCAAGGTTGGTGGGCGCTGGAAGTAAAGAACCAGGCAGGATGGCCTTTAGTGGTGTGCTGAACCCCTGCTGGTCTCCTCTTTCCTCCTTCACCGATCACTTGTGTTCTCATGCCTCAATGATAACAAAAATCGCATCAGCCTGGATTGGCTATTGCTGCTGCTTTTCTTCCTGGAGGGGTCTGGTGGCTTCCTCAGGCAAGGGGAAGCAGGTTCCCTGTGGAACTGGAATGACTCCTTGCTGCCATCTTCAACCCCTGCTGAGCATGTCCCTTATCCTCCTGCTACCAGCCCTATGCTGTCCTGTAGATTGCTGTGTACAAATCTCTGGATTTTGTAAATAAAGCACAACCAGTACCTACTCCAATGACAGCCCTCTAGAATGGTGTTCTGTGTTTTATTTAATGCCTTCCCATTTTCCAAGGATTTGGAAGTTGCTCCAAACCCTTACTTAATATCATTTGATCTGTCTCTACGATGGGGAATAGGCTCAGGATCATCAGCAAAGACTCAGGATTGGGGGCCTGTTTTAAGCCATCGTGCAGGCAGATACCAAGAGCCAACTGTTCTAAGGGAGCTCGTAATCTGGCTGCCAAATGTAGTAGAAATTGACTTCAAAGTTCAAGTGACGAAGTGAATAAAATAATTGGGAATAAAGGAACAAATCTCCAGAAGTGGTAGTTTTCAGCACATTGCTTTTATTAAATGCAGACAAGTTCAGTGGAGAATGATTCATTCCAATATTACATTAAAATATTTATTGAGGCCGTTAGCTTGCATACAGTATTAAAGACCAATACTGAAGTGTGAATTACTTGGTTGATTCAGTGTAGATGTCAAAATGCAAGTGGCTGTTACTAAATTAGAGGTGTGAGCTGTTCTGTAGGGCCTCTTGTCTTTGCCAGCCCTTGAACTGCCCTGGTGGAGGGAAGTCCATCAGAGTCTCTCCCATGCTCCGAACCTCTGTCTGTTTCTGGTGCCTGTGTGCCCACTCCAGCTCTCTCTTGGTATATGCTGAGGTGTCATGGAGTCATGAGTGGTTTAGCTATGAAGAGGCCTTAAAAATCATCCAGTTCCAACACCCCTGCCATGGGCAAGGACGCCTCTCACTAGACCAGGTTCCCCATAACCCCATCCAGCCTGGCCTTGAAAACTGCCAGGGATGGGGCATCCACAGCTTCTCTGGTCCAGCGCCTCTCCACCCTCACAGTAAAGAATTTCTTCTCATCGTCTAATCTAAACCTACCCTCTCTCAGTTTAAAACATTTTCCTCTTGTCCTGTCACAATATACCTTGGTAAAAAGTCTCTCTCTTTCTTATAAGCCCCCATACATACTGAAAGGGTGCAATCAGGTCTCCCGCCAGCCTTCCCTTCTCCTGGCTGCACAGCTTTCTACCTGTCCTCACAAGGGAGGTGTCCCAGCCCTTCCAGCATCTCTGCGGCCTCCTCTGGACCTGATCCGACAGCCCTGTGTCTGTTGTGCTGGGGTCTCACCAGCGTGGAGGACAGGAGGAGAGTCTGGACAAGACCCCAGCAAAGGCAGACAGCACTGCAGCGTCCCACAGAGGTGATATTTTCACATAATCACAGAATTGTTACGGTTGGAAGGGACCTCTGGAGATTGTTCAGTCCAACCCCTGTGCCAAGGCAGAGTTACCCAGAGCAGGTGACACAGGAATGAGTCCAGGTGGGTTTCAATATCTCCAGGGAGTGAGATTCTGCATTCTCCCTGGCCGGCCTGTTCCAGTGCTCTGACACCCTCAGTGTAAAGATGTTCTTCCTCGTGTGCCGGTGGAACTTCTTGTGATTTAGTTTATGGCTGTCGCTCCTTGTCCTGTTGCTGGGCAGCAGTGAAAGGAGTCTGGCACCATCCTCTTGGCACCCTACTTTGAGATATTTGTATGCAATAATGAGATCCCCTCTGAGTCTTCTTGNTTGTTACGGTTGGAAGGGACCTCTGGAGATTGTTCAGTCCAACCCCTGTGCCAAGGCAGAGTTACCCAGAGCAGGTGACACAGGAATGAGTCCAGGTGGGTTTCAATATCTCCAGGGAGTGAGATTCTGCATTCTCCCTGGCCGGCCTGTTCCAGTGCTCTGACACCCTCAGTGTAAAGATGTTCTTCCTCGTGTGCCGGTGGAACTTCTTGTGATTTAGTTTATGGCTGTCGCTCCTTGTCCTGTTGCTGGGCAGCAGTGAAAGGAGTCTGGCACCATCCTCTTGGCACCCTACTTTGAGATATTTGTATGCAATAATGAGATCCCCTCTGAGTCTTCTTGTCTCCAGACTAAACAGGCCCAGCTCCCGCCATCTCTCCTCAGAGAGATGCTCCAGACCCCTCCTCATCTGCATGACCTTCTGCTGGACCATCTCTGGTAGCTCCTTGTCTTTCCTGCACTGAGGAGACCAGGGCTGGGCACAGCACTCCGCGGCTCCCCCGGGGCACCCTCCTCGCCCTGCGTCCCCTTCCCGCCCCGTGCCCCTTCCCGTGCCCCTCACACGGCCCCGCCGCGCTCCTCCGCGCCAGCA
>VXBT01001564.1:882906-986853 GCA_013400235.1 Oriolus oriolus | reverse complement strand
CAGCGGGGTGGGGGGCTGGCCGGTCAGTGAGCGGAGGCGTGTCCCCGCAGGTACCCGCTGTTCCAGAGGGGCGGCCCGCAGCTGCGGATTTTCCGTCCCAACTTCTTCATGCTGGCGGTGCGGCCCGGCGTGCCCCAGCCCGAGGACACCGTCCAGTTCCGCGTCTCCATGGAGTGAGTGCGGGCACGGCAGCTGGGCTTGTGGGCTGCGGGCTGGGAGGGCCGAGTGCCGGGGCTTCTCCATCAGGGAGACCTTGCAGAGGGCGGCGAGGGCACTGATTTAATGACCGGCTTTGTGTGGCTCCTCTCCTGGAGTGTTAGTGGGGCTCAGCCTTCCCAAGGACGGGCCAAGGAAGAAGGAAGTGCTTATGAATTTGATCCAGAGTAAGCAAGGTGGTATCCAGTTATTTGTCAGGGCTCTTTCAGCCTGGCCAGTCTGCTGGCACACATTAGAGCCCACAGGCCTGTGGCAGGTTCTGGTAAGATGAGCAGCTCCTACTGAGAATGAAGAAAGGTGTCTCAGGTTGGGCAGTGCGAAAGCCTGCTGAACACAGAATATACCTGGCATTTTGAATGTTGAGGCTACAGAGGATAAAATATTTAACAATTGTAACAGTTTACGGATCATAAATCGCTGTAGCAGTCTGTAGTCTAGGCTGAGTTTGTACTTTCATGTAGTAAATCTGTCTTGGTTAAAACAACAAGATGACATTTATTCCACGGTATTAACCAGTCTCTAGTTTATTTTATTTAAACATTTACACTTTTGTTCTTTCTTTTCCCAAAATGTTTTTTCATTGCCTAGAATGACAAAATTGGATATCAGGAATTACCTTGAAAGAATATACAATGTGCCAGTAGCTGCTGTGAGGACCAGGATACAGTATGGTAAGTGCAGTTGAGTAATCTAAAAGGATGAATACAGCATCCCTGCACAGACAGAGCAGACTTTAACTCTCAAAAAGTCTGTTAGATTTCAGCAGACTTTGGTTCCAGTGGTTCCAGGTGCTTTGCTGGTGATGTCTGGTAGCTTAGTTGTTTGTTCATCCCTTCAAATGAACACGAACCACTTCATATTGGAATGCTTTGATTAAATTAGATGTAAGTTTCACTCTAAGGAGAAAAATCTGAATTTAAAAAGGCTAATCATGCAGGCAGTTATCTAGCTTGTGCTTTTGTAGTTGGTGCTGTTTCTCCTTGAAGACCAGTGGGTGTCTCCCTTCAGAAGGAACTGCTTCATGTGTTCTAATGCAAGTAGTAATTAAACTTAATTTTAGCTGTAGCCTTCGTTCAAAAAATGAGCTGAGATTAGCTTGCATGCACACACAGGAGGTGTTATGGTGTAACAATAGGCAAAGTTTGTAGAGCAAAGAAAAATACATTGTTGAACCAGTAGATAATGTCAGAAAAACATCTTGAAAAATTTTCAGGTCTTTATCACCTGTTGTTACCAGATTTCTGCTACAGACTTGAATATTACCTCTTCTGGTTTTTCTCTTGTACAACCCTTAGAAACAGCAACAATGACAAGAAACTGCCCAAACCCCCACCAAAACTCATCAAAAACCCACCAAAAAACCAACCCAAGAGAAAAAGGAAAAATGTTCCTTGTTTAATTTATGCTGAGCTCTTGAATTGGAGCAGAGGGACTAAATTCTAACTGAAATAGGCTAAATTTTGATAATGTCACCTTTACATACAAATGCTTCCTTCTCCAGAGCATCTCTGACTGCAGTTTGGATGCAGTCAGGAATATTTTTCATTTTTTTTTTAATTGTTAATTTACATTTTTGATCACCAGGCAGTGTTAATTATTGAGTGGAGAGTAACTTGGTTAGAACATCTTTGATGGCTTTTTCATTTTTCATGCAGTGAGTCTAAGAAAGGAATTATGTGTTTATAATGGTAAGACTAAGGACGATTTAAAAAAGAATAGGAAAAAAGACCTGTAGTAGTGAAAAAATGAGGATGAAAGAAAAAGCTTCAAAGTAAGGTTGTAAAACTCAGAACATAAAAAGGAAGAAAAAACCTGGAAGTATCTTCTGTAATACGCTTGTGTGAAAACCAGAAATTAAGTCATAAATATCAAACGCATATCATTCCAAACATCACTGAAAAATATTCGTGCTTGTCCTTATGACCATTTTGTCCCTCACTGCTAATTTTAAGGGATGCTATATAGTCAGGGATGAGAGGGTTAGAATGCCTAATAAATTGAGAGCTTTAATGTCTGCCTAACATGAAGGGGGTAAGTTGTACATCCCACTTCAGTTGTGACCAGCATGCTTGGAGAAGGTTGAGGTGCTTTGGTTTGTTTGGATCTGGAGTGTAATTTCCTGGTGTACAAACAGTAGATCCAGCTCATCTGCTGAATAGTAAAAATTGTCAAGTTTAAGGCTGTTTAGTGATCATTTTCTCCTTGTCTTCCTGAAGCTTTGGAGGACAGTTTATCACCTCTTGCCCCTACTTGGGAGACTTTTCTCCTTGCTTCTTTGCTGACTTTGTGTGTGGCGTGAAGGCACAATGGCAGCAGGCTGGTGATGCCTTGGTTCTCTGCTTGTAATCGAGGAGAGCAGCATCCAGAGTTTCAGTACACTTTAATAATTGTGGTGCTGTGCTGGTAGTGAAGGAAGAGTATTTGTCTTAACAATAAATCAGAACTAGGCAAGTCCTCTCTGCAGTTTGGCCTTGCTTTGGAGAACTTGGAAGTCCTGAGAAATAAAAGGCGGGATTCTCTTCATTTCTGCAGGTGCAAACAACAAGAGGAATCACAGGAATCAGAGAGTGAAGAAGCCAGATTACAAGGTCGCTTACGTACAGCTGGTGAGTTAACATGGATGCTTGTGAGGAAAGAGAAAGGGACTGTTAACCAGCCAAGCTGAAAGCAATGGCCACTGAGTTCTCCTGGTTGGCTGAGTGTTTCTGCCAATCCTCTAGTAATGACAGTTTCTTTAACATGTTCCAGAATGTAGAGGTTTAAACGACTTGGTCTAAAGATCAAATTCAAACAAATGGTTAGTTTTCAAGTCCCGTGTTGGTTTGAGGTCTGTCTGTAGGTTGTGGTCTGATGTCATAGGGTGCTGCTTTGCCAGGCAGTTTCATGCTGACCCTGTACTCTGTGTGCTGGAAGGTTCACGACTTGTGTGGTTGATTGCTGAAATGTCCAGTAAGTGAAAGAATATATTGTGAGGGCAGGGAACTTCTTATTAAAGGTCCTTGCATTTCAGAGAAGACTAAGGCTTATTCCTTGGTGAGCCTTTAGTCATGTCTAAACAAGTATGCTTTGTGGCTGAACCGGGCTCTGAAACATACATTGGTTGCCCAGTGGAAAAGGAGCTTCATGTTCTTAAAATTTCTTTCATAACAGGAGCATATTATAGTTTGGACTTCTCTTGGGCTTACCTGTCTTTAGTGCAACTAGTGACAGAAAACCCTTTCACATACAAAAATTACATTAAAGAAATGCTATTTATGGTTGTAAAACCGTAAGCTCAAAATTGCATTTAGCAACACAACGTCACTGTTACTCCGTCTTGGGACAAGGATTCAGCGCTGGGGGAACACTCTGTGATCTTCAAGACTGGCTAAGACTTCATATGGACTGGGGGTCGAACTCAAGAGGCACAAACAATGGGAAATCTGATTTTTAGTATTTCAAAGTTTAAATATCCTTAGAAGTTTTTTTTCGAAGCCCCTTCTGGGAAGAGGAGTAGAAAGAATAGTGAGGATGGTGTGTTTTTCTAGACAGCCCTTACCTAATTTAAAAGAACAGCATAAAGTGTAATGTTATTAGGAAGTAACAGAGTTGTATTTAGATGAGGACTAACTTTAATTTACTCTGCTGAAGTTAAAGGCAGCCTCATCTCTGTGGGGATTTTACATTATGATGGCTAAAATACACATTCCTCATTCAAGGAAGAGTCTCTGCTTTGGTGAGCAAGTTCCCCCTCCTGGATTGTCTAGACTTTTGCTAGGTTTTTGTTTGCTGGAGATCAGGATTGTACAATTAGGAACTGAATGCTTGGATTGATGAGGTATCTCACAAGTTGCTTTCTCTGAGTGTTGTTCATTTTGTTAGGTAGTTGCAGGCACTTTCCATTTCCACAGCCTTGTGCGAGTGACTTCCCTGCTTTTAGAAACTTGTTTCCCAAGACTGAAGCAGACATGGGTCTCCAGTGAACTGTAGTCAGTTCTCAAATTTTATTTCACTGTAATGCAGTCTTGTGTCCTTTGGCTGCTGAGGTGAGAAGGAGGTAGTCTGCAACCCGTATATACTCGGGGAAGGAGTGGGAAGCAGAATGCTGCTGCTGTGTTGGAGCAAGACACTCATTTAACGCAGTGCCTTTGTGCATTTATTTCACATTCAGCCTCTCAACCTAGGATAGCAGCCATTACCTTAAGGGTTGCTCAGCAGAGGTGTGGAGATTTACCTAAACTAGCTTGGTATTGGAGGCAGGGGTAGTTTGGTTATTCCTCCAGCCTCCCATTTTGTCTTCTGGGCAATGCATGGAGCCCTGTTGCCCTGTGGCTGAGGTCTCTTAGTACATGGGACAGCAAGAGTCCCCTATTGCCTTATACTGCAGTTGCCATAATAAGTTCTTAAGGAATGCCATGTTTTCCGTCTCTCATGAACAGGGTCAGGCACCACTTTTTGGTGGTGTTTTTCATGTCAAGGGAGGGAATCCTGACCATTTGCTAAACTCTTGCCAGTGAAGCTTGGTCTCGGTGTTTTTTCCTCACCTCATTCCTGCTCTCTGGTCTATTTTTTTTTCCTATTGTTGTTGTGATCTATTAATTTCATTAACATTTAGGTTTCTTTATTCCTGCCCCTTTCTCTTTTTCCTTTTGTTTGTTGCTTTTCATCACTAGCTGTGATGTCCCAGACAATGAGCTCCCAGCTCTGTGTTCACACCAACTTTAAACAGTGGGTGAAGCCAGAAACCCAGTGTCGTTTCTGAATCTAAAGGGTTTGCCTTCATTCTCATTCATGGTGTGATCAGGCCATTACAGGCCTCATGCAGTCCATTGTTAATATCTGCCTAATTTAGGAAAGTCTTTGCTAACCACTGTAAAATCCTTATTTTCATGAGAATTAGTTTGCATCTGCCGTGAGTCAGAGTAGCTGGGCTTTCCCACCATTTTTACCAGCTGTGTTTTCTCTCATTAATCCAGTTTCAAGTTAAAACTGCTTATGACTGGAAAAATATGGATGTGTTTTTGGAACATCTTGGGTTGATCTTTCTGTTGCCCACTAGGTGGAAGTATTGCTCTTTCCAGTGTGAGTTGGTGGCAGCTGCGGTGCAGTTTACCTGAATGAAATTGAGTTTATTCTCATGACCAGTTATGCTTCCCTGTTTCATAAAGCATCACCGTATGTGTCCGAGTGCAACACACATATCCATTGACTTACTGCAAGTGCCTCAAAGGTGGAAGATGTATGAAGTCATAGTCAACATGCCCTAAGGTGTCAGACTAGTGCCCCAGCTGTTCCACATGTAAGAATTGTTGTCCTTTCTTTTCCAAATACTATTTCTTGGAGATTCAGAGCTGTTTACTTTATTCTCAGGCGGTAACTGGACAAATACGTGATCTGTCCAAACATAATATTTTCACACTAAAAAAATACCTCAAATCATAGAAGGCTGTGGATCAGCAATATCTTGCCATTCCAGAGCCTGCTTGCCTTTTTTCCCCTTTTGGAATGTGATGAGAAGGGTTTAAGTTAGAGACTTATGGCCCTGTGTATCAGATGCTACTTTTCTACACTGTTCTATTTTTTAAATTAAACCCAAGCTTTATATCTTTGCAAACTAGATAAAATAAATGTAATACAGCAGCCTTTCTCCTTACTCCAATAGAGCTATAATTATCCTAATGAAACAAAAAAGAAAGAAAGCCAGTGGGAAACTTTGCAGTTGCACTAACATCAGGGAAATTAAAAAAAAACAACAACATCCCCTCCTTCTCCTCCTTCAGTGTTCTCACTGGTTTAGCTTAACAGGTGTTAGTACCCGTGGGAGCACAACTGTAGACAAGCCTCTGGAATCCAGACCTATTTTTAATTAAACCTGTTTTGAGAAATCTAGTGGAGATGGCTGTAAAAAGGAGTCTGACCTTGTCAGCATTAGGACTAACACCTATTTAGCTGCTTGAATGATGGCACCGGTGGGAACATTTTTGCAAATGCTTTCTCCTCAACCCCCATTTAGAGTATCCTGTACATTCACAGCAATTAACCTATTTGCACATCAGATGTGACAACAGTTTTCTTTTGAATTCAGAAGAAGCTTGGATGCTCTGTATGCAGTGTCGTTCCTGAGTGGATTTTTAAAGTTGATTTCTGTGCTGTTTTGCCATACGTTTTAGCATCAGATGTTACCACTGCAGTAGTAGGAGAATTGTTCAAATGTACTGGATTATTAAACTTAGCTGCATTTGCTGCTACTGCTGGACTGGATCCCGGGCTTTTGGGAGTCCAGCATTTTTGTAGTTAGCGATACGATAAACATCACTTTTCTGCTAATTCTGAAGGACAGCAGTAAGTGCTTCAATTATCCAAATAACCAGGAGATCTCAGAGCTGTTTACATGATCGGTGTTTGCTGCATCATTGCTGCACAGTAATATCTGTGCTGACCTTCCATTTCTAAACTTTTCAGGGGACGCAAAGGTCAGAGAAGTATAAGTGAATTTGTGCTGGATAATCCTTCCAGCAGTTTTGTGACGTGAGGCTCAGCAGTGGAAAGGCCAGCACTTGGCTTCATAGGCCTAATTATGGTCACTTAACCTCTCATTAAAATGAATGGAGGCAATTTGTACCACCCTGTATGATAACTCCTTAGACAGCCTCCAAGAACAAGGTGTGTTTTTACCCTTTCTAAAGACAAAGGCTTGAAATCTAAAGGGAAAATAAATGTTTGATGCTTAGGTCGCTTCTTATCGTGAAGGATGTTATTAGCATTTAACTAATGAATCCTCATAAGGCCTTGTACATAACTCACTTTTACACTCAGGTAATGCTGAATTGAGGATTAGAGTTGTGCAGGAGTAGAAGTTTAGTGGGCCCCGTTTCTGTTATCTGAGCACTGGACCACACATCTCACTCGTGCATAACCTTAGAATTTGTAGGGAAAAAGGGAGGTCTCTGGGAAGATCCCAGACTGAGAACATCAGTGTGTAAAATCATCATGTTGCCTTGATTTTTTTAGGTGTTCAGTGCCACCTCTCTGACTTGCTTTGTTTGATCTTTTCCTTTTAGAATTGTAAGGCTTCACTTAGGAGTGATGTGAGCATGTTGTGGTGGAGCTTATCCTGACAAATTCCAGAATATCAGGGGATCACTTCACATTGGTGAAAAAGATCTTTTGCTGTCAGTGCGCCACCCAGTTCCAAGATAGACTGAGTTTTCTGAGCAAAATTACTTTTTTTCCAGTGTCTGTCTTTTTTACAGGATTTTCTTTAAGCACAGCTATATTGAGTAGAAAGGTGGTGTTATCTTCTCCCCTTTTCTCTGTGCTTCGAAGGTAATTATTCTGGCAAAAGTTCTAAAGTAGAAGCAAGTTCTAGCCTTTTTAGAGGTTACTTCAGCTAAGAGAATTTCAGTAATTCAGCAATTAAAAGGATAAATAGCTTGCAAAAAGTAAAATGATTAACAAATGCAAGGTTTTCAAGTAAGACAGGATCTTCCTTTCTGGTTGGATATGCCAGCACTTCATGTTCTAGCAGTTTGTAAACCAGATAAACCCTGATGGACTTGGTAAAAATTACTTGCTTTATTCCAGTGAGGATTTCATTCTGAGGATGCATTTATCATACGGTTGTCAAATGGTTGCTATATAGAAGGGAAAACTTTTGCGAAGAAAACATGTAAGAAGAAGCAGCACCATGTAAAAGGAGTGACAATCCCTCTGTTCCTTTGGTAGGCATTTTTTTTAGGAGGTGGCATATGAGCTTGAACCTCAGTAGCCTCTGGCATTATGTGGAAGATGCACTGAGTGTAAATATGCCTAGACAGACTCGTAATCCTTTATGTAAGTTGATGCCTTTTGGTATTTTTTAAATTTTGAAATACCCAAGATACAGGCTTCTTCTGAAAACTAGCTACTGAGCATGCACAACAGCTATTTTTCATACAGCTTTCATCACTCCAGAGCCTTACAGTGCAGTATTACTGCAGAGTATTGTTACTTAAGATTTATCAACCTTCAGTTCTCAGAGTGTAATGTCTTGGCTGTTTCGAATCGTGTTTGGCTGCCAGCCAAAATCAGAATTTCTTCACAAAACAAGAGCTGGAAAGAGCCAACTTGTCTGTGCTGATTTTGATTTATTAAAAGACTCCAGATACAGATTGACATTTTCAGCTCAATATTTGACTTTCACCAGCCTTGAAATGGGAACTGTGAGCACTTTGATAAACAGCTTAAAGGTTTGTCTGGTTTTGCTGCAGCCTCTGTGTGTATCTTTTTTGTTTTCTTCCCTCTTTTTAAAATAATAACTGTTTTGCAATGCTTAGTGAATTACCATGGATGTTCTTAGTATGCTTTAGGGACAGCTTTCCTTCATTCTCCAATAAGGGAAATGCATTGGTCCTGGAAGCATACCAGAATGAAAGTGCTGCATAACAAGAACAGTCCCTTACTACGCTGTTACCAATATAAATAGTTCTTAGATTTTCGGTGGAGGTGGTGTGCCTACCATGTTAGCCTGAGTTGTTTTCTGAGTTGTTTAACTAAAATGGCTTCCTCTCCAGGGCAGACAGGTCTTTAGTATGGGTCCTGTCTGTTCTGTGGGTACCTCAGGGCTGAGTGACCAGCCCACAGCGCAGTTAAAACACAGCAATTTTTTGTAATATTAGCAAATTCTTTTCCAAATGCTTCAATGTGCTAAAATCCTGGGCAGCGCTTGGCCTCAAGGGTGCTTGCTGCTGATCCTACTACAGGAAGAGGTTCAGTAGGCTGCAGCTTTGGGCTTGCTCAAGGACCCTGGTAAGGCCAGTTTCTTTCTGTGCCATGAAATGGGACTGTGCTTTAGCTGTCAAAGGACAGCTGTTATAAGGATACCTGTTGGTAATTTAAAGGTACAAAAGAGCTGAAACCCCAGAGTATACACCAATGGAAAGGAAAACCTTGATATGTTCCAGTTGAGCTTATCCAGGCTAGAATCAAGGAAAAAGCAATGTACACAGCAGCTCTCTTGTTGTTTTTGTAGTATGGTCAGGCTCTTAGGAAACCCCCAAGAAGTATGCACTACAAAAACAACTGGAGCATTGCTGTGTAGAGTTTGGTATTTTGTAGATTCCAGTCTGGATAATCTCATGTGGGATAAGTCATGCTTTTTTCTTTCCAAAGCGTATGAGGTTTAGATTTTTTCACACCTGTTATTTACCAGGTTGAGTATATATGAGTAAGTGAAACATAGCACACATTCAGCTATGTCAGAGATGTGGGGACCGTTCTGTTGGATTTATTTATGTCATATTTCTGATCCCAAAATGCAGAGTAGGCAGTCATGTCGGGGAAGGCTCCTTTCATGTCCTTTGTGGAACTGTTTTATAACTGAACCTCTTGTTTGGTTATATTTACTGCATAAATTTAAAGACTGGCTGATCTGAAAAAAAGCCAAACCCACCTGTTTTCATCTGAAGAAGTTAAATGCTTTTCGTGAGATTTCTGTATGCAGAATGCTGCCAAAGAAGTTAATGTATGGTAACGTTTGCAAGTGTTTTGGAGAGTCATTTTAGAGTTATGGGTGACCAGTTACAAGTTTTATTATGCAAGGTCCCATATAGAATGGAAGGGCTAATATTGTTGAGTTTAATGAAGTTGTGCTTAGAGCAAACACCACTAAAAATAAGTAGGTAATGTTAACAGGATAGTACATTTCTACAGAAAAATGGTTTCCTGCTGTTAGATAAAAAACAGAGACCCAGCAAATGTTTATTTTCCAAGTGGGAGACATAGACCTGATGACTTGTCTGTTAGGCAGAATGACTGATGCAGATGTAATCACTTTAATCTCATTAGTGATATATTAGACAGATTGTTCCCTCTGTAATTGTTTTACACCATAGTCTTTATGTTTGTTGATAAGAGACCTCTGATATCTGTTATTCTGTATTCCCACATTACACCCTACAATAACAGCTGCTAGGACTGCTCTCTCTTATCCTTAGCTGAGATCTAAACAACTACAACCACTACTCATATCCTGAGTGTTAACATAATGAATGCCTGCTCCACTGTGTATTTCGCTGGTGGTGTTACTTGAACAAAATCACTTATTTTGCTCATCTTGCTTTTACTGTATGACTCACAACATCTCTGAGCTGGTTCAAGGTCTTTGAAGAGATGTCCATCTCCTGATGTTTCATCTGTAAAAAAAAAAAAAAACATGTCAGTATCTTAAGTAGCACACAGGAGGGGCTGAAAGTTAGCTTTTGAGGAGAAGGGATATACATGTATCTTGGGGACAAGGGTGGAAAGAGATTTTGGGAGGTCATGAGGTACCATTTTGCACTAGCTGGAAATTCAGGGTGGTCTTTCACTGTAAGCGTATGCATCGTAGCTACTGCAGAAAGGCTGGAGTGTCTCTCTCACCATTTGTTTTCTCTTTAGGGCCAAGGACAAACCTTTCAGTTTCCCAACCTATTTCCAGAGAAAGAACAAGACTCAGAAACTCGCTCTTTCGATGACTTCAGGGATAAATTTATGGAGAAAGAGAAGCAGAAGCAGGAAGGTGACCCCAGACGAGGTGGAGTCCCTGATTGGTTTGGACTTTGATGCAACAAGCCAGCTGCCTTCCTTTAGGCTCAGAGGGATTTTGATTAGCACAACTTGCACTCTTCCCTTCTCGTAATGACTGAATGTTTATTCTTGAGCAGCCCTTGCTAGCATGTCTTTTTTCTGGGTGTTTGTGCTTGACTACAACAAAAAGGCCCTGAAGAAATAAAAAGGTAAAATAAATCTGACTGCACCAGGTCTTTTCTGTGAACTTGTGGACTATTTCTAAAATGTGGAATTCCTTGTTGTCATTTCTGGCTATGAGAGTGTCATTATATTTACCTTCTTTGTGCTGCTGTGAGTTGTTCTGAGTAGGAATAGGAGGAATTTAATTTCCTAGGATACATGCAGTTTGCATTGACTAGAATGTATAAAAGTCAAGATAGGTTAGTCAGAGGTGGACGTGAAAGTGTAGACAACTAGACTATAGGCTCAGGATGTAGGGTGCCCTTATTGTCACTTACTGTGTCCTGCTATCCTATTGCCTTCCTTGCAGTGACCCCTCCTTTCCTGGAGAAATGCATGTAATATTGTACTCTTGTAACAGTTGTGTGGCATTTTGGGGATGGGGTTTATAGGACAGGTTTGTGACTGGGCACGTATGTGCTTGATCCCCTTAAGCATCAGGGAACAGACAAAGGTGGTGCACGTCTCTGCTTGCTGTTGTGCAGTGCAGGTAGCTGCCTTCTGTGACCAGCCTGCCTTAGGAATGTTTACTGGCATGGTTGTGCTGGTATTCCTTCCCCTCTCCGCAGCAACCTGGCAGTGCTGGCAAGTGTCCTGTGTGGACACAGTTGTATTGGCATAGAAATGCTCCTGCCAGTGTAGCCTGTTTTGTGCTGAGGACTAATAAAAAGACTCTTTTTACGTTTTCTGGTGTAACTCCCTCTAGTTCCAAGTTGCTGATGCCAGGGCAGTGGTAGAACTTTTCTAGGCCTTCTGGGCTGCCACGTTCAGTGTTTTCATTTCTGGCTCTGGCTGTTTCTCCTCGCTCTGATGAGGGTATTTCCTCTTTTCCTTTGTCAAATAATGTGCTCTGCTGTTGTGTCAGAAATAGTGGGAGAAAAGGAGGGCCAGGAAAGACTTCACAGATGGAGAAGGGTATTTCTGCAGGCTGTTTGTTACAACTCAGCACACACAGGGTTAAATGTATCGCTAAAGTTTCCCTGGCTTTTGAATTCTGCCACTTGGAGCAATTGGCAGGGTAGTGAATGAGCCCATGCCTTCAGTGCTTCTACCCGGGTGCTCTCCTTTATTGTTCTGTGTCTGAACTTCTTGTTTGGACAGCTAGCAAGATGTTTACAAGGAAACAGCTGTTCTCCAGAGAGTCAATCCAAGTAGGATTTTACGCACCCCCTTCTGTTCATTAGTCACCTCTTTCTCCCTGCTACTTCCCTTGTGCATGACAGTCCACCTCCTTCTGTGGTTTGTTGCTTACACCCCCCTCTTTGTCTGCTTTCCAAGGGGGATCGTGTATGATCTAAGTTAGTTGGTACTTAAACAGAGATGCTCTTAGAGAGGAGGGAGATAAGGGAGGATTTGCTGCTCCCAGCCTGCCAGCAGGGTTACAATAGTAGATGTGGAAAAATACTGACTTCACTGAAAACAGTTCATATGTTTGGCATATCTGCAAAGGCAACATTTCCAGAGTTTTGTAGTGACATGTAAAAGTCTAGGTTAAATCAGGAGCTGCCTGCAGTTTTAAAGTAGGGTGACTGAATTCATCTGGGTGCAAGGGTCTCTCTGCTGTACACAGCCTACTCCTCCCCCCTCCTTTGTTTTAATAAATTTCTTAAAGGGGCTGTTTCTCAAACTCACAGATAAATATGGAGACGTTATATTGCAACTTGGGCTTTGTTCCTTCAATATAATACTATGGAGTTTGCTATTTTTTCTTCATTTTGTGGTTGTCTCCAATGTAGGTAACTCCATCTTTTTCACCATGGTTAAGATAGAAAAGGCTCACCTAGTGCTGCCATGTGTCTTCCTAACTGGTTGGTCAGCCTTGAGCAAGCAGTCAGGTATGTTAGTTCTGGATGAATAAAGCAGCATTAGATGTGTTAGGTGTAACAGCAAAGATCGATTTAACTATCAACCTCTGCCTTCCCTGTTAATGGTCAGGACATGCTGGAGTTGGCCAGCTTCTGTACTGACGTTGAGGACCCCAAATGAGTGAAATTTATTTGAAATCCCAAATGTGCTCTAGGCTCAATGAGTACCAAAAGCCCCTGTGGAGGTCTACCATGCTTTGCTACTCTGTGATGTCTCCATGGGCAGCTAATTTCTACCTGATGTTCAAGACAGGTTTCTGTCTAGAGTGGCACAAAAGGGAAGAAACAGACTTACAACTACATCTGTATCTGTATGAAGTTGCTGTAACCAAATTCTGGCAGATACTCAAGCTGCATAAGAGAGCAATCATGTAATCCTGTAAAAGGGTTTGAGTTGGGAAAGATCACCTAGTTCCAAGCCGCTGTTATTGGGCAGGGACTCATTCCTCGATGTTACCAGCTACCTCTAAAACAGTATTCCTGTGAAATCAAGGTAAGGTTAAAAAAAAAGAAAAGTCCAAGTCCCTGACCCAACATTATTTTGCTTTAATGCTCTCAATTGCCATGGAAGTGGGATTAAAAAAATCTCGACTCTTTCCCAGTCTGTCTTTGAGTAGTGTTTCTGCTAGTGGTTAATATGATCTGGTGCTTCAGTGCTTCACAAATCCCATCCCCCAAGCTGTACAGGTGGGCTTAAAAGATAACAGAGATGATACTTTAATACAAAGGCACAGATTGTATCAGATGTACCAGAGAGAAGTACAGCAAACGAGTTCTGAAACTAGGACAGGGACTCAGAGTGTTTTGTGAGTTTTTTTCAAAGTACTATGCTGCTTCCAGCACATCCTGATGTTTGTTTCGGGTGACGTAAAGGATCAGCAGCTCCTGTGAAGTCGTGTCTAGCCCTGCTGTCAGAGGTGCTGAGCTGTCCTTGGCTATGTCAGTGGCCATACCTGTGGGCCAAGGATGTGGATATACACGTGAGTAACTTCTCCAAGGACCAGAGTAATGACTTGGTTGAAGAGAGTGATGTTCGCTGAGGTGCAGGAGAAGCCACGTCCTGCACTTGGCGTGCACAGCTCTGCAGCTGCTGCTTTCTCTGACGTGCAGAGGAGATGTTGAACGCGGTTTCTTCCCTCTCTGAACCTGTGGAACCCCCCAAAGAGAGTAAAGTGCTGGAACAGCCGGCGGATGTGCAGTTGGATGCGCTGGCTGGGCTGGTGGAGGAAGGCATCTGGCTGTGCTGAACGCGTGCTATCCCAGCAATACCATCCAGCTATGATGAGCGCTGTCCCAGCAATACCAGGACACTTCAGAGGGAACACAAGATTGCTTCTGGTTTTTTTGAAACGAACCAAACTGAATTGCAGAGACAGTGCAGAGGTGACTGTCTAAGTTACTCCCCTAACATTACACCTTAGAAATGAGTTTTGTGTTGTAGGTAGTGCTCTGGTGGGTGCTAGGGACAGGTTCCTGCAGATAACAAAATTACTGAGTCTTGTAACCATTCGTCATCACCTGAGCCTTGCTATGTGACCTCAGAGGGTGCAGCGCAGCTGGTAAGTGGTTAGACATAAAGCTGTGGTAGCTTTATCTTCTGTGTTACCCAGATTATAGAATCATAGAATGGTTTGCATTGGAAGGGACCTTTAAAAATCATCTAGTCCATCCAGTGAGCAGGGATGTCTTCAACTAGATCAGGTTGCTCAGAGCCCACTCCAACTTGTCCTTGAATGTTTCTAGGAATGGGGCATCTACCACCTCTCTGGGAAACCTGTTCCAGTGTTTTACCATCCACATTGTAAAAATCCTCTTCATTATATCTAATCTGCATTGACCCTTTTTTAGCTGCTAACTATTATCCCTGGTCCTATTGCAGCAGACTCTGCTAAAAAACTTGTCCCCATCTTTCTTATAGGCCCCCTTTCAGTACTGGAAGACTGCAATAAGGTCTCCACAGAGTCTTCTCCAGGCTGAACAACCGCAACTCTCTCAGCCTTTCCTCACAGGAGAGGTGATCCATCCCTCTAATCATCTTCATGCCCCAGCTCAGGAGCAGGACCTTGCACCTGGCCTTGCTGAATCTCACAAGGTTCCCATGGGCCCACTTCTCGATCTTGTCCAGGTCCTTCTGAATGGCATCCGAGCCCTCGGGTGTGTCAATGCGTTATCACTCAGCTTGGTGTTGTCTGCAAACTTGCCATGGGTGCACTTGGTCCCACTGTTTATGTCACTGATGAAGACATTGAACAGAAGCGGTCCCAGTACCGGACCCCTGAGGGACACCACTGTGTTAAAGATTAGGTGTGACCTGCACATCTGTGGCATCAGATCTGCAGTCCTGGCCATCATTCCCTGTTTGTCAGAGAAAAGAGAAAAGGCTAACTACAGGAAAGAAGTGAGTACAACCCTGTGGTCGGTTCCAGAAAAGGTATATGCTAATCCCTTTAACAAATATTCTTGTTCTGGGCAAAGGAAGGGTGAAGCACAGGGAGGGTAGATGGCTGGCTTTCATGGCTGAACATGCCTCAGAATGGGCAATCCAGAGTTTCTGACATCTGCTTCCATACTGGGACCCCCAAATTATGCATCAGGTGACAGAAAAATGTATTCAATGATTTGACCTATTCTTGACCCACTGCCATTAGCGGTGCTGAATGAATGAAGCTGTAGGAAAATTTGGTTTACTTTTTCCAAGGTGGATTTGCTGTGGAAAATGTCTTCGTGGCTGGGGAATTCCTGCTCCTTCCAGGTTATCCCAATGACATCAAAGTTGAGGTTTTTATTTCAGGAGAACTATTTTACATATTTGAGTTTTCAGGCTGTAGGGCAGACTGTTGCTTCTTCAGCTCTGGCGTGTTTGTGGAATGGCTCGCAGAAAGCGGTGAGGGTTGGATAGAGGACGCCTGCTCAGTGTGTGCAACAGGAAAAGGTACACAAAGCGAGCACTATTTTTCCTGGGAGGACTGGAAGCTGTAAAACCGTTATCTTGACAATGCTGCTTTCTCCTGAAGTAGAGTTCAAGGACTGCTCAGAGTCCAATTTAAAGCAGTTGTCTGAGAATGGCTTTCCAGGGTGGTTTATATGCCAAGGCTCGTAGGAACCATGGCTGAAAAGGAAAATTGTGATAATCCCTTTTGACCCCCTGAATGACACACGCCATAAAATTTCATGCTGTACTTTCTGTGCGTAGGCCAGAAGCTTGTGGTTGAGTGTTACCTGGAATAGATTTCAAGGCTTGAACTTGACAAGCATTGCAGGACCAAGTCATTTTCCTTGAATAAGCTGGGCCTAAAGAGCATGAAAGTCACCAACATGTTGTCATTTGTCCTGTGAATTACACAAAGTAGTTGTAATGGGGAAAACTGAGTGTAGCTGCTCAGGAATCATGTGTTTGTAGAAAAGAGAGGTAATTTGTGTAAATATTATTTTCTTTAAATGCAAAAGGTTTTCAACTAGATAAGATGACATAGTGGTTGAGCCATTTCTTCTGAAGTGATTTATGACTGTTTAGACAGCATTTAGCTCTTTGTGTATAGTATGGCTTATCAAAGTGTGTGCTGCTGTTGGAGACACACCCAGCTTGCAGAATTAGGGAAATACATCATAGTCACTTATTCTGTGGCTTGAGAACACAGTAATTAGGGCCTGGTGCAAAACTAATTGTTTTTAATTACAAAACAGGACTAATTATCAGTCTCTTAACCTTTCCTGCCTTCTGCTGTTAGAAAATGCTGCAAATAAAAAGTGATTAAGATTCTGGAGAATTTGTGCAGTGCAGAATTAGGCAGTGCATTTTCTTGTGTGGTGACTAGGGTGTTGGAGAGGTCACACATGGTGTTTTAGACAGGTAGGTCTTGCTTGGGATCTAGCCCTTAGTGCTATCTATGTTTCATTTTCCAAAGTTCTTGTTTTAGGAGTCAGACCAATGTCAGTGATTCAAGGCTTGGAAAGCTTCCGTTCCTAAAAAAAGGCTTGGGAAACTCCCTGTGTCAATTTGTGATTTAGAAGTATTTTGACTCTTGTCTGTCTGTATGCACCTGGAAAAGAAAAATTTCTCAGAGGCAGAGCATAGTTTAGTGTAGCTAAACAAGTGAAATAAGCGGACTAGAAAAGGAATGGCTATGGGGTGGGCAGGTGTTATCTTCCTGAATGGAGGGAGAAGCCTGGGAGTTGTTCTGGATCATGTCTGTGTGGTGCATTTCTCGTGAGCCTGCGCTGAAAACACAGAGCTGTTGAAGGTTTCTTAGGTCATGAAGAGAGCTTGCTGCAGATTGAGCCGTGCCAGCATTTGCACACATGGCAAACCCAGTGTGTGGTGTCTCACAACAGCTGTCAAAGACTGGTCGTCATACCCAGAGTCTCTAAACATCCTGTTTATCCTTGCAAGGAGGAACACTTGATTGAAAGATAAATACAAAAAAAAAAAAAGCAAAACAAAACCCAACCCCAAAACTGGTGCTAGGAACAACATTTGCCCTTGGGCTCACAAACCTGAAAACAAAAGAAAATAAACATAGGATGGAGGCAAACACATTTCCACACAAGCCCAAATTCTAAAAAGGATTTAGGAGCTGAGCTTGTTTTGGCATGCTTGAAAGAGAAAAAGCCGTCTGGGTGCCAGTATTCTTAGGGCTCTGTATGGGTGCGTGTGCATCAGGGTAAGAGCACAGGAAGAGATGGGGTGTCTGTGGTGATCTGAGGGGAAAATGGCAGACACTGGATCTGCCTTTATGCAGGGTCACCCTTGGGGCATAGCTTGCACATTTAGTTGGTTTTTTTAAAATTAAACATGCCAAGAAAAAATCTTCGAGTTGGCAGCAAGATTTTTTTTTTTCTTCTCTCCCTCTGTTTGTTGTTCATTTGTCGCTGCACGGGAGGTCTGTTTACTTTGCTCAAGAGAATGAGGGACCCAAGAGACACTGCTCTGCATGCAAAGTTTTTATGGAGGGGGCTAGAGGAAGAGAAGGGCAGGAACTTTCAAGCCTTTTGAAACAGAGGTGGGCTGTTTCATTTGCTTCTTTGCCCAGTGTATGTTGGGCCTGATGCTGCTACTGCTTGTGTAGACGTAGCTGGGCTCTGGACTTCAAAGATGGGTCCTGTTGTTATGGGCTGATCAGGCAAATCTCTCCAGGTTTGGGTGTGAGGAGGCCTAAGAAGCCCTAAGGCTTGCTGTTGAAACTGAGTAGCTCTACCACAGTGGTGCCCCCCGCCCTGCCCATGGGATCTCTCCTGGCTGGTTGCTTTCAAACTGGCGATGGTGCTCCTCTCTCCCAGCACCTCCCTGTTGATTCTTCTGAATGAAGTTTGGGATGAATTCATGAACATGCCATTAAAATAATCTCATGGATGAGGCAAGGCAGCCCTTCATTCCAGGGATTTAGTGTTTTGAAGGGGACTTTTCCAGAGCTGTGTGGCAGCCCACTGCTGCTGCTCTCTGTTGCTTTTGATGACTCAGTGAGCTTCTGAATGCTTCAGTTTCCTCAGATGGGCTTAATATTGATTGTGACCTGACTGGAGATCCAGCAGAGGAGGGAAAGTGGATATCTGTATTACTTTTGCTTGCTGGCGTTTCAGTGGATGAGGTAGCTTTGTCTGGCTGGATCTTCTTCATATCTTACGGTGCTGAAACAACTGGAAAAGAAACTAAGGGTGCTGCACAAGTGGGGTGAAATGTCTTTACATTAACAGGTGGGCACATCCCTGGGGGTCTTTTTTGCATGTGCATTATTCTGGGTTCCGGGCAGTGAGAGGAGTGGCATGTGGCAGGCGTCAAGGCACAAGCTGACTCCAGCAGATGGAGATGGGGATAGGAAGAGACTTACTTATTTTGGGAGTGAAATAGTCTGTGAGCTGCCTCTTGCAGGGTTTCTTTTTCTGACCTTTGGATCAGCCTCTGTTGTGTTGCAGAATCCCAGAGGACCTGGACAGGATCCTGCAATGTGAGGCAGGGCAAGGGAATGGCTAATGAAAGCAATGGATAATTCCACTGGAGCAGACTTTGGAGCTGAGTGGTCTGCCATTTGGAGTTTTCTTATCCTTTTTGACTGGTGAAAGAGAACAGGGACTGATGGGCCTGCCTATAGCCTCAGTCTTGTGTTCAAAGCAGCTATTTTCTAACCCAGGTCGGTTTTGTATTGCCCTGATGCATCACAGAACAGAGAGGTTTCAATTGACAGAAGGAGTTGACTCCTTTTATCTCCATGTTCCCTGTTTTAATTGATGGGAAAGCTTCTCAGCAATCCCAGGACATCTTTCTGTGTTGGAAAGATTCCCTTAAATACTGGGACACACCATGTTGTTTTGGGCACTTTGTCTCCAAGAGGAGGAGGAGTTAAGGAGCCAGCTGTGATTGTAGAGAGAAAGACCTCTTGTGAAAAGACATTGAAAAGCCTGTAAAATGCTAATTCTAGAAAAGGGAGAAATGAGAAGCAACATAGTTAGAGATGGACTATGCAGAAGTACCTCCCTTTATGGTATATGGGAATGGGGACTGTCAGAGAAACAGAAAAGAAGGCATGGTAGAAACTGACATAAAATGTTTTCACTCAACAGTGGGTTAGATTAGTGTTGTGCAATTCTTTGCCACAAAATATCAGGGCCAAGAACTTTGCTGGATGCAGACACACTCTGACTGTTTCTGTGGATAACCAGGATATCAGAGAGCTAATGGTAATATTAAAAGGACAAGAGTTTTGGGAAGTTGTCAGTGCCACGTGCGTCAAGCCACAACCTGACTCCAGCAGATGGAGATGGGGATAGGAAGAGACTTACTTTCAGAAGTGAAATAGTCTGTGAGCTGCCTCTTGCAGGGTTTCTTTTTCTGACCTTTGGATCAGCCTCTGTTGTGTTGCAGAATCCCAGCCGAGATGGAGCTTGGGAAAGACATCAGGCTTGGCAGCTGTCGCAGCTACAGTACATCCAGTTGTGTGGTAGCCCCTGTGGGGAGGAAGAGCACCCTTCTGCATTCTTCAGCTGCCAGTTGTGAATGTCTTGATTTTCCCCTGCCCCCGAAAGAAAGCTCATTTCTGTGGTCTGGGAATCAGGAGAGTGAGCTCAACTCCCAAACTATATTCAGCTCAGCTTCGGTCAATTCCATAACATTTCTTTATGCCTTCATTTTGTGTCACAGAAATTATCTAGTGGTGATGACTCTCCTCTGGACCCTAGTTGTCTTTCTGGCTAATATCTAGGCATCCTTAGTGAAAAGTGCCCCCTCCTTTCCCTCTTTGGTTGAGTATGACACACTACACAAAATATTGATGTACTGAGGTTGAAAGCTGTTTTCATAATTTGCTTTTTTTTTAAAATTCACTCTTTTAGCTATCTGGAAAAATTAGCAGAGGAGCTTTGAACACCTTAGCTGTAGAGCCATGCTGTTCAGTAACAACTCCTCAGTAAAAGAGCAGTTTTGTTTTTATTGTATTTTCTTTTCACTGCTTTTAATAGCGATAAACAACCTCTGTGAGGAGCGTATCTTGAAACTTCTGACCAGCTGGGTGAGGGGCCTTTGTATCAATTTCAGGCCTGTGGAGAAGAGAGCACAACAGGTCCCTGACTGCTCCAGCCACTTCCTGCCTGCCAAGGAATGCTGGAAACAGAGGTCATTATTGCACAAGTAATTAAAGGTTCATCAGCCCTACCTCTCTGATTGCTTAAGGCCATTGTAGTAAGGGACAAATACTCCTGCTTGCCCACTGTTATTTGTTTTCTGCTGGCTGTTTTTCTTGGCTTGGGAAGAGGAATTATGAAGACTCTTGAGCAGGATCTGGGAGTACTGTGGCCTAATGCATTTGGCTGTGGCCCTGGGTATGTTGTAGAGCACTCTAGCACTGAGAAATGGAGTGCCTTCAGGGCCCCCTCTCTTCCTGCTTTTCCCCAAGATCCAGGCACCAGAGGGATGGCTTTCAAAGAGCAGGTCCATGTTGCCCAGGGCCTGGCACAGGGTGGGCAAAGAAGCCAGGCTTGGGGAGGTCTGTAGACGAGCTGAAGTGCATCCTGTTCTCATATTAGCAGACACGGTGATTTTACTTCATCTGAGCTGGACTCCAAAAATGTGAGATTGTCATATAGTGGGAGGGTTTCCTACGAATTTTCTTAAAGGGATTCATTTTTCTTTCTGTGGTTTGAACTCTGAAGTTCACATTTTTGTATGTTTTCTCCCCATTACAATATGCAAGAAATTACTTTGTCTTTTAAATAGACACTGAGACTCACTTATGAGCAGGGGCCTCTTGAAAAAAAAAAAGAAGTAAGTACCAAATATTTTGCGCCTTTGACAGAATCACAGGAGCAGGGCAGACTGAGCAACCCACCCTTTAACCATCTGTCCCTCAAGATCTGGGGAGTCTTTTATCTCTGAGGAGCGCAGCCCACAGAGATGGGAAGTCATGTTGCTGTCCTCCAGTTTTCCTTCTGTGGGTGAATGATTGCCACCACTACTACCAAAAGAAATGAGCCCCCATTGTGCTGAATCTCCTTTTGCTTCAAGAGCAGTGGAAGAAATACCTGAGAAGAAAAAGAGAGCTGGCTTTTGGCTCCCTTGGACCAGTAACATTGAGAATGAGCCTCACAGTGTGGCTGCTTCAGGATGGGCATTTCTCTCCCTCCTGGCAGTGTAAAAGGGGATTGAGCTTGGACTGCACCCCAAAAGCCTCCTTGTTGGTGAAGACGTTTTGCCCCCGAGACCCTGGCTTCAGGGGCTTGCCTGTAGCTCAGAAACAGCTTGAAGGGCACAGGTTGGGTAGGCAGATGGAGTGGGTGATGATGATGATCTGCTGAGGAAGGGGAAGTGTGGAATGAGAAGAGGAGCGACAAAAGGGCAGCCGTGTGGTTGACCCCGTGGGAGTGGAGGAGGGGAAGAACTCATCTCAAAAGGAGCAAGGAGCCAGCAGCAAAGCTGCCTGGAATAGGAGGCTGAGGCAGAAAAGGGTTGGTGGAATGATTAAGCCTGAGGTTTCTCCATGTGTGTGTCTGTGGGGGAGTCAAATTACTCCGTGGTCAGTCTGCAGGGGCTGTCTAATCAACAGTCCCATGCCAGTCACAGCCCAAGATGCTCCAAGGTAACACTAATCCCGCTGCAGAGCGGAGGGGTGTCTCCACAGGTCCCAGGGGCACTGCATCTCCACACGTGAATGCAGCCCCCAGTGCAGCAGCCTTACGAGAGACACTGTGTAATAGCCTGTTTTGAATTTGTATTTCATTTGCCTCCCATATGGGATCAGTTTTTCCCTTTTCTTTATTTCTTTTAATAGCGTTTTTCCTAGTCATAATAATCAGCGTTTCCCTGCCTTCTCCCCTTCATTTTTCACAGCTGGCTTTGATTGGTTTCAGTCCTGCAGATGCTCCTTCGGACCCAGAAGAAGGGGCAAAGGTTCTTTTCCTTTTCAGTGCGAGGCAGACAGCCCTGCCGGAGGGCTGGGGGAGGCTGGCGCTCCCGGACTGGCCTTCTCTTTGCTGTGGCCCCAGCCGGCCTCTTGTGCATCTGGTGAGGTTTGCCAAATTGCGAGATAATTTCTCTGCCAAAGGCCTGGGGAAGATCACAAGTTGTTGATGGTGTGCATGCCCCTTCTCTTGCGCCGCTCAAAAACAACTGTTCCTGCAAGCAAGAGGGGCAGGATCCCCAAACGCCTCGTGCTCCCAGGCTGTGAGTACAAAGGGCCAGAGTGCATCTGCAGAGAGTGTGCCGGCACTGACTCAGATTTCTGTGTCTGTGAGCCATCAGGCTTACGGCAACTGCAGCCCCACGTGTCTGACTGTGCGAGGTCCGTGGTTCTGCGTATGGGACGTGATTAACCTGCACAGCCCCGTGTCGTGCTCCACCAAAAGGAGCTGGCAGGCGCACCAGTGGAAAGCACCCTGAGTGCATGAATTGGCATGGGAAAAAAATTATTATTGGATGGGCAGGCAGACTTTCCTGATTTTTTTTAGAGCATGAGTCAAACACGAATCGCATGGCAGAAGGGAGAGACTTCCCTTGGAGGCAACTTAATCCACAACTGCCTGATGTGGGGTTCCTAGCAACTTCCTTCAAAGCAGCTTGTGCTGGTCGCTGTTGGAGATGGACGGTTGAGTTGACAGTCATTCAGCCAATCTGTTATGGCTATTCCTGCATTCCAGGCACCATCCAAGAGAATGAGACATAGCATTGCACAAGACCAAAAGAAAGTAAATGTTTACAGGCACAACGCACATTTCAGCTTGTTACATGTTCCTGAGCAGTGAAAGAAATGAAACGATAATTAAAACAGGTCCCAAGTCTCAGTGTGTATCTTGGCTTGCAGCACAGTCCTCTTGGAGCACTGCCTCTGCCTCTCTCTGATCCCAGCCTGAGCAGTACCACTGGGCCATTGCATCCAGGTCAAAGTCTTTCCAGTTACTCCAAGTACGTCCCCTTTCTGAGAACTGCAAAAGCCTTTTGGTGAGGTGGTTTTATGGTTTGTGACGGAGTTGGGTGCTTGATGTTTTCCCAGCACCCAGTCATGCTGGGATCTCCCAGGAGATGTTTGCCTTGGGTGTCCAAAGGGTCAGGGTAGGGGAAGTTATAGATGGATTTATTCCCATGGGAGAAGGGTGGAGAAAGTAGAAGAGCACAAGAGAGGTGGACATTTAAATAATTTGTTCCCAGAATGATCCCTTTTTAATGGTCTAGCTTGTCTTTGTGTGCACTCAGGGAAGAAACTGGGGTGCAACAAAGCAGATGTAGTGAAGGGCTGTGTTGGCACATCTGACAGCTGTGCCAGAAAGGAAGCATGTGAGCATGAACAGCTACCTCTGCTCTCCTGCTCTGAGCACAAGGCTGATCACAGCACAGCTTGAAGGGTAGGATGTCTCCTGGCTGGTGAGTCAGGTGGGTGCAGGAGAGAAGAGGGCCTCTGCTCTGCCCCTCTTTTCCCAAGGAGAAAAGTAGAGGGCCAGGTGGGGGGAGTTGTTTTACGTGAAAGGGTGAAGCAGTAGAGTCTTTCTCTTTAGAACAAGGAAATGGGGAGGGAATGGAGGGGTGACTGAAACACCCTCTCCCCAGAGTTGCTCTGTGTCTGATGATACCTCCTGCCAAGCTGTGAAGCTCTTGCAGCATCATCTTGGCCTTCACACCAAGAGAACTTTTGTCGCCATGCAAGTCAGTCCTTGGCAAGGAGAAAGGCCTTTTTAGTAATGATCAGCCCACCATGCACATGGCACAGAGAGACAGACCTCCCTCCACGCGTGCGGTACCCGGGGCTCAGGCGTAGACTCGATATCCACATATGAGCAATAGCTGTAGCTGCTGACTCACTCACGTCACTTTTCTTGGTTGTCTCATTTCAGCAGTGAGCTGGCTAGATATTATTCATTTTATTTGAGATGTCTGCTGAAGGTATAAATGTCTAGGCTTCCTGTAAGGAACAGATGAAGTCCAAAAGGCATGCGGTAAACGCGCAACAGACTTCCTCTGAGAGCACAGCTACGGCACTGACTAGGGCCCAAATGTCAGGCAGAACAGGCAACCACAGCCATTGCTGAGTCTGCAAATAGGTTGGATTTGTTGTTTTGTTTGCCACATAAAGGGTATTTTTAAGAGGTGGCAGCTACGTGGCCCCTTGTTTTATGTGGCTGAATTATTTAAAGACCTTGTTGTTAGGGGGAAATGCTGACTTTTCTATAAGGCAAGTTGCAACCTGCTTCTATGCAATGTTCTGTTACAGCTTTTTTCTATCCTTGGGAAAACCAGGTTTGATTTTAGACTTGCCAGACCATTCTGAAGGCAAATGACAATACTTGAATGAAGTCAGGGGAGAGAAAAAAAATAGCTCTTCGGTCACTAAGTTATGAAAAATTATTCTGATTTAGGAATCTGATATTTGTGTTCACTCTACTCAGAAACAACTTATCACCAGCTCTTCAAAGTTTTTGCATAGTCAAATCTCCTCAATAACTTGGATAGTGACTACTGTTGAGGAGAATACAAAAATCCTGAGCACCATTATAGACACTCACTCTTACAGAGCGTGTAGGGAATCCAGCCTGGGAGTTAAGGTCCCTGAACTAGTCCTGTCACCAGTGATGGGAAGTTTCCGCGGATATAGTCCACAGGAAACCAGATGGGAATGATGACATTTCTCCAACTGAGATCTATCAGAAATCTTCCTGTAAAGATTATCTGCTCTGGTCTGACTGGGGTACCAAAGGCCTGTGTTTGTAAAGCGGAAGAGCCAGCTTTTCAGAAGTCTGTGTTTTTACAGAATGCTTGACACACAAGCCATAATTCTGGGATTCTGGTTCCCTTGTTAAGTCCTCCTGCTTTCAGATTCTTAGAGCTAATTTTCATTGACAATAGGAACATTCCATGAAAAATGCTGATGTAATGAAGTACGTGCTACTTGAGATTAAAAGATTTATTCAGTGACTCCTTTGTGAAACTTTTGTGAAGTGTCTTAACATTTTTATGTTTCTCCAACTGCCAACAAAATCTCATTGCACCACACAGTTTGCAACATTAGTCAGATTTTGACACGGGCTCACGCAAGAGGCAGTTTTCACAGTCAGGAATCATAAAATGTTAAAGAAATTGCCATTATTTGAAAACTAGACACAGTTCAGTGAAGCAGATGGACTTGCTAACAGTGACTTAGGAGGTCTGTAGCACAGCTGTGTTGACACGGATTATAGACAATCAAAATTGTATATAAAGTGCATGCCTTAGTTTTAGTTTTAAGCATATTGCTAACATTTAATGAACTGTGTAACCTTATATGGTTTATGTATTTTTGTACTGTAGCTGCAAGTTATGCTAAGGCCTTGACTAAACCTTCCCAGAAATCTGTATTGCTATTTGTAATGCAGGCACACAGACCGAGAGTGCCAATAAGCCTTTGATTGAATCTTGATTAATGTAAATACGTTAAGCCTGTAGGTGCCATTCCAGCCCAGGGAGCTTCTTACAGCTTTTAACCATGTCCACATCAGAGTTAGAGCCCTTTTGCTTCAGATAATTTCCAAAGACCATCTGAAGAATGTTTGGACTCGCTTGTGAAGGATCAGGGATAGAGACATTTTCTGAAGCCCCTGGCTGGCTTGTTTGCAACACCATCCCAATAAAAATTAAGCCCTCAGACACAAACTTAGGAAAGGAAAGAAGAAAACAGAATTCTGATATATTTCACAACTGTACTCTCTGATCCGAGGAGAAAGATTGGGTAAGAAACACTGATCTTTTTTTACATATCTGTCTGTCTGCAAAGTTTTCAGTAGTTCTCTTTTACTAGCCAGCTCTCCTGGATTAGGTGAGCAAGTTGCCTTATTGTTTCAGTGCATTGCTTTAACTAATTTGTTCTCATCTAAGCAATAGAGAGGGGATGTAGGAGCACGGCACTGAACCGAGAGGAAAACGGGATGTGTGGTGGGAGAAGGAAGGCACCACAAATGTGGTAAGCTGCAGTGGGATCTAGATGGGTGAGATGGATCAAAGCACTGAGTTCTCCTCCTGGCTCTTGTGCTTGGTAATATCTGGTGCCTTATTACCTGTTTTGGTGGCAAAATTTGCAGAACTTAGTTTGCCAAGGAAATGTGCTGAATATGCATGCCTCCTTCTGTGTGTGGAATGGGACAAGGCAACTCCAGCATGGGGGCCAGCTTCTTTCCAGGTAAATCTTCGTGGAAATAACCTTCCTGATCTACATTGCTGTCAATACTTGCTTGCTAGGGACTCTGCCACTGAGCAAACATTTAACTGCAAAGGCACATAAGAAAGAGGAATAACTAAAAGGAAACATCCTTCCTGGTATGGTAATGCTCCTCAGTGTCTTCTCCTTGTAGATGGCTTCTTCAAAGTAAAGATAGTGGACATAAGCATGCAGGTTGGACCTATATGCAAAATAAGTTATTTGTATCCCCTCCCACACCTTGCTCTCTAGACTCCGTGGCTATGGTACTATTGCAGCTCCCAGGAGTCTGCCCTTATCATAAAGGGAACGATTTTAATCTGTCATTCCCTAATTTTACCTGTGGACAATTCCACCTCTTAATGTAGCGTCTTGTAAGGCATTAATAGCAAAGAGTGTGTGTTTTTTCCTCTTTTCTTTTTCTTCATTCTTCCCTGCTTTCAATCTTTGTTTTGTTTCCCCTGTCCTATTACATGTTGTCGGAGCCCAGGAGCCAGGGAGAGCCCGCTTTGCTGCTTGACTTCTCAAGAATTGGACAATAGCCTTGTGCAACATGAACCTGTTTGTTTTTAATGGGATCTGTCCAAGGTATGGTTTCTTATCATATCTGGCCTAACTGGATCAAAGTTATACCTACTGGTATATTTACTGTTACCATCATTTTTCTGCTGTTTTCCATGGTTTACGGTAGGTTTTTCTGTTTTCTTTTTCTTTTTTTTTTTTTTTCCTATATTCCAGCTGTTCTTGCAACACATGCAAAAAAAGTGAACCAAAATAACTGCAGGATTTGATGTGGCTACATGGCCATTTTGCTGCAAATATTTTCAAAATAAAACTTATGTTTCAAAAAAAGTAATCCTGTCAGCCTTTAAAACCTGTAGTATCTTAATTTGTTTTTCCCATAAAATCATACATTTTCAGCTAGTGCTAAGAGATTAATTATTGCCTTAAGTGGCAGTGGAAAATTAAAAATGGTGGAACCTTATCTCCCTCTAACACAGGTGTTCTGGGGGTCACCAGAGATGTCATGTCTTTTGCTGTGTCCCTGTGGTCCCAGCTCCTTATTTTTAACCAGAAATATTACCTCCCAATCTCAGCAAACAATCCAGATAGTGCATTGTGATATATTTTCTATATCTTTCCCTTGACAGCAGTTGCTGGGGTTCCGACTCTGCATGTTGGAGGACCATCTCGATTGTTTATGGTTTTGCTCTGCAGGTGTGTGTCCTTTTTATTTTGAGGAGAGGAAAAGAAAATAGAGACATATGCCAGCAGACTATGGCAAAGCTGATGCTGCTGCAGCTGGAAAGGTATCTGATCATACTTGGTTAATAGCCTAGCAGAGTTTGCTCAGCATGCCCCAGCTCCTCCCAAAGATTTAGTGCATGGCATGATGAAGGCCAGGGAACGATGCTTTTGAAGCCCTCCTTTGTAGTAGCATTACAGCCTGTACTAGGGATCCTTAAAAAGTAGTCATCTCTGGATCAGGTAGATTATACCAGTAACACACAAACAGCAGAGTGTGGATGAGCTGAATCGTCCTGCGTGTGATCTCTTCTTTGCCTTTCCTGCCCTGTTCAGTGTAACTCGAGAATTTGATCTGATCTCCTCTGTGGCCTATAAAATCATAATAAGAGCTTTAGTGACGCCTCTCTAATTAAAGTTGGATTGAATTTTGCGCTTCAAGCGTGACTTAAACATTTATTACTCATGAAAAATTATACCATATCCTCTCCAGCTTATGCCAAGCATTCTTTGAGTACCAAATGAGAATTTTTTGAGAAATTTTTTTATCTGTTGCTTTTGCAAGTAGGAATTAAAAGGGGATCTGATATGCAATCCATGCATGCAGGGACAAATTTTAAAACCAGTTTTCCTTAAGCAATTAAGAAAATGCATCTCCAAATCTTCTCTCACTGTGCTATCTGTTCAGTTCCTGGGTGTAACTCCAGGCTTATTGACTGTGATGGGGAAGACTCCCAGTTACATCACTAACTTTTGGTTAGGAATTCTTTTGCATTGAACTTCTAGCACTCAGCTTTCCTTTGCTGATGTGGAAAGAACTGCTCTGATTTCCAAGTCAAAGTCCAAATTTGAGACTGAAATTGCTGTGGGAGCATTGTGTTCGTTAGAAGTACCCAAAAGGAGCCTGGAAAACCAGGCTGTTTGATTCAGAGATGGACAGTGATAAGGTTGGCAGTGGACACAAGTTCCAAAAATAGCAATTGCTGTTAGATATTAGGAAAAAAAATGCCCGTCACTTTGAGGATTGTGGAACACATGAGTAGGAGCCCACAGATATTGTGGGATTGATATCCTTGGGGATATTCCAAACCTGAATGGACAAGGACTAGCACAAACTCTTCTTAGCTGGCCCTGCTTCAAATAGGATGTGGGACTGGATGATTTCAAGAGGTCCTTTGTGGCTTGAAATGGTCTCTGATACTAAGGTGTACCACTTTTTGAGGTGTAGGGGAAGAATGTGATGAGACTAAAAATACTCCTTAATTGCAAAGTTATACAATGTTCCGACATGGTTGACAAGCTTGATGAACAGGGTTAAATTGCTTGAGTGCTGGAAGGATGTGAGAGAGAGAAACTAGATAAGTAGTTTTTGACCTGTGTTTGGAAAGCCTACAATCTAGAGATGAAAGGTTGATAAGAAAAGTAAATATATTTTCTGTGAATTTCCATTTGCAGAAGATGTAACTACTGGAAGAACCTTTAGCAGTCAGAAAGGGCTGAAACATAGAGTAGGACTCTTGAAGCTGAGAAACAGTGAAGATGCAGCCCAAATGACCTTGGTAAAGTGCTGTGGAGGAGACTGTTCTTATGTCCTTTCTTTTTCCCATGGACATGTCTGTCCCTGATGAGTTTGTGATTTGACTATGGGGACAGGCAATGGAGATGAAAGAGTAGAAGGTGTGCTTTTGGCTGAAAATATAAAACCCATGAAAACTGCTCACCCATGTTTTTCTGTTCAGGGGAAGTGCAGAAGAAACTTCCCTGGTGGTGCCAGGTGGACCTAGATGCAGAAGACAACCAGGATATTAAGATATACATGAATTAAGCATGGCTGAGAAAATGCAGGATTAATCTGCAATGCTAAAGGATTAATTTATTCCCATTATTTCTATTATTTCATTTTATGCTCACTGTGTGCCTTTCTTGCATTTTGTCTCTCCTTCAAAAAAAAAAGCTTGTAAATTTTTCTAGTGACCTGGAAGACTCTTCATTTTTTTTTCTTTAAAGAAAATAGTCTGCAGAATAATCTCTTCTACTAGGCAAACAAATGTCATCTTCAGAATAAAACATGCATACACGAGGAAATTCCATTGAAGAGGGGAAAAAATGCTTCCCTGGCTTGGGCCCCTTTCAGCATGATCTGATATACAGTATTATGTTATCCTTAGATGATCTGTTATTATCTTCCTCCTCCTGAGCCACGTGCCAGCAACCATATGTGTGTGAGCAGCTGAAACTGTCCTTTGAACTCTCCACTGGCAGACTGACAGCGTGGGCAAGTGGACAGCAGGCTGGAGTGGGGTGCAGGACCTGTCCAAGTGGCTGACCAGCTCTGTAACCTCAGGTAAGTGACTCCAAGTCTCTGTTCCCTTTCCTGTCCTTCGTCTGTTAGATGCGATCCCTCTGAGCGCCTCTGCCCCATGTGATGCTGTGCCCAAGGTGGCTCCAGCCCTTAGAGGGCTGCAGTTGTGTCAGTGTGATACCACAGCTGAGCCCTGCAGCTCAGGAGGCTGGCTGGGCTTGGCTGTGGGCCATGCTGATGTGGCTGTCCTTGCTCGTCAGAATAATCTGGTCTCTCCACACAGGCCCCTACCACTCTGGCTGGATGTCCCAGCTTGTTTGGAGTCTGCTCAGGGAATCTCCCTGAGGAATTGTTGCTCCTGTGAGCTGAGCATGTGAATCCCTGGTGGCCAGATGCTGGTAGGTGATTCTTCTGGGCTGTTTATTTCTTGGCTTTCTCTTCCAGACACATATATATGCTAGACTTGATGCCTCTGGAATTGTCTTTTCCACATCTGCATAGCAGTGAGCAACATCAGGAGTGTCAATTACCTTTACCCTCATGATAACCATAAATCATACCTGAAATTTCTCTGTATGCCTATTTTGCAGACTTTGTTTAAACCGAGGGTAGCCACATAAAAACATTGTCCTGTATTGATGGCTAGTGGGGACCAGCACCAAAGGCGGTGGAATGACAGCAATTGGTTCTAGCCAGACATTTGTCTAGCCCTCTTTTGGTAAAAGGGGTGTGTTAAGTCATGATCAGAAAAGTCATAGCTAGTGTCACCTAAAATCTGCTAAAACTGATTAATAGTCAAGCAGGAGTGTTTAGTGTTTTTTGTTGAGCCCACATCTATATCCCTCAGAAGCCATTGTTTTTACCAAAACCAAATTATAATGGTGGACTTTGCAATGCTGTGTGTGCATATAAAACGCTCAGCTGGGGAATGACGTGTGTCTACTCTTTGAAAAAGACTCTCAGCTCTGCCATGTACAGCAGAGTTTCATCATCTTCGACTGGGCAATGACATGCGTGGAGTTATGTTTATGAGTACACTTGCTTCTTCATGGACCTCCATCAGCTGCCAACGAGATACAGCCAAACTTCTCATGCTGGTGAGGTGTTTCCTTGATGGCTTCAGGCCATATTGGGCTTTCCCAGACACTTTTGTTAGTTTCTTTCTTCAGAGCAGACCTAAGACACAGGCCCAGTAAGATCTCTGCAAATTAGTCAGCAATTAAAATGTGCTGGATTTTATGCTAGTAAATTAGCTGGAAGGACAATTCAGCATTTTTAAATGGTAAAAACGCCTTGGATACTGGATCACTTTTATTTGCCTGGCTTGAACACAACATTTTCCAGAAAACAAATCAAATCATTCACTGCCACTGTTGCACGGTTGTTTTGGTTCAGGAATAATTGCTGTCCCCTGCTTTCAGGGAAAGATCTGAGAGTTTCTGCAAAAAATTTATACTGCTCTGGGCTGCTGCCTTTAAAGCAATATAACTTCTTGTCATGATGCAGTAACACCAGTATTTCACTGAGAGTACAGGCGTGGTCTGTGTGTGCTTGGGATGCTGTCCTTGTATTAGAAACACATCTACAGCAGGGTATGCAGCATACAGAGACCTTTCCAGGCACTGGTTAGAACTGACCTATACAAAAACCTGCATCTGTTAAGTGGAAGTCATTATTAAGGAACTCAGTTAGATCCCTGAGTAATACTCTGTGGATGAATCAGGAAATGGTTCAGGCCAAATGGACCCTGCAGACCCTGCTCGGATCAGTCTTTGCCCTGATGTAACTGAACCAATGTGAACTTCTGCATTAAGTGGTATTTAAATTAATGGTCAGATCATAATACATGTGACTGTATTTGAACCTACCTGGGAAAACAATGGTGATAACAAACTGTATGAAATTTCAAAGGTTTTTGGCCTGTTCAGCTTTGTACCTGTGTTATGCTTTCATTTGCGGGGACTCCAGTGCAGCTGGCTTTTGCAGTGAGGGAAGTGGTTAAAATTTTGTCTGCAGTGTGTGTGTTGGGACTCTGAGGTTTAGCATTCCCCATGGACAAGGGCTGCCAGACAGAGCTGAGAACAGAGTTGCCCAGTTCAATGAGGACAGAGACGATCTGGGCAGGGGAGGTGACCGTTTTTGGAATGCCAGAGATGCAAGGGAAAAGCCCTCTGTGGCACAGCTCCATCTGTTTTTACTTATTTCTTCCTTTCATATTCCACGGAGCTCTGGTTGCTGTTTGCTGTTCTTGTTGTCTGGACCATCCTCTAGGCTTTTTAAGCACTGGAGATGCCCCTCCCTCGGTGTTTGGGGATTCTCCCCTCCCTCTAGCTGGGAGCATGGCATGTTTCATCCTCTGCAGCTGGGGATGGGAACCTGCAGCTCCACCAGGGACTGGCATTCCATCCTTTCCCCAGGGGAGCAGCCATGTTGCCTCTGTATTTTGGTGTGCCTGGGGAGGGTAGATCACTCTCAAGCCTACAGAGCTGTGTGGTTTGGTCTTGCTGTGCCTTCTGCATGATTCTGGTCCAGCGTAATGCTCTTCCACTTGTATTTCAGGGTTTTCCCCCTGCTCTCCAGTGTCATGAGTCACTTGTGGAAGCTGTGGGTTCCTCACATTTCAGTACCATTGCTCTGGGGTCCTGTACAGGTTGCACTGAGACCTGTGGAGTGCTTCACATCAATGGAAGCATTTTCCATGGACAGCGGTAGGGGTGAGTCAGGCATTCGAGTAGCAGAGCCAGTCAAGGGAGAGCTGGTGGGTGCTTCTGAAAAATAAGATTGTCTGCATGCTTTGGTGAAGTGAGGAGAGACTGACAAGAGGGTTGAAACATTTTTGTAGTGAATACTAAAGGTCTTCCCCAGACACCAGCTCCCTCATCTGGGATGAGGAGACCCTCTAGGAATGAGGAAGTTCTCACAGATTGCCAGAAGCAGAGCTGAAATGTGAACAGCAGCCTGTTTTTAATCAAGGTCTCACACGCACTCTGGCCCAGCTGCTCTCGCAGGATGCAGAAACTGCCTTCCACTGAGATGCCTTTTGGGTGGGCTGTTGGAGGCAATGGGTATTCAGTAGCTCCTGCTCTTTGTGGGCCAAAAGTTCTTGCTTACACTGTGGTCTTCACTGGACCACCCTCCATCACATGCCATGTTTTCCTAAAGCGTGTATTGATTACCTGCTCTGTGTTTCTGAGGTGGAGGGTGTCCAGTGCCTGGGCTTGGAAAGGCAGGTGAGACTTTCAGGAATCTGAAAACTCTTACATATTGTCTCCTGATGGGTTTCTCTTTTGTGATGGACAGCCCCACTTTGTTCAAAGCTCTCCATGCAGGTGAGGTTGTCTTAAATCTTTGATTGTTTGTGTTGCTTTCCTCCAGATTATTTCCAGTCAGTGTACAACTTTTTGGAGTTCACTGTCCTGAGAACTCGATGGAACACTCTGGCTAAGGCCTTGCCATGTGGACCAAAGCAGAAGGGTTTCTCCACATGTTTTACAGGCTGGACTCATGTTTGTACAACCCAGGACAACATTTGTCTTTTGTCTGTAGCCATGAGACATGGCTGACTCCTATTAAGCTCGCAGTCCATCTCAAAGCTCTCCATAATTTTCTGAGGAATTGTGGACAGTTTTTCCCTATCCTTATCTGTACTGAATGGGTTCCAATTTTTTTTCAGACATTTTCCCAACTGTCAGGATCAGAATTCAAGCCTGTCTTCAGGCAGTTCTTCCCAGCTACATAGCAGCTGCGTATTTTACAAGCATGCAATCTATCTAATGGCCCAAGTTGTTAGAGAAGACTTTGAAGAAATCTGGACGCACAACAAACACAGTACGGCTCTGCTGGGTTAATCCCTCCATTTTGACAGTGACCCGTTGATAGTTAGCGTCCAAGTATCATATTTCCCGTCACTTTTGCATCTGCTCTGTGAGAGTTTATTTGAGACCATTTATTTCATCTCTTAGGAGGATATTATGCATCTGAAGCTTTATAAGTCAAGACATGTAGTGGCCTCTTTGCTATCCACGCAGCCTGTCACAGAGGGAAATTAGCTTAGTTGGATCCAAATTATTTCTGATTAAATCCATATTAGCCTACGACTTTGCTTTGTTATCTTCTGTGCTTACGAATACTTTGTGGTGTTCATTCATTATTTATCTATGTTTCAGACTTTTTTTCCTGGGAATTGTAGCTAACCTGACTATTCTTCCTTTTGCAATCCACAAGCTTATTTAATTTTAGGCATAAAGTTTGCTTTGTTTCTGTCGTGCACCTCAGACATCGTTGATATGAGACACATAGTTAATTGCCAATTGTTTCAGCCAGTCCTGTAAATCCTGTGAGTTAAAGTTCATCCAGTCTTGCTGCTTCTCCATTTTAGGGAGAGGTACTACCTTTCTGCCATGGGTTTTAGCGGTGCTTCTTGTACCTGTCTGGAGACAACTGCTGCTAGTAGTCCACACATATTTCTGTGGATGCAGTGTGGGGGGAAAGTTGCAGGAGAAGTAGCAGAGAGGTGGTCCAGTGCAGCTTCTTGTCACAGTGCGGAAGTCAGGCAGCTTTAAGAGACTGAAAAACCTCTCTTGGAGCAAAGTGTCTATAAACAGGGAGTAGCAGCCACTTCTTCCTGGCTGGAATGCAATAAGTAAACAGGGCAACGCAGGTTGAAGGGGAAACCTGTAGCAGCCTTTCAGTTGAAGGTGCTTACTTATGGTGATGACGCAGGAAACTGTCTACAGCTCTTGCTCCAGTCTGGAGAGGGAAGTGGAGGCCTGAGAATCCAGACCGGGGGATGAACAGACTGAGCTGACTTTAGTGTCTCTTACAGAAAAGCAGCCCTGGCTTTTCTGTGTGAGAGATTGTACCTAGTTTTGGTCTGCCTGGGCACTTTTCTGATTGCTGCAGTGATCAGAGGTCCTATCTAGCCTTGATTGGAGCCCCTGGTCAGGAGGGGTTGTGAAGCACTGGGACAGCAAAGGAGCACCTCCTTTGACTTGTCTTGCTGTTTGAATTGATCTGCAGTTCCCCACCTCATTTGTTATCCAAGTCATGGTGGCTGGAGCCAGATCTTGTATTCATCAGGGGATATTTGCAGGGCCAAAAACTGGATCTAAAAGGAATGAAGGGACATCTACAGAGCTCCATCTCAAAAGGTTGTCTGGGGGTTTGCACCACACCCACTCTTTTAAGAGCTGGAATGATATATATCCTGGCAAGCTGTAAATCAAAGGTCAGCACAGAGAAAATCCTACCACACACATTTCTTTTTGTAGATGTAAGAACTTTCTTGCCTTCTTGTACTTCCTTGCTCCTCCATGCAGTTGGTGATTTCGGGCTCTCCTCTTTCCCTCCATTGCCACATCCCAAAGCTGTCACTACCGTTGCTCTGGCCAGGCAGAGAACAGCTCCAGGGGTAAAGTGTAGCATGGCCTTTGTGGCTCAAGGCTTACAAGTCTTTCTGGTGAGTTTGAGACCCATCCCCAGTCTCAATTCTAGTGTTTGGCGTGTTTCCAAAGCTCATGGAGAAGGTCCAGAAATGTGGTTGTTGCAAAGCTGAGGGCCAGATAAGCAAAATCAAGAGATAACCCTTTAGGAAAAAAATAAATAGAAAACAACTCAGTTCCCTGATTAATTTTGCTCTGGGAATCCCTGTAGTCTTAGGTTTCTAGGCCTGGCCTTGTTTCCATTTCATCCTCCCTCTCTGAAGAGGCTTTTTGTCTTTAATTGCAACTATAAATAAATCATCATAGCCAGAAGTAGTATTTTTCCAAGTCTACAACTCTAGTGTCCAAACCCTTCAGTTTCCAGGAATTCACTTCACCTTACCCAGAACTTGGGACAAAGAAGTGAAAGCCGCATTCTGCCTGTATAATGTTAGCTCCAGTCTAGAGAAGTTTTCCTCTGGGTATTTCTGTCCTAGATCCAGACCTGGCCTGCAAAATAGGTTGAAGACCAGTGCATTACCACCTGCCTGTCTCTCTGGACCAGTTGCACCCAAAGCTTCCAGGCAGCCCTGTAGGTATGTTCAGGCCCCTCTGCACCTCTTCCCTATGGGCATATCCTCAGGGAGCCGACAAACTGACCACGGGAAAAACAAACAAATCAACTGAGCTGCTGAAGAACCCTGCCGTTGTGCTACCTAGGTGTGAGCACACAGACTTACAGGTAAATTCGGTTTCTCACCCACTGTTAACTAAGGAGATAATGGGGGAAGCAGTGAAAAAAAGAGAGGGTGCAGTCACAGCCCAGATGCAAAAATATCCAGGTGGTCTTGAACATCCTTTGGGTAGCACACGCTGGTCTATGCTGCTCTCATTATCTGCACCGACTGAGGTGAGTCAAAATTTGTGAGTGAGCTCTTCATTTGGCAGTGCAGGGTACTCTGGACTGCTGCAGAAGTCAGCCAGTCTCAAGGACCTTGTCCCAGAGGGGACAAACTGTCCTTCTTCTGGACTGAAACAAGTCAAAAAAGAGCTCAAAGCCGAGTTTTCAGTGCATGAAAATCAGTTAAATGATCCAGGACCTGCCCTCGTAATGCTGCTGGAGCTTTGCTCTTAGGTTGGCCTTCCCCAGCTCAGAGTAGAGTGGTGGATACTGTGGACCAGACGCAGCCTAGCTGGGAGTCAGAGAGGAGACTGAAATCTCTTTGTGTGGTAGGTGAGTGTTTAGATATCTTCAGGGCAAACTGGACTGATACCAGTCATAATACCTTTTTTTTTCTGCTGGTGAAATACTTCATCATTGATGCACAGAGTTTGCCTGCTTGTGTAAGTACTTAAGTGAAGAGGGAGCCAAACTAGAAGTGAAAACTGCCTTGTAAGGATAGCATATTAGTCTTTGTTTCAGCCTAATTCCCTCATTGTCACAGGAACATATGTGATGGTGGTAGTCATCCTTGTGGATTGTCTGCTTGTTCTTCAGAAATCATTAAACACAATTACAGGAAAAGAGATCTTTGTTTCTGAGCAACACTCAGCTTTTATATAAGTGTTCTACATTTTCTTCAAAATGCTTTACCAATTGTAACTAATTTTAACTGTTTGGTTGGCATGAATATAAGACAGCCCTTTTCTGCCAACTGATTCTCATTTGTTTTCATGGGGACTGAACGTCTGGGTCCTTAAGTCACCTTTAAATATGCCAGCCTCAGGTCGTGTTTGCTTCATGTAGCTTTCTTGCTGTTTAATGTCTCGGGGTGAAAAACCTCCCCTTTTGGATAGTGATGGTAAATTCCTAGGGGCCTCTGTGAGGGCTGGATTTCTCATGTCTAAATGGAGAGAGGCTCTGTATTAATGAAACCCATCTACTTTCCCCGGCTCTGCTGATGGTCTCCTAGTTGATTGTGGACAAGTAGTTGCTCCTCCATGGACCTCAGCTGGCCCGTGTGTGAGGAGGCGTGGGACTGCCTTCCCCTGCCAGGGGGCTGTCAGAGCCAAGAAGAAGATGTGTTTTGGAAGGACTGGACTTGGCAGCACAATAAAAAGGAAGAAAATAGGGAGTTTCAGAGCCAGAAGCAGAGGGAGGCATGGTCTGGGCAGGGACTGGATGAGCAGAGTCAGCAGCAGCTGGGGTCTAACTCAGATTTTTCCTGCAGCTTACATATGTCCAGGCATGGACCTGTTGCCTGTATTAATTTGTAAAGTACCTTTCTGAGCCACAGGGTTTTAGTGACGGTAGTGTTGTCCAACAAAGGCCTCTGTTTAGATGTGGGCTTTCTAAGCTAGTCGAGGCTATGAAAAAATAATTATAAGAAGGTATTAAAACCTGGTAAGGCAAAGAGTGGCAGGGCAGAACTGGCTGGAAAGTGGAAAATATTTCCCATGATGAATTATAAATTAAAAGAAATGTGTTCCTGTGCTTTGAAATTTCTGCAGCATTTTTTTCACCATCAGAAATGCTAAAACCCAAAAGAAATTAAGTTAAACAGAAATAAATAAGATCTTAAGCAGCTCCTGCCTCCAGGAAATGAGCTCCTCCATCTCCCTTTTCTATGAAAATATGTATTTAGAAAATAAACTGTTTTTCTGTTTGAAATTAAACTATCAAATATAAAAGGTTGACCAGCTCTAGGAAAGTCTGGTCTTGCGCTTAAGGCACTGATTTTGGACCGAAAGACCTGGGTTTAATTTCCACTTCTGCTACAAACTTTTCCTGTGTGACCTTGGGCTAATCCTTTAATCTCACTTTGCCTCTGTTCCTCATCTGTCAGATGAGGCTATGACTTCCCCACCTCACAGGGGTGTTATGAGAGTAAACACATCCTCCGTGCCCTGTGCCTCACCTTCCAGCCCGCTCCTCTCCAGGGGCAGGGGGAAGGGAGGGGTATGGTCCACGCTTTGGGAGCCACTGGGATTGCTCCCTCCACGGCCATCGGACAGACTGGTGAAGGCAAGGCTGAGTAGGACCCCCAGGAGATCTTAAGTGTCCTTGGGGAGTGAGGGGCGAGGGAACAAAAACACTAAACAAGCGTGAACTGTGGGAAGGAGAAATTTGTTGTTTTCTGTCTTGTTTTGGTTTGTTTTTTCCTAGTATTTCCCTGTGCTTTTTTCCACCCCTCAAGCCAGTGCTCACGAAGTGTCCGTAGCAGTCTGACAGCACAAGAACCGGCCCCGTGTAGGGCTGGCTGCTTCCTGAATTAGTCTACATTTGCAGCAATTACCTTCTTTCCTTTCTAGCCAAATGTTTCTCTGAGCCTGGGGCCCAGCTAATTTTTTTTGTCAGCTCTGGTTGCGCTGGGCGGCCCTCCCTTCCATACGGGAAATATAGAGATGCCATTCAGGCACCTCTAATCCCGCTTTCACTGCTGCACTCATTAAAACATTCCTTTATTTATTTTAATTTTATTCTCTCCTCCCCACCACCTTTTCTAAACAACCACTTGTATTATGCTTTTAATTGCCTTTAGATTTCCCTGGTGTAACTTCTCGGGCGTCCGCATAGCCGTAGGCAGAGCGCGCAGCGCTGGGAGCCTTGCACATGGTCTGTGGGCTCACTATTGACTCAGTGGCGTGCTGCGAATGAGTCAAAGATCCATGGGGATCGCTGGGGGTGGACAAAAGGGCGGTAGGATCGAAAGCAGGGGTGGAGGGGGGACGAGAGGGAAAAGGCAGCGAGACAAACGTGCTCCGCGCTCCCTGTGTGTTGGCGGAGCATCTTCCCTCAGCTCAAGGAGGACAACTTCAGCTGTGGACTGGGAAGCTGCGCTGCCCTGCCTGGGTTGGGGGGCAGCAATGTGTGCATCATGGCTCTGTGAGCACAAGCTGTAATGTGGCCTTATACAGGCATGACTTCATCTGTTTCCATAAGATTGCTTTCTCCCTCTCTCTTTCTTTGGCTGGTAATTGAGAAACGCATGAGCTCACCTCCTAGGAGCGGGAAATGAGAACCGCAAGAGGAAACGAGCTGGAAAGTATACATGGGCCGGAAAAAAAATATAGATTAGGTGGGGGGGAAGTCAGAGATGTTATGGAGAAGAAAAGGGATTCCTCCTGTGTGGGATCATTGCCATATAGGGCTCACAGTATCCTCCTCTGCACTGCAGGCAAGGGCAGGGCTGGGGCAGTCCCACTGACATCTGTGTAACTGTGCTTGTCTTGAAAGTATCCTCTAGGCACAGGGGACCTAGAGGCAGGGTGAAAAGATGGCCCAACATGATGGTGGTACCTTGTGTGCAGTTTCTTGGAACAAACACAACATCTCTCTCGCTGGTGCAGCTTATGGGACCTGCTAGTGAGGAGGAGTGTAGCCCAGGTGTAAATGGGAGCAGAGGATGAACCCACACAGATGTAGAGCTTTAAGGTGCTTGGTGGGGAAAGGGGAGGAGGAAGGAATGGTGTTTTAGGTGGAGTTAATCACCTAGGTGGGGGCTCTGGGGCTGGTGGATCTCACAATGAGGGCTGCAGGTTGCTGGTGGTGGGAGAACCACTCAGCCAGGCCATGCTGTCTGCCATTGGATCTTGCTCACAGGCAGGTAAGCAGTGTCCGTTGCCAGCTTCCCACCTCTTTGTTTCTTGTCTCTGTTTTCACCCAAATCAACCTTTAGGATGGGGAGAAAATACTTCTGGAGGTAGGCTATTCTCAGTTTGGTTTCCACTTGATTCCTTGTGGTTTTTTGCTTTTGAAATGGAGACGTGTGACAGAAGAGGTGGTTTAAAGTGGTCAGATTGGTGAGGAGAGCCTTGCTGCCTTGTTCCTTCAGTACCTTAAGTTTCTTCCCTGGTGCCCAATTTTCTCTTTCATCATGTGTCCTCTGCTTGCTTTTACTCCCTGCTCTAAGGATGTCTCACGCCTTTCCCCTCTGCTGCTGTTGAGGTGAAGTTTGGGAAGAGACCAGCTGCCCTCTCAGATAGCGTTAGCTGTTGAACATGAAAGCCCTGTTCTTTAGTTGATGGGCACTAATATAATGTCACCTCTCGGGGGGCCTGTCCCCAGAGGGCTGTAAAATGACCAATGCTAATTACCTCTGGAAAGCTGGGCTGTTGGGAGTCCTACACACAGCCAAGTGCAGCTGAGGGATGGAGAAAGCTGATGAACCAACTGCAGGAGCTGTGCAGCGTTTGCAGCACATCCTGTTGATGCAGAAGGCTACTGCAAGTCACCCAAGGTGGTCTGAGCAACTTGGAGCTTTGCAAATTAGTTCTCTGTTCTTGATCTACGTGATCTTGATTTCGAAGTCTAAATGAAGACAGGTCAGAGTTTAGGACCAGCTGTTGTTGGCATGTATATCCATCTCTTTTGACCTGCTCCATCTCTTTATGGTCATTCAGGATTTTTTTTTTGTGTATACCAAAGGAACTTCTAGCTGACGGGAAGCCTGTGCAATGTGTTAGGGCTTAGAAGATCTGTGCTGGCACAAGTGGGGACCCCATGTACGTTATACACTATTTATGTTTCCATTGGATTTTTTCCCCATCTCTTCACCTTTCTTTTTTTTTTTTTTCCACAGTTTTTCCTAAGTGAAACACTAATGCAGTAATGTTCAAACCCACAATGTTTGAATGGCCTCTAAATCAGGCAAAACAAGCTTGCCCAACCCTAGCTGAACAGACTGGACTCATTTTCTTATTCATGCACACTCTGTTCATTTTGGCCTAATAAATACATTTCTGTCCTAGACCATGAGCACTGGGGGACCTTGGAAAGTTTGATGTTAGCAGGAGAGGGGCAGGTGACCAGGGGAGAAGCGGAGAGACTGGACTGGTCTCCACAATTCTTTTAGATGTGTGATAGGAAAGGCCATGTGTTCCAAACTGGTGTTGCATGCAAAGAAACCCATGTTGGAGCTTCAGTAAGAATCAAGTTCCTTGGATGTCACTCTTCTTCTTTAAATGCTCATCTTTGACTGGAAAAACCTAGCAGGTACTGCAACTACAACAGTTTGGTGGGGTCTCTGAGAACTCATTGAGGTTGGACCAGGTTGGACTAAACTGACCCAGTTTTAGGTCTTGGAGCACAGGTCTACTTGGACCTGATTGCTTTTATCTTTAATGCAGGGTATCTAAGCACCAGCAAACTTGTTGCCTGCAGTGCACGTCACTCTCGCTGTAAGGAGTGAAATATTTTTTGTTAAGTGGAGTTTCTTGGGACTCTGAAAAGGATGAAAGTACATGGACTGCTCTTACTTGCTTCTCCTAAATACAGACACAGTTGTAATAAGGCTTGTATCTATGGCTGATCTTAGAAGAGAGGCTCATGGCCCTGAAAAAGCTGCGCATCCCTGTCCTTGTGTGTGTACCTAAACTGACCTATGGATGCCACTAGTGCTTCTTCTGTTTGCTGTTCTGCTTCGTGCAGGTTGCTTGGAAGGTCTGTGGCCCAGACCTTGGAGACATCTTTCCCGCTGTTAACCTGGGAGCGGGCCATGAAAAAGACAAATTATTCTGTCAGTGGGAGATCCCTTCTGACTGACATCTATCCCATGGAGAGAGCAGACTGTGCATCTGGTGTGTTACAGGAGTGCTGTTGAGCTCACGTTCACACCGAGTGACGTGACTGTGGAGCACGTTTAATCCCATTGCCGAGCCATGGAGGGGTGGGGGTACACATCAGTTTTCTGCCGTGGGGGGAATGCTGCTTTGCCTGTCCTAAAGGGTTCAGCCCTGATCACAAGTGTTTTCTAGGGTTCAGTGCTTTAATTCTAGATATCCAGCTCTCCAAGAAAGAAACTAAAGAGTTCTGTCTGTCTTGACTTGAAAGCTAACGTGGGTCAGTTGTTGCTGTTCAGCTCCTTATCCAGTGGTGACTTGCTTGTGGGACTCTTGCTGGAGACGATATGTTGGTGTGTCCTTAATGTCAGTCAGGAAAAATAGTTTCACTCTGGAGATGTTTTCTCCAGTGGCCTGGAGGAAGCAAACACAGCTTCAGAGTAGGGTACAGGTCTGTGGTGTAGTCACTACTTGCTGTGACCAGGTCTAGACTGATGATGAACTTATTTGGCTCTGTCTGGGCTCATAGTGAACACCCAAACTTTTCCGTGAAGCACAGCAAATGATAGCGTGGCCTAAAATAAATATTTATTTCTGCCTTCCATGCCTGTTTGCCCTGCCTTTCTACCTTCAGGCTTTAGAATATGATTCAGAACCTGTTTGCCTGGCATTTCACATCTTTGCTTTTCTAACCAATGTCTCAATGCCCTTGGTTTTGCCCTGCTTTCCTCTTCTTCCCAGCCTGGCATGTCTCCGTTTTTGTTTTTTTTGTCAGGCCTTTTGACTGGAAAAAGCAGTCTGTGCCTTCTCCCTTACACACCTGCCTTCATCTGTGTTGGCCACTCTGGTATTTTAATTTCTTTTTCATTGGCCCATTGCACACGTGTTGATTGGCTTTGCAGCTGAGGTCAAGGAATTTCCATGTCGTACTTGGAGAGAGGGTTTCCCCTTCACAGTCACTGCCTCAACCAGGCACTGGTTCATGTAGAAATAGCTGGGCTGCTCTTGGAAACAGGTCTGTGTGAAATAATATTGTCTCTTTGAGGTCAGGAAAAAAAAAAAGTCCTTTTATACAGTCATACATCTACTCTTAAAAAGAATTCCACAAAGCTTGGTCTGTTCCCCCCTCTCACACTCTCCTCCTGCCTTACCTTTTTCCTAAAACACTGGAGAATTCAGTCTTGGAGTCTGACGGCACTGAGCATACAGCATGTACTGTGTGTTTTGAAATGCTGGCTGCACATAAAAGCCTTGCTGAACACTGGACTCTGTTGCTTTATGATGTTGTGTGCACAGTATGTTGGTGGTGGGGTTCCCCACTGGGTGGGGAAGGAGGGCGGGTGGGATTAGCAGTAGGAGGTGTAGAGAAAAGCAGCTGGAGCAATGGGTGAGATGTGCTGGGGTTGCTGTGCTGGGGCTCCTGCTTCCCAGGCTGGAAAGGGAAGCCAGGAGCAGGAAGCTTGATGTCAAAGGTTGTGCAAGTAGCCATGGGATCATCTGTGTGTTTCGCATCATTGTTGATTTTATTTCTGGTTGTGATGCTTCGTGCTTCCCGGGAGAAGGGTAGGTGGAGGGGAACACATGGGAGGGGGAGGAGGAAAAAAAGTCCCACTGTCCCAGGATGATAGGGCAAGTTCTTACCCATCTGCTGTTTCCAAGGCTAGAGACTGGCAAGAGCCATGCCTTTGGGGCTGGATGGTGTCACTCCAGGACTAGGACTGCTGCTTGGTGTGCATGTGCAGGTACATCCACTACCATAAATCTGTGCAATGGCTTGCCTGGTGACACATTCCCAGTTTAGGCCCATGGTGGTGTGCCTGGCTAGGCATCCACACCTCCAGTCATGCACAGTGGAGCAAAAACCCGCAGTGCCAGGCCTGCATAAGCAGAGGAAAGCCCTGCAATGGACATCCCATGGGCACATTGATGGACAGAGGAGTAGGCGACCTTGTGCCCTGTAGTATAGTCTGGATGGGCCCAAGCTCTGGGTGATGTTGTGCTTTAATGCTTCCCAGCATTACCACCCCAACTGCTCTTGCTCCTGCAGCTGGAGAGACCTTGAGTGAAATCCCTGAACATGAAGGAAAAATCGCTCTATTTCAGTGGCCGTACGGGTCCATTTCTGCTGTCCTTGTCCATTCGCTTGCTCTTGAAAAGGAAATCAGAGCCATGTGCAGATCAGGATGACTCTTATAACAAACACAGCGTCTGAAGAGGCTGTGTTGGCCCTTGTATTTAAGTACCTGCTCAGACTGTGCACAGTGGTGTGCGAGCTTTGCCATAGCAGTGGTATTTGCTGAGTTGCAGGCACCTGATGAGGCTTCGTGCTGTCATAAGTCCCTATGTGGTGGAGAAACCCCCAGCTCTGTACCTATTAGATACACTTAGACTGTGAGGCTCCAGGATGGCGGAGCTGGAGGCGCAGTGGATAACCTGGGAAAAAATGTTCTCTCCTCAGGCTGCTCAAAATGTGCACCACTGCAGCTGATCTCTCTATGCCAGCCTAAATCAAACCATAGACTGAAAATACTCAACACTGCCTGGAATTCCCCATCTGCAGGATATTCAGATGTTTATTTTGGAAGTCTGAATGGTGAACTGGGTTGCAAAGGGAATGCAGTACTTGGGGATGGAGCAGGATGTTGGTGTTTGGAGCACAGTACAGCAGGGTTGAATGGGGCAGCCCAGCTGGCTGCAGTTGTAAACATTCACCTGTGGTCAGCATCTTCCATTTTTCCTTTTGTCAGAGGACTAGGGCATATGCTCTGACACAGCCTAGCAGTACCTTAAAAAAGTTCCCCTCTATCACTTGGAGACTGAAAGATGAAATCCCTCAAAACACCTCCCTTACCTTTTTCCAGATTACATGAGGTTTATCTCCCATTTTCCTTTTCCAGGCATCTTTTGCTCCCTCACCTTCACCTTGCAGTCCTGCCAGTACCAAGTTCCTCCCTGGCTTTCTTCATTGCCATTGGTTTCTCTGTCTCTTCCTAGCCCCAAGAGTTCAGTGCCTGTCCAGGCACTTCAGCCAGGGTGGCTGTGTGTATCCTATACATTTCATTCACTGGTGTGTGATGGCAGTGTGGGGAGAGCTTAACTCTCTGGCACCTTGTGGCATCAAGCTCCAGATGTTAACTGGGCAATCTGCAAAATACTGATGGGCTTTCTTTTTCCTGTTGCAATAATGTTTTTGGAAAGTTTTTAGATGGCCACCATTTCTTTAGCATAACAAAGTGAAGGTTTTCCCATTTGCCCTGTCTCACTCATCATTTTATGCACTTCTAGTGCAAGCTATTGAACCATTTGGACCTTAATCTTTCCTCCTAACTACCTTGGAAACCTTTCTGTGCCTCTAACGATTTTTTGGCATCCTTCTCTGGCCTCTGTTTCTCTTATCCCTGCTCTGAAATGGGCGAGCAGGCTTCAGCTCATTCTCAAAGTGTGAATGTGTCATTGATTTATGTGGTGGCATTTATAACATTTTTGGTATTGTTCTTTATCCTATTCAACCTAACATTTTTTGGTTCTTTTTTTCCTGATGGCCTCTGTGCACAGAGCAGATGTTTTCATTGAGCTGTCCGCAGTGACGCCTAGATCTTTTTCCTGAGTGGTTACAGTTAATTTAAAACCCATCAGTATATTACCTCAGCAATCCCTTGATGTCACTGGTTAGAGGATCCCAGCTGGCTGCTGCTCTTAATTCTATTGCCTGTCTGTTTCCTATTATTTTTTATTATGCTTACGTTTACTTGCATGCTGCGCCAGCTTTTCAAGCGAGGTGGGCACACTCATTTACAAGTGGCTAACACAGGCTCTCAAATTCTTCTGCTCATGTGCATAAAAGTAATGTTCGTGCTTAGGTGTTCTCACAGCGTAGAAGTGCTTCCCCCGTAGCAGATACCACTGAGTAATGCCAGTACAGGAAAACAAACGTGGCATGTGTTTGCACATGTCCATTTTTGAGAGCTCCCTTCACTGCTGCATGAAAGAGCAGCTTGTCTGCTTTGCCTATCTGGATCGTGCCAGTGAGTAACCCGTGCTGGGCAGCCCTGAATATTTGGCACCGGGCTCTTTCATGTAAAATTGTGTGGCTTCAACGAACTAACAGGGAAGGGGAAGAATTCTGGATGCATGGCAGGTTCAAAACTGTCAGCACAGGCAAAGGCAACATAACGGTGCCCTTTGAGATCTCTGTGCATGTGTGGTTTCATTGTTTATCTGCTGGACAGTTTTGAAGGCCTGTAAAATACTGTGTGGTACTTTCCAACATGTAAGATAACCTAAATAATACAAGGAGTCCTATGGTGCTGGAAGTAGCACACTGAGGGGGTGCTGTGGTGTGCTGTGGCTCTGGTGAAGTCATACAGCCTGCAATAGGGCATGCAGGGACATTGCACCAGGTTTGCATTAGAAAGATCCTGGAAGCCAGAGAAATTTCACTCGGCTCCCAGAGGAGCAGTAGTAAACCGGTGTTAATGAGAGATACTGGGAGACTGAAGGAAGGAGCCAAATGCTGTAACTCTGCTTTACTGATTGGAAACATTGTGAAGTCCCTTCTTGCTTTGAATGGCTTTGCAAGCGACCTTTGGCAGCTGCCATCTCCTGTTTCAGAAGCTGTGTGCCTCAGCTACTCTGCCACTGAGGACAGAGTCTTAGGAAGATGGGATGGTTTAAACGGGAAAACTGAGAAAGCTGCACCAGTTTCCTACTGTGAGGAAGCTGAAACCAGTCTTATTTTGCTGAACTGTGACTTGGTTCAGTCCAGAGATTCCAATACCATGCAGTAAATGTTACAAGCTCCTTTGAGGAAGGGGGGAAAAAAACCCCCTCTGATTCAAAGGCAAGGGGAGGAAGTACCCAGCAAGGGACAGAGAAGAAATTGCCAGTAATGATGGATGAGGAAAGCTCAGTAGGGTATTGCAGAGCAGGACCTGAGAGCAAAAGAGATGAATGGCCCTCAGTGACCAGGCTCACTGAAAGCTGTGATGTGGATAAGAACAAAAGCCAGCCACACTCGTGCCCTTGCTGTGGGGAGGGGATGGTGATGCACTGTTGCTTCACTCCACAGAGCTCCTAAGGGGGTGATAGATGATGTTCTTGAAGGATGAAGGCTCAGTAAATTCTTCAGTTCCTGAGACCAAAACTCAGCTAGTGCCTCCCTGCAAAGGGCAGGTGGCTTATCTGCCTGCCTTGGTGAAGCTCGTGCCAAAAATGATTGTGAGCAGCGTGCTATGCCCATTAACCTCGGCGGAGAATTGCTCCTGCTGTTATTAAAGTAGAGCAAGAGCAACATGTCTGCTAGGCCAGAGCGTGGAAGAGATGATGAGCTGACCGAGGGCACGTGGGTAGCCCCAAAGAAATGCCACATTGGAGCTGTGAGTTGCAGCAAGATTTCTGAATGTGATGGGGCTAAGCAGTCCTCTAAGAGAAGCAGATGCAAAAGCTTTCTGCAAGCACTTCAGTCCCTGATGTGCCCCAGCACAGAGATGGTGATCGTGGCAAGCGTCGCTGGTTTGTAATAACAACCCAGAAGGGTGGAAAATGCTTTCCCATTACATTTATTTCCAGGAAACTTGACAAGTGGGTCAATGTAAATGCAGTGAGGACATACAGAAGCTTATTGCTTAAGCCAGATCTTGGATGGCAAAAAACTGGAATACCTCCTGCTACAAAGAGGATAGGATTACAAAGAGCAGGTAAAAAAGCTCATGTAATTCTGAAGTACTACTGGTGTGTCAAGAATGTCTTCTGCAATGAAGGAACAAGAATGGCTGTGCCTAGCAGGTAAATGAGGAAGGAAGCCAGATTGGAAGCAAACAGGTGGGCCAAAGAGCCCAGAAATGATCAGAAGAAATCCTCTTGCTCTACTTTACAACCATATTTCCCACTTTTTCACACTTCCTGGAGAAAACTAGGCTGAGGCTGGAGTGACCTGAGCTAACCAGGCTGTCCATCAACAGGGACAGGGGAGAAACAGATATGCAGTAAGGCCAGCTGTGTACGGGAAGATAAAAGGTAGTGCAGAAACCTGGAGGCAGTGCTGGCTTTTAACTGCACTGGAGGGAATAAATTGGCTTCCTTGCTGACTAAAGACCTCCAGCAGACCAAGCAAACCTATGTAAGAGATATCAGTCCAGCCCTGGCAATGATGAGGCTGAACTACGAGGACTCAAAAAGCAGCTGAAACTCTCATGCAGGCCTAGACCGTGCAGTGGGAAGCACGCTGCTCACTTCCAGTCTGAAACTGGAATAAATCAGTAGTCCTTTACCAGCTTCCCTTTCCCATAGACATAACTGATTTTGCTGTGGCAGTTGTTTTGCAGATACTACTGTACCACAGCACGGTTTCCAGTTCCTTGTGTTAAAACATGGGCTCATTTCTCAGTGAATCAGCTCTTTGCTAACTGCTTTGTAAACTGCGGCAGAGCAGACTATTCCTAGAACAGAGCCAGACTCCTCAATCAGTTTTCTGGTTGATGACCACATTCAGAGGCTATTCCTTTCTGCAGCCACCAATCTCTGTGACACCACAGTACTTATTGTCATTTTCTTGCTGGGGAACTGCTCACCAATCCATTCCGGGATGGCAGCAGCCATTTTCAGCCTGCAGTGGAAAGGTAGCGTAAAAAAGGTCTTGCTGTGCTGTTCATTGAAGCAATTTGTCATTTTAGGATTTCTTTATGAGCCCAAATCCACAGGAACCTCTCTTCCTTCCACACCTTTGTCTTCCTACTTGATAGGAGCCCTCAACCCCCGAACTGTGTGTGTGCTCAGCAAATGAGGACTTACAGATGCAATACCACTGGGAACAATGTGAACCAGGAATGTACTAAAGCCAGAGGCATTGTAACCTAGAGCTGCACTGAACAATGTGGAAGAAATGCTGTCAAATCTGTGTCTGTGTGAGCTATTATATCCCCAGCTAGCCCCCCTCCAAAAGTTTGCTCAGCATGCTGACTTTCCAGGAGCTTTCTCAGTGCTTGGAACAAGTTAGCTATCTCCTGCCAGAATTGAGAGAGGAACACGACTGGCTGACGAATACCATATGTTCCAGGCTGGCCAAAGGAAACCTAATTGTGTTTTGTTTAGCTTGTGTACTTAACTGGGTTTCTGTAACAGGGCTGAGTTGGTTGGGTTTGGCTTTTTTTTTCCCTCTCCAGATAAATGGGGCTGATCCCTTCTACACTGTCCTGTGACAGTTCTGTATTTTGCCCTGGAAATGTAGGGCACAGCCTTCTGCCACTTCCCTAATGGAAGGGATCAGGGGAGAGCTGAGCAAAGGGAAAGGCAGTTGCCAGCAGGAGTGATCAGAAACTGCAGGGCTAAAATCTCATTCTAGGCAAGGAACATCCAGTTCTGAAGAGGAAACAAAAATGCTTAGGCTGACCAAAAGGTTCCCCATCCTTTTCTACTGGTTGTTAGGCCATCAGAATGGGGAAAGTGTGTTTGTGACCTGGGAGTGGGAGCACAGAACTATAGTTGTCTAATACCCAAATGTAGATTTGCTATGTTAAAAGTGGCTTGAAAGTGGAGCTGCACCAGGCTGCCAAAGCTAAAGGCTGATCTCTCTTCTGAGACCACCAGGGCAGAGTACTGTCCCTAAAAGGCACAGATTGCAGCTTGCAGAAGTTGAGGCTGGACTGATGCCGAGCAAGGTTCAGTTACCAGAGACGCCTAACCCTGGATGGAGCTAGAAGAGAAGTTATTCCCTCTGCATCCCTCTGTTCCATTAGGCTACATCACTTGCAGTTGGTCACTCCTCTCTGATGTATTTTCTTGCCTCTAACTGCCCTAAATGCTTAGGAGGAGGCCTCATCTTGCATCACATCATTGTCCAGCATCTAGCGCAACCTCTGCTGGAGGAGGTGGAGGGGAGATCACTGGGCATTGTCCTGTTGCAGGTAACAGCTTTGGCCCTCCTAAGCCAGGAGCTAGCTGGAAACCTTGTACTCAGTCTTCTCCTTCAAGCTGTTGGAGCTTGTAGACATGTTCTCCCCAGTTTCCTGGGCAGCCTCAGCCGTGGGGTTAACAGGGGCATGCAGTAAGCTTTGCATCAGCTAGGAAAGAGTTGTAAGTGGTAACTGTATGCTGTTCTGATAGACAAGCAGAAGAAGGTGGGGACCTTGATTTCTAGCTGAGCAGAAGAGGTGAAATGAAGCTAAAAAGCAGCTGCCACTTTAAATGGATCTCTTCCCTCCCCATCTCTTATTTATCTCATGCCTTCCTGTTTACAGCTTCATTTCCCACGGCTCCCATCCTGCTCATTTAGAGGTCAGGTCAACCCAAGGTCTGCCCCATTTCTGAGCACCAAAGCAGTGCAAGTGCCACCATCTGATGCCACCAACGAGATATAGGCTGTTGGCTGCTTCTCCCTGTAGGCTGCTGTGCCACAGCAAAGCGAGGGGATGTTCCAGATTTAATGGAAGATAGAAGCTGGCACAGTTCTTGACTTCTTCCTCCAAACACGTCCCCTGCTCTGCTGTGTCCTTTCACTTCTGACACACTTGTTTATCCACAGGCTGCTTGTGTCCTGATATTCTGCCATGTGCTTTGCTGCCCACACAAGCACGCTCAGCTGCGTGCTCAGCGACCCACCTATCTAGATATTCATACGTGCTGAATCACCCTTCCATGTACACTCATAGCCACGCTCGCAGATGGACTCTGGTTCTCGTGAGCCAGACAGAAACTCTCATTCAATCTGCCACCCCTGTGTCTTCCAGATGGGAGATGCTCTTCCCTCTTGGAGGAAACACAGATCTTTGTAGTGTGTTTGTTTAATTAATTACCCATTTATTCTTGGGTCCTTGGGGAAAAGATGGTCGTGCCTCCAGCCATGTGGAGGGAAAGAATGAATGTTGACACCTCATTTCTGCAGCCTACTCATGCTCCGAGATCTGCTCTTGAAGGGTTGGCAATATGTTTGAGTCCAGTTCCTCCTTTTGTCAGTGTACAAGACCATCTCATCACCTTTTCAGGGCTGAATTTCCAGTCTCCTTGCTTGGCCTTCCCCCCTGGCTACCATCCTAAGGTGTGTGATGACCACCATGATAAATTTCAAGGCCAAGCCCTTGCTGGAGGCTATGTGTCCCACACGAGCAGCCAGGGCCACGCACGGTCCTACTGATGCTGCAGTGTGCGCTTGTTGGATAAGACACTCCCCGATCAGAAACATCTTCAAAGCAAAACATCCTGTTGCCTGAATGTCCCCTGCTCAGTGTGGAGTGTATTAGCTCCCTCCCTGCCCCCCACTCGGATTCCACGTTGGACCATTTAAGAATTAATGAAGGCCAGATGCACGCTCTGCAAATGTAGAATCTCTGCATTTTGGAGTAGAAGCTGGCTTGATGCCTCCGTGTCCTTCGAATCCTTAGTACAGCTAATAACAACCAGAGGCAGCCTCCTCAGTCTGAGGTAGATCCCACCTCAGCAGTGACGTCCCTGCGACCGCAAAGGATTTCTCAGGGACCTGGAGGGGGACCAGCTTTTGGCTGTGGAGCCCCAGGATCTGGTTTCATCTCTCACCAGCATTGGCGGGATGAATTTGGAGTGACTGAGCTGTCCAACAAGAAGGTGGTGAGCTAGGCCAGCACTGGATTTCTAAGGGGGAAGGAAGGAATTCGATGTATTTTGGTGGATGTAAAAATAAGGGATGGATCATACCAGTGGGAGCTGTCCATGTGTTGAGGTAACGGAGCAGATGTGCTGCACGACTATTGCAGCCTCGTGCTACCAGGCCTCTTGTGAACTGCTAACCCTCCAGGCAGGGATGAATCAAGATGGAATGTTGCTTTCCAGACTCGGATCTGACCTGCTAAAATGCCATTGCCACAGCAGCTGTGCTTCCTTGCTGCACAAGCAGAGCTTTTCCTCTTGTGAAGCGTCTCAGCTATCTCTGCTGGCCGATGGATCCCGGAGGTAGTTGCAGAGTTGTTCTCTGGATGTCTTCACGCAGACACATAGCGTGTGCTGGGAGGTGTCTGGCTTGGTGGGGGTGTCTCTGTGCATGTGGGTGAAGATGCTAGAAAGAGGATGGCTACTGGTCACAAAACTGATTTCGTTGCTCCCTGGAGCAAGAGAGCCTGTAAACTAAGTTTTTAGGCCTAAAATTTGTTCTGATTTGTTTATGGAAGAGGTTTTTTGCACATGACTGTTTTACCCAGAGGGATGCCCCTTGTCAGGAGGCTGGGGATTGGTGGGCATAGATAACCAGTAGTGGAGTATGATGCTGTATGACTTTACTCATCACAGCTCTGCCATGGGCATTCAGAAATGCTTGGGCCGTGACCTTGTTACATGTTAATGGCCCCAGTTTGAGCCTGCAGTGATTTATGGGAAGGCCCTGTGGCTGCTTGTAGCAGTTCATGATGGATATTTCCATCTCCCATCAGCCTCTGGCATTCTGGGACTTGCGCAGCTCCCTAGTAGTGGTAGGGATTTCTGCAGGAAAAAACCTCATCCCCAAACAAGCCCAAATTTCTCAGATCTTCAGTACAGAACCTTCTCTCTTTTCCCCTTCTCTCCCCATCCCCTTCAAACATACCTGTGGGTAGAGGTAGTGTTATTGGAGCAGCCTGTTTGACTGCTATAATATTTTCCACTCAGATCCATTGACTTCTATTTCATATTTTCTTTGGATCAACACCTTTTGAGAGCAGTTGAAGCTGCTTGAATTTGAATAGTTGGAGACAGTGTGTCCCACTGCTATCTTTTCTTGGTTTCACCTCTAGAAGGCAGTGATGATATGTCTACACACAGTCACCCAACTGAAGTGTATGTCTCTATGTCCCTCTCAGTGGAGGTCCTTTATCTGTACACTGCCAAATGTGCCCCAAAGGAACACAGCAGGATTTCAGAGTGTGTTTACAGCAAATGTATAAAGGAGGCAGGGATCATGATTTTTTTGAGACCTTTTCTAAGAGAGAACTTTAGCTACTCTGATGACAGGGAAAAAAAGGAAGTTTGTTGTTCTAAATGTGAATTGTTTTGTGTGTTGTGGGTTTTTTTCTCCTTATCTATGATAGTTGGGGAAAAAAAAGAGAAAAGAAAAAAAAAATCTTTTGGGCAGGGCTGGGAACCTTGAAGCTTCCTGCTAAAACCACTGTCTTGTTCTGAGCCCCCAGAGGTAGGGAGGCTTGGAAGAGCTTGGAGTTTCTCCCACTCAGGGTCTCTTTGTTTCCTAGGAGTTTGCCCTCCAGTCCCCTGTTCCTATATCCATCTTCTGTTGGCTCAGGAGAGAACAGCCTAGGGGCACACATGAGCTGGCTGAGCAGTAGTAAACTAACAGAAAAGATAAATGTGGGACTCGATGCAGCTTTTCTCATCAAGACCGTTACTTGGGTTTTTCTTCTGTTGGATTGTTTGTTTTCATGAAGCATCAAGGACTAAAGAATTTCAGAAGCAATTAGCAGAGAGATAGGATTACACCCTCTGATGTATGGTAAGAAATTGATTTGTTTGTCTAGAAATAGAGTCCCTATAGGAACAGAAAAACAGTCATTGAATTTGAGGTGAGAAAAAGAAAATAGAACCAGATCCAGTGAGGTGGGAATTGTCATTTCATGCTTCTAAACATTGGCATCTCTTGTTGAATATCATTGTGAAGCTTATGATGTTTGTGGATTTTATTTGAGACTTGTGGTCTTTATTTGAGCTCTTGGAATCAAGAGGCTGAATGAGATTCTCAGCTTTCTATTTATTTTTATTTTTTCAGACTAGCATTTCCAGCTCTCTTGATCCTGGAAGAAAACAACTTCACTTGAAAATATGAAGCCTCGAGGGTCCAAATAAGAAAACAGATGAAAAATACTCCAAATACTTTTGGGTTGGTTAAGTCTTATTATTTTGAAGCCTATATCATTCTGTTCTAGGGCCACACACAACATTTTTGAAGCTGAAAGCTGGCAACACTCATGCTTTTTATCCAAAGCATTTTAGAAAGTGGGTGAATGTTGGTGGCTATTGTGAATGAGAATTGTGGGGGTGATCTTCCAGGCGGTGTCTTGCAGGCCTGTGCGTGGCAGTGGGAAGTCCCTGCCTTGCAGAGTTCGTGAACTAGTCATGGTAGGCAAGGGTGTCTAGAGGGGTGTCTTTTTCCCCTCTTCTGTTTACAGTTATCTGTCTGTAAGGAGGCAGTAAGTGAATTGCCCGTGAAGCCGAGGAGAGAGGGAGGAATGTAAATCCAATTTTCCACAGTTAGTTATATATGTGACCCACTGACAGAGTGCTGCCGTGGCTGTGGGAAGAGGGGAAGGCACAAAACAACGGGAAGGTGCCTCATCCTGTCCTGGGGCAGGACACGTGGATGGACACGGTGCGGGGCAGAGCAAGGGTGAGAAGAGATCCTGCAAACGGAGAAAAACAGGGGCTGCGCAGCGTCAGTCGCAGACTCTCCTCCTCACCACGGTGGTTGCTGTTGTTGTTGTTTCTGCTTTTAAAACAATATGCAAGGAACCATCCAGTATCCTAGGGCTTTTGTTTATCTAGATTTTTATGAGGGAAAAAAACTGAAAAGAGGAGAAAAAGACATGAGAGGGGAAACACATGCATTCCTTCCAACCAGAAAGTCATGAGTTTTGATTCAGTCTAATTACACAAGTGATATTTTTATAACCTCTGTGAAGTCTCCTTGCTTTCTTGGTGTGTCTCCATTGTTTATGTGAGAGTGGCCAGGTAGCCAAGGCAAAGTAATGTTGCGAGAAAAATTCCCTTGGTCTTGGAATATGCTGCACTCTCTTTTTGGCTTCATAAACAAGCCTGTTTTCCTGGTTTCAGACCTCTCTTAGGTTCTTTTGTTGCCTCTTCCTCTAAACTAGGGTTACTCATGTTCTGCCCAGTCATGGGCCATGTTGGCAGCTTCATAGCATCCCTTAAATATGCACAAAGTAGTGCATAATGGGGCCAGACCTCCAGTAAATTAAATCACTCCTGGTCTCTGTGGTCCCCTTCTGTTTGCAGCAATGAAACAAAGCCCATGTCAGCCCCTCTGCAGGCTGGTAAGGGCAGCCCCTGCCCAGGTGTGGCTTTCCCCACTGCAGGCACATGGACCTGGGAGTCCTGGTGGACAACAAGCTGCCCATGGCCCATCAGTGTGCCCCTGTGGCCAAGAAGGCCAGTGGTGTCCTGGGGGGCATTAGGAAGAGCATTGCCAGCAGGTCAGGAAGGTGATTCTGTCCCTCTGCTCAGCCCTGGTGAAGGCTCACCTGGGCCACTGTGCTGAGCTCTGGGCTCCTCAGTACAGCAGAGACATGGAGCTCCTGGAGTGGGTCCCGTGGAGGGCTGCAAAGATGGTTAAGGGTCTGGAGCATCTCTCCTGTGAGGAATGGATGAGGCAGCTGGGTCTGTTCAGCCTCCAGAAGAGAAGACAGAGAGGACCTCATCAATGTCTGTCAGTATCTGAAGGGAGGGTGTCAAGAGGATGGAGCCAGGCTCTGCTCAGTGGTGCTGAGCAATAGGACAAGAGGCAGTGGGCAGGAACTGATGCACAGGAAGCTCCACCTGAACATGAGGAAAACTTCTTTAAAGTGTGGGTGAGTGAGCACTGGACCAGGTGGCCCAGAGAGGTTGTGGAGTCTCCCTCACTGGAGATACTGAAGAACAGTCTGGATGCAATCCTGTGCAATGTGCTCTGGGATGGCCCTGCTTGAGCAGGGAGGTTGGGCCAGACGAGCCTCTGTGGTCGCTTCCAACCTGACCAATTCTGTGCTTCTGTGACTCCTTGTGTGGGTGGAGCCAGGTTGTCTGGGAGGCTGCAAGATGGAGGGAAGGTGTGAGGTGGGTGAAAGGCAAATGCTGTGCTCTGCAGTGGTAGGTGAAAGCCAAATGCTGTGCTCTGCAGTGCTGTGTCTTTCTGAGCAGCCAGAATGTAATCAAAAGGTAGGAGTCCAGCTTCTGCTCTAGCCACCCCAAACATGCATTTCTTGCTCAGTTGAGCAAGCTCCAGTGCTTACTCCTGTAGTAAAAAATAGCCCAGGTGACAGCTGCACAGTTGCCTCCTTTGGAGATCTGCTTTGGTGCTATTGGAGATTGCGGTTTCCTAACACAGCTGTCTGTGCTCTGAGTGAGAATTTAAAGATGCAGAACTAGTCAGGCTCCATCAGTGGCACAGCAGGGGCCCAGAGAAGGCACCATGGGGAGCAAGGAATTGAAGCAGCAGCAGTTTGGGCTCATGGACAGACCTGATGGAAGGAGGTGGATGGGGCTGTTGAGTTGCCGTGTATTCTGAGAGGTGGAAATAAGTTTTGTTTGCTTTGAGTGGTCTCAGGTTTTTTTTTGTGGCGTTCACCAGTACCACGAACAGTGCTGGCAATGGCTGTGAGTTGGTTCCAGCTGTTTGGCATTGTTTTTTTCCCTTCCTGTGGCACAGGTGACTTTGTGGTGTGGATGTTCAGGTGGCTGGAGCTGCATTTAATCACCACAGGGCAGTGTTACTCTGTGGATGTACTGGGGGTTTAAGGCACAGAGGGTGATAGGAGCTGGAAGGAAGATGTTCATCCCTGCAGATAGCCAGCATTTATCCCACAGGCTGGCTGCTGCTAGTGTGATGGTGGAGAAGTTGCAAGGCTTTTGAAAAAGATTTCAAAAACTGGTCTCGATTTTGGTTGTTCAGTTATTTATTATAAAACCAGTAAGAAATTGCATATGATTGTTGCCTCATGCTTGTTACTGCTAAGATACTGGCTCTTGCCTTGTTGAAAAAGACCGTGCTCAGAGATCCATCACTGAAATCCATCCCTCAGTCACAGAGGTCCATCCATTCCTCAAGTATTTGAGCACTGTGGTCACTAAGGTCATGTGCTTCTTGGACCACCCTGATGCTGTAACCATCGTGCTGCTGAGCGAGAGATTTGGAGAGTTCAAAGGTGAAAGGTACTGTCTCTATGCCTTTGTCTGCACGGTTGCTTTGATAGCACCACTGTGCACCAACACCACACCAAGCCTCTCTGCCCCCTCCAACCCTCGTGAGAAATGAAGCTGAGGTCTCAGCTGGCGAGTGATTAGCTCTGGTCTCTCTTGCAAGGAAACTGTCAGTTCCAGTCTAGCACTCATGAACTCCTCCCACATCCATTGATGTTTTTATGATGGGCTGTCATCCATACATTTCGTGTTTGGAACAAGCGGTACTAACTCTCCTCTTGGGTGGTGTTTTGGATGATGTAGAAATCAGTGGGTGTTCTCCAAGTGTAATTTTGTCAGGGGACTGCCTGAGGAATGACCTGAAGCTTTTAGCAGAAACATGGGGAGCTCAGGAAAGACTCAGTGCTTGAATAGTTGAGCCCCCCCCCCCACTCAGATGGTGGGCTCAGGAAAGAGACAAATAGGAGAGGAGAAAATAGATTGGTAAAATGCCAAAGATGACACTTGGGTTCTTGGGCTTAGATGTGAGATTGAGGGTGTGTGTGAAGGAGGGCAAAGGCTCACTCAGGAATATGAGAGAAGGAGACTGCTCACCTGGGAGTGAGAGTGCTCACTGTGAGGAGTCCACAAATAGGAAGATTTGAAACAGGCCATGGTGGGAAGAAATGGAAAGATGGTGTGAGTCAGAGGCAGGGGCAGCCAAATTCAGCACCACTTTTAGGCAGAGGAAACTCCACTGACATCTTATAGCTTCAGGCAAGGACCAGCAAAAACATCTGGGCTGGATCTTGAGCAGTGTAAATCTGCTTGGGGGCCACTGCCTTCAGCGGTGCCACACTGATCTGTGCACATGAAAGCTTTGGGCCTCTGCTTGCCTTCCTGCCTTCAGTCCTGCCTGCTTTTTGGGTCCCGCAGAGCTCTCTGGCTGAATTTGTGGGTGTCAACGCAGGGGGTTTCCTGGTAAATGAGAAAAATGCTGTCCTTCCATCCCGCTTCATCTGCCTGGGATTTCCGACAGAAAGGCACTGACTAATTCCATCTGGCAGGCTGACCATGCTTCAAAGACTGCAAATCCCGAGACTTTTAACTTACAAACAAAACCATGCATTAAAAAAAAAAAAAAAAAAAAAAGACAGCTCTCCCCAGGGACAGTCTCTGCAAAATCCAAAACAAGGTCTCAGCGCCTGCCCTGGTGCTCCGGCTGACGCCAGTGTTTTTTCAGTCCCTTTTAAAACCAAGCTGGAGTGTTCCCGACTCCTCCGTTCGACACCTCCGGCTCCCTTATTCCCTTCGGTGAGTGGGGTAGGGGGGAGGAGGCTGGAAGGGAAAGGCCAGAGCAGAGGAGGAAAGAAATGCCTGGTATTGATCCACCAAGGCTGGCCAGACTGCAAGAAATTCCGGTTTGTGAAAAATGTTGCGGTTTAGAGCATTTGTTTTTGTTCCACAGTGGGATGAAACCAAGACTTTCTGGAAGGAGGGAGGAGCAGGGGGAGAAGAAGAAAAATGACCTTTTTTTTTTTTTTTTTTCCTTTGGTGGTTGTTGTTGAGGAGGAACAGCCTCCCTGCGGTACAGATGCCCACACTGCGTGGCTGGGGAGTCCTCTCCCGACAGCCTCCCATTTGCAGCAGTGCTCCTCCAGTAGGGTAGTGCAGGGATTGGGATTAAGCCCCTGCGGGAATAGAGACCTCCTTCTGCCTCCAGCTCGTCGTATGCTCTGCATAGAACAGAATCAAGGGGTGACCTTCAGGACAGTGACCTGCCCCTGTGAGAGTCATGGTGGAGCTTGGCTGCAGAACTCCGTGAGTTCCCCTGCTTTGTGGCAGTTCTGCCCTTGCTGAGTTTTTATCCACTCAGCTGGGCAAATTTGCCCAACACTGGTGTGGGGAGTAAGCTGCACAGTTTCTGGAGGATGAAGAGGGTCCCCCGACTTCAGCAATGTGAAGTAGGGAGGCTCTGAACCAGAGTTCATACAAAGGGGAGTTTGGAGTGATTACCAAAAAACAAGATGTTGCTCTTGCCTTTTAAAATGAATGTGTTGGCCTTTCCCACAACTCCCTGGTCTTGCATAATGACAATTCCTTTCAGGGAAGTGTAGAAGGACATAAAAACCAGAGCAGATCCAGGAGGGGAAGGCTTGAAGATGTCAAAAAGTAGGACATAGATATAGCATGTGGCTCTTTTGCTTCCAGGCAGCTCTAAGAGCATGGTGAAGGGAGATCTGGGCTTACCTTTAGGTAGGCAACCAGTGCCTTTGAGCAAGGTAAGTGGTGATTTAGCCTTTTTTGCATCTGTCCCAAGCCAGGGAGAAAATTGGCCAGCAGAGCTGGGAAGAGGATGGACAGTGCTTCCCTGGAGGGTACCACAAAAGTGATGATCTGGAGACACCCTCTTGTTGGCCCTGTGGTTCCCAGGTCCCACCATGTGCAGCTGCACGTGCCTCCCAGGCACAGCCTGTGAAAGCTTGCTCCGCTGCCTGAAGAGCAGCTATGGCATTCCGGTGCTTCCCCCCTATCCCCACACACCCACACCTTGTCACTGGTTGTTGAGACAGGAATGGAAGTTATCCCGTGCTTGCAGCTGGCAGCCCTTGGGAAATACCCTGTCTGTTTTCTGCGAGGTAAAACCCCTTTTCTGAACGTTAGTCAGCAAACTATGCAGGGGAAAAGGGAGAGAAGAGAAAAAGAAGTGTCTGCTGTGAGTCAGAAAGAGGGTTCCTCTGGAGGCTGTGGGATGACAGGGAGGGTGGGGTGAGGCTGCAAAGCGTGGCTGCTATAAGCAGACCTACGCTCCACCAAGCCACAAGCATGATGTGTTGGAGCTCACAGGCCCAGGAGCACAGTGGGATCTTCATTAGCTCTTTCCAAGACAGGAGGGCTTGCAATAAAACCTGAAGTGTCTGGTAATTTGATTGTCAAAGGCCACATCCTCCAAGGCAAATGCTTTGGACCAGCCACAGAGTGTACAGCCAAGGTTGCTAGGGGAAGGCTGCTAAAAGAACAGGTTTATTCCTGCAAAAGGGATTTCTTGGCAAGGGTCGCATCCAAAGCTTTTTCACTGGTTGCAAGATTGTCATATTGGTGGGTGTTCCCCTCTCCCTAGCGTCTGCTGCTTTCACCCAACACAGCTCCCTGGACTTTTACCCACACACCTGTTGTCTTGCTCTGCTATTGTGAAGCAGAAGTGTTTCAAACCTGCCATGAGCCAGCATCTAAGGATTTCCCAGGCTCTCCACCTTCCCCTGTAATGTTGCTGGGTGTCCCTTCATATAGGGGAGGCCTTCCTACTGAAGGAGACCAATTGTGGGTCTAAAAAGGGCTAAGAGGGCTGGGAGCCAAGTCTTGGCTGCCAGAGCAGCTCGTAGTCAGCTGCTGTTGAAGGTCAGGGCTGTCCTGCCTTGGCAAGGCATGTGTAAAGCTGTCTGATGCTGTCTGGTAGCATCCAGAAGTGCCCAGCATGTTGTGAACTTTCCATTTCCTGCTGGTAACAAGGGATGGATACCCAGTGAAGACATGGATAGGACTCGCCACCGTGGCTGGGTGTTTGTCTGGGGTATCCTTGGTCCAATCTCCATGCACAGAAAGGCAGCAAAGCGGGCTTTTTCTTGCTCTTTGTGTCTTTTGAATTGATTCTAGGAATAGGTTTCCCACAGCTTCTCCTGGCTAGTGCTCGTGCTGCCAATGGGCCAAAGTGCTGCAGAGTAATGCCAAGTATCTGGCAAAGCCATTGCCAACAAAAAACCTGAGGTTAAGGCCAGAACTCCTCTCCTGGTGAAGCTGAAGGCAGGGGTGAGCCTGCAGTTTTGCATTTTGTTACTTACTGTACTGACCTAGCTCAGAAGGGAGCAAGGAGGAATGTTGTTTCCTTGGTCTTACTGTCTTTTAGTTTCATACAAGAAACGCTTTTCCCTGTGCTGAAATATGCAGATGTGCTGTGCACCTCTGCAGGCTGTGTTGGAAGGAGTCACTGTGCTCTGTTTTAAATATTTGACAGCCCCCTCATTAATTGTTGGAAAGCCTGCCTGATAATTTGGTGGAGTCTGGAGCCTGCAGAATGTTACTGTGAGTGATATGTATCTGTATATCCTATAGCCCTGGAAGAACTGTTGAATCCTGTGAAGCTCTTGGCTTTGGAAAGTGGCTTTTCAGGCACATTTTTTCCTGTAACTGAATTCCAAGTTTTTTAGCAACTCTACCTCCCCTTCCTCTTCTCCATCCCCCTCTCAAAAGGGACATTTAAAGGAAGACGCAACCATCTTCACACCACCTTCTCTCTGAAGAGAAATGGAGGTGACATTGAAGAAAAATTGCAAATCAAAGCAAGGGAGAGTTGCCTCCTTGTATCCTGCTTGAGGTGTAAATGGGACTAGTATCTCTTGGGAGGTTGTTCAACACTTATCATAAGACCCTGTATTCATTTGCTCATGGTTCTGCCAATCTCAAACTGTTCTCACTGTCATTTATGGTGCCTCATGTGTGACTCAGGATAGATTTTTCTTGGGATGGTGTAATCTGAAATGGTTCACTCATTTCCAGGAACAAGATGAGGAGAAAATTCCATTATTTTTCCTTCTGTATTTGAAAAAAGACAAAAGGCAAGAATTTTTTTTTTCTGTTGCTTCACCAAGGCAGCTGATTTCTTCTTTCTGAATGAGTCTGAGATGTCACTGTGAGGAATCACCAGGAGGTAGAACTCACCTCTTTTTTAGTGATGGTCATTTATTAGGCATTCATTCCAGGTAATTTGTCTGAACTAAGCTTTCTCCATCCTCTGTGGAGAAAGATGAGAGTGTTCAATCAGCCCATCTGAAAACAGGTACCTAATAGTAGTGAAATGAATTTCATCCTGGGGGTTTGTGACAGAGGTAGTTTAGAAAAAATTGTTTGAAACAGACTCCTCATTTCTAGACAGATGACTTCAACCTTCTGAGACTGAGGAAGAGCCTGCTGTTTTTCCTATGAAAAGCTGATTATTTTCAGCTGTGTTATATGTTTTGGAGAAGAGAAAACCAAAAATATATCTCAGTCTGCTTGTGGTGGTGAGAGTCTGGTAAATGCTTTGATGAGTCCACTTGAATAGTACATCACTGTGGTGCTTGTCCCAAAAGCAAGAGTGTATTTCATCTCTGAACCTTCCTAATGATTCTCATGGCACCATGATTCTAGGGAGGTGATGAAAAAGCAGTCTGTCTTTCCTGCAGTCTTGGTGGCTTCAGTTCTGGTGGTGCCCAGGAGGCAGGGAGGAGGTGTGCAATCAGACTTCAAATGCAGAAGGAATGCTGGGAGCTGAATGTGGTGGAGAAGGGAGCAGCTGGACACAACAAGTGTGGTATGGGAAGACAAAGGGGGAAGTGAGGACTAGCAGGAGGCCTGGGACTTGAAATGCTACTGAAAGCCAGAAGGGAAGAGGAGACTGATACCAGGAAAGGAACTGTACAGATGGAAAGTGAGGTGTGAGATGGGGATTGCACATATGAGAAGGGAAGGCAACTGAGGCTGTTGATGGGGCAAGGAACTTCAGGATGGTAAGCAGAGGTTAAAAATTCAAGAAAGACAAAGTCCTAGAGGATGAGAAGCTAAGCTGTGGAGGCAGCTGCACAGAATGAGGCAGAACAAAGGCTGTAGGAGACAGGCAGAAAAATTAGGACTTGGATGGGCACCAGGGAAGAATGATGGGGGATGTCCTGTTGAAAAAACTGGCTGTGTCACAGCCACCATGTTGAGGGGAACCAGCTACTGCTAGGTGAATAACCTGGATTTTGGCATTTATGGGATTTCTAGCTCCCGGTGTGTAACATTCTTTGTGGGTATAATACTGTATAGACTGAAAGTATCTTTTCATCTGGATTTCTCTCTCTGCTCTATTTCTTGTGCTAACCTTTCCTTGGTGTTTTTCTCCACTGCTTTTTCCAGCCTTTCATGTGCAAACTTTGGGCTCAAGAAGGTTTATGCTGAACTCTCAAACATATCCTGTGCAAATGGTTTGAAATATTGAGTGAAGCATGTTCATCTTTCATTAACTGGAGTAAAGGTATGTATGAAAATGATTTCCAGGAAAAATACCCTTGAAAGTCTCAGGAAGAGCTTGTCACCTCTTTACTAGGACATAGTCATTCCTTTCCAGATGATAGCCCTGTATTGGGTGTCAGCATTGTGCCTGGATCTTCATCTAAATGGTTATCAAACAAATGGTTAAAATCACAGGGGTTTTATAAGCAGAAGATCTGCCCCTGATCGTCCAGCTCAATGAGACCAAGAGCAGTCTGCTACAAGGTCCAAGGCACAGCTTGATTTTAAACATCTGCTTAAGTACTTTTGTGCTTTGAGCTGCTGGGAAAAAGTTACTGGTATTCCTGGGTGGCAATCTGTAATTCACACCCTTGCAAGGGGTCAGCAGAAATGGGCAACGTGCTTCTCCCGGCCTTGGAGCCTCCAACTTGATCTTGGTGTCTGTCTGGCTGCGGGTTTCGAACCCCAGCTGATATTGCGTGTGCTCGTTGGACAGTCCCGCCTTTTTACGCACTTGCTGTTCCCTGACCCGCTGGCAGAGCCGCTTGCCCCCATTATTCATCCTGACATGCTTCGTAACGCACAGAGCCAGCCTGCGGCATCCAGCCTGCAAATTTCCCTACGGCTGCAGAAGGGGAAAAGAAAATAACCTGCAAGCGTAAGGACATGCACGCAAACACGCTTTTCATGTGTTTTCACACGCTACATGTGCGTGCAGACATTTATGCGTGCTCATCTGCATGCGCATATGCGTCTTTTGGATACTTGTATCCCACTGGATGAAAACCCGAGAGTGGAAAATGTGTCAATATACATAAGGGAGCTTTTCAGGGCCTTTGATTTGAAGCTGCATCTTGTAGCAGCTTTCCAGTGTTAGGATAGGATAGGAAAAGGAAGGAGGGAAGGGAAAAGGGAAAGCAAGAGGCAAGGGGAAAAGGAACAGAGTGGAGAGAAAAGAGCAGAGGTGGAGAGAAAAAGGTGGGGGGAAGAAAAGGAAAGGAAAAGTACAGATAGCAATGCTGCCAGGGTTTGTATAACTTAAAATCTGAAAGGTCCAAAAGTTCTTGACCTATATTCCCTGTTGCAGAAGTGTAGTACAATAACACACCGTGGTTTGTTTAAAACATGGAAACTTGACTTCATTCTTATGTTTTGGAGAAAGATTTCGCAATGGTGCTGAGGAGAGAAAGCAAGAAGATTTAGCTGTTCCTCTTTACTATCTCCCTCCCTCTGCCTTTTTGGCAAGTTTGAAATCAAACCCACTTGCTTCTGGAATATTGTAACATTGCTGTTTTGATGGATCTAGGCTTGAATTAAAACTTAAAAAAAAATCAACCTCAAATCCATCGGGACAGGATGCTAGTATTTATAATGAAGTGCGTTTATAGACTGAATGGTTTGACATCTCATACAGGCTGGTGGACGCACATGCTGCAGAGTGGTCTGCAAGGGGACAGCCATCACATGGTGTTCTGACTCATTCAGATGGATTTTGGTTTCTCTTTGCTGCCTTTTTTTTTTTTCCCCTTCATTTCTTTCATTTAATTTTGAAGGGACAGAGTCAAGTGCTCTGTTGCAGGGTCTGGTGCACTAATGGAGTAAACAGTATTGTGGACATGTTGGCAAACTCTCAATTTGACTTGGCTTTTCTGGTCTCCATGGAGTTATATTATTGGTTATTTATGAGTATGTGGATGACCTTTGGGAAGTGGGGAAAATGTTTATGAATCTAAAAGGCTTCGCAAACTTCAGCACAAAAGCTTGTTTTGTCAAAAAAAAATGTGAACTGTGACTTCATCATTCAGCCTGCCTCGTTCTCTTACATTAAAAGTCTTTGGTCATCCATTTGCACTGTAGAATCAAACCATGTAGTGCAGATGAGTAGTCACATACCCTGAATAGCAAAAAAGTGAAAATCCATGTGGAAGGCACTTGAGTAGCTCCAAGAGAGCAGCTGACTTTGTTCAATGGGCTGGTGAAGGCTGAGTTATTCAAAGAAGTCAAAGGGAGGTAGGTGCCGCTGGCCCGTTATATCTGGGGACTTCCTAACCTGCTGGGGTATAGTTTTGAAATTTTGTAGATTCACTTGGGAAAAATTAGGATCTATTTGTGAACAATTTGTAAGTGTAAGAAAAAGCCCAGTCAGTGGCTGAATTTCCAGTCAGTCCTGCTGATAATGAATAACTTCTGCAGTTCTGCTCTCTGAATCAAACTTTGGGTTGTCCATTTTTTTGCATGTCATGTTGGGAAATTGAAAATAGATGGAGAACCTCCACCTCATTCTCTTCACTTTGAAAGTCATCAAGGTTATTGTTTTCTACTCTTAATTGTGTCAGTGTTTTTTACTTTTCTGTTGCTGATGCCGCTACATGATTTGAGTGCTGTTCCAGGGTCAGGATTTGCATCTAGAAAAAGAACTCTCAATAAGCAATTAGTGCATCCTACTTGCAAAAAGTCTGATTCCTTTTCATGTGCTGTCTGAATATGCTGTCTTTGCCCATTGTCTCGAAGCCCAAAACATGCCACACTGGGGATTTGTAATGTTTAGTGTGTTGCTCCCCCTGATGAAAGCCAAGAAATGCTGGCTATTGAACTTCCTTGCACCTGGCTCTAGCTCACAGAATAAATCAGAGCAGCCTAAAGCTTATTATAAATTACTCTTGGTTACTGGTGACTCCTGGAGAGTCAGGCATAGATCAAAGGGAAATAAAAACCAGTTCAGCTACAGCTTCTTTTCTTTTCTGTGGCTGATACTAAGTTTGGGTATCACAGTGACTCTATGCCTTGTTGGTTTCTATTTTTTGGGAGGATCCCCGACCTATGGAGTAAGACATCATTACGTGTCTGCTTTGTGCTGTCTAGGTCTTGTTACAATGCCTGCTTCTAAATTTCTGAAGATGGACTGCAGAGTTTATCCTGTTTAAGGCACATGGGTGTCCTGTTTGTGGCCAGTTTTAGCAGTGTTATCTGGGGCAGAGTGGATTTTATGCTCATTGTACCTGTGTAAGGCTCGACAATTTGTGGAGCTCTCTGGTAGGACAGTACTAGAAGTGAGAGCAGAGTCCAGCTTGATTTCTCCTCTTATCAGTGGTTATTATTGCAATGTTGAGAGGAAATTAGGCACACCCAAATACTGAGGGTGTGTGTGGTGTACATAATCTTATCACGATGTGTCTTGAAATAGCGGAAGGAGAGATATACCCTTTGGGTGAACATGTCAACTTTGTTATTCTGATGTATGTCCATGAGTGTTCCTTTTCAAAACCTTGTCCCAAATGCTTTCCCCTCCTAGATAGCTGTGGCCATATGATTAGAGCAACCTGTGACCTGCTGTCAGAAAGATGCAAAAAAATTTATTGGGAAGGAAACTAGCAACAAGGGTTGTCAATTCTGGGGCAATCTTCCTGTATTTGATGTTTTTTCTTCTCTGAAGACTAAGGTCCTGGGGTCAAAGGATTTATAGGAGATCTGTATGTTTGAGTTCAGAAAAAAAGTAACCAAACCGCGCCTTTATACACGCAGAGTTTGATGGCATAAATCTTAAAACCTCAGAAAAACAGATGGCAAAGAAAGGAAGGTCTGTCTTTTGGAGTTTTAAATAATAAATGGCTTGTGATTATTTAAAGCTGGTCTCTCAATGTTTTGAACGTGTCTTGTGATATTTGGATGGGTGGAACTGGCAACGCTGACCAGGCACCTATAAAATGCCTAGATTGCTCCCTAGAACACTCCTTGCTATAGGCAGTATAATAAAACCTAGGGTATAACCCTCACCTATGTTTCAAAGCTAGATTAAAAAACCTCTCAAGGAGAACCTTTCCTGTTATGTTCAGTCATGCTTTCCACAAAGGAATCTCGCTGTAAGGCTGTTCAAGCATTGGCCATGGCTTGTTTTCCCTCTCCTTTAGCGAACCGTCCACTGACTTCAAGCTCTAAGAACCAGAGCAAGGAAAATCAAACAGGGAGATGAAAGAGAGGGAAGAGCCAGTGTTTCTGCCTGCTTGCAGCAGAGGGTGGCTAGAGGGGAAGAGTGCCCTTTGCAGCGTGCCTTGGGGCTTGTCCCACGGGAGGAGAGCTGCCTTGGTGGACGGAGGGCTTTGATCTGTTCCTGACTACTGAGATATGTTTGCTGGTGAGGAGTGGGGAGAGGAGCCAGAAGGGAGAGAAAGGAAAGATGTCAGTTTCTCAGGGCTGCTCTGGCTCCCCACAGCTTCTGCGGTTGGGCTACCCCAGCCTTCCTCCCTTAACCTTCAGTTGGCCACAGCTGGCTGCCATGGGTCTGAGATCCAGGGCCGGAGTGTGGATCAGAGCAAATTGTCTGATGATTCTTTATTTTATTTCGGTGTTGCCTAGCACTGCCATTATGTTGCACACAAGCCTCTGCCCCTCCTAGCCGCTGTTCCCACCTCCAGGTGATGGGCAGCTCCTTCTCTGCTGGTAGCCCTTGAGGGACAAGGAGATCCTGGCTGCCCTGAGAGAGAGGACACAGCTCCTGTGAGCCTGTCCCTGTGCTATGCAGCTGGCATGTGCTCCTGGAGCATCTCTTCTGCATTGTTGAAGTAGCTCTAGCCCCATTAATGACAGGAGAGAGCAGACTGCTCTGGGCTGGCAGCAGTGCTTGGGAGTGTGCATGGCTCACAGACTCCTCTCCCTCTGCCTGCCTGGGGCAGGAGCACTCACTGTCCTGCCAAGTTTTCCTGCTGCTTGCCACTGTCTGTGCAGGTGTTCCTCACCAGGGAGGTCTCGTGCCACTTTGTTGTCTTGCTTTGTGCTTGTGTCCCATATCGCTACAAATAATTTAGAGGCTGTTCTCTGCCTCGTCGATTTGCTGTCATGCATTACACTGGCAATGGGTCTGGATTCAGCAGAATTCATTCCTCTTTTCTCCCTGACAGATGCTGCTGAATGGTTTTCAAATGTTACACCCTGGGCTGTGAACTTGTATCATGGTGGAAATGGCTGTTGTCAAGGCTTTTACTCTATCTGTCTGACTCTGTCAAAGCTTTTCTGCTGGTAGTTACTCAGGAGAGCCCTGGAGGAAACCATCCCTCACTTTCCTTTCAGCTCCTTTGTAATTCTTGGTATAATAAATGTGTTAAATAGCTGGTGTCTGAGAAGCATGACATTTTAAGTGCTTAACTTAACTAGGCCTGCTTCATATGACAGCAAGGTCCTGATGCACCATTTGAGGTGTTGTTCTAATGCTGGGGTGACTCTGCCAGGTGTCACATGAATGCCACTGAGGTGACCTCTGCTTGGCACTGACCTGTGTGGTCGTTCAGGTGAAGATCACTCAAATGTTGGAGCCTGAAATTAAAACACTGGCATCCATGAAAAGCTTTCACAGACCAGGAGGTGTCAGGACCTCCGATTTGCAAAGACAGGTAGTTCTGCAAGGCTGCCCTTCCAGATCACCTTGCACACAGCACTAAAACCCAGAGGGAGAGAGGTTTCCCCCACAGCAGCTTGAAATTCCTATACAGCAGCTGAGAAAGCGATCTGTCTTGTTTACAGGCGAGCAAGGGATTTGGGTATGTGTGTGTCTGACTGGCTGCTGGCGAGCGCATCTCTTGGACTGCTTGGCAGGGCCATCTTTGCGCAACGTGCTTTTCAGGCACAGCTCTGCTTTTTATTAGAGCAAGCTGGCAGGGAAGGAAACGGGGTGGTGTGTTATGAGTTACTGGGGTAAGGCAAGGGAACTGGTGGCGATTCTGTCGTTAATCGAAACCAGCTTCTGAGCAGACAGAAAAGACCTTGATAAACCTTCTTTTCCAGCAGAGGACTCTGTACAGCCCTCCTCTTGGATCTAGCCCCAGGTTTTGTCACAGTTGAGTTCTGGAGGCAGTTTTCCCCTCCATCCACCAGGTAGCTAGCCTCATTCTCCACCATGGGCAGTAACACCAAGGAAAATTTTATCTAGCCCTACCTTTGCTATTTAAACCTCAGAGCTCGGGGTTTGTTGTTTTCATATTTCTCAGGGCAGTTTTCTGCTTGTGAAGTTTTGGAGAATTGCAAGCTGGATATCTTCAGGCAAATGCTTTGTGAGCTTCCTGTATGGACTCCCATCACCTCCCTCAGTGCTTGGATCCTCATGGCCAGAGGTGATCACAAAGTTGTTTAGTCTGACACACTTCAGCACCGATCACAAAGGTTTGTGTTGGGATCAGGCAGTCTCCCTTCTCTTTCTACATTTGTCCTGGGCATTTGACAGCTGGGCCCAACAGGAGGCTTTTTACATCTCACTGTTTGGGATCGTGGGGGAAGGATGCTGTGCTGTTGTAAGGTAAAGGGAGAAAGAGATGTGGCTGGATAGGTTACTGCTGCAGAGCTGTTGAGATAAATCTGGGGATGGCAGGCACCCTCTGCGAAGAGCCAGCACACTGGAGGCCTTTTTATAAGGCCCTCTTCTGTTTGGGCTGCATCTCCCTGCACCTGCAGGTCCATTTCTTAACCTGTTACCAAATCCTCTCCCTCTTCCTTTCTTTTCACTTCCCAAGATTTTTTTTCTCCTCCCCTCTGGGAGCCCTGTACAGCTTAGCAACTGGTGCCTCTTCCCTGAGCTCAGGCAGGCAGCAGCCAGAGCAGGCAGGTGACCCACTGAAAGGGGGATAGAGTTGTTTAGTCTGGGATGTTATGAGTGGAGGCAAGCAGAGAAGGTGCTCAGGGGCTGAGGAAGGGGAAATGTCTGTGTTAAGATGGAAAAGTTTAAAAATCAGTTCTACCCATTCCTTAAAATTTTTTACTTTTTTCCTTCTAAGGAGGAAAGTAGAAGCAAGGACTGACCTGTTTGTCACCTGTCCACCACTCTCTAGGGTTAACACTGTGTCTGAAGCCTGTTGGAGGGATTAGGACCTGGAAGTCCTAGCTCTTCTTTTTTTTAAGGGTCAAGGGAAAACAAGGAATTTTTTTTCCTGGAGGGAGCTGAAGACAAAAGGGTCTCTAGGAAAGCTGTTCATGGAGAGGGGAAAAGGAGGAGAAAATTGTTTCCTGTAGGGATAGGGAGAGGTGAACCCCCACCCAGCTGCCGTGGAGCTATCTGTCTTGTTTTTCCTCGTTCACTCCAGTGGGAAATCAGGGTTAACAGCACAGAGGGGGACAGCCCATTCGATGGAGTGGAGACACTCATCCAAACCTGACAGCTGCCTAAAAGGCACTGTTCAGTAAAGACAGCTGGGTGGAGAATGCAAAATCAAGCAGGAAAGGGCTGGAGCTTGGGAAGGGAGAAGTGGAAAATGCTTGAGCTAATCCCCACTTCACCTCTGGCTGCCTGTGGGATATTGGGTAAGTCACCTGTGTGCCCTTCTAGTCTGTTCTCCTTGACCTGTCCAGAGAGCAAATCGGTCTCTCAGTTTTTTTGGGTGACTGAGTATAGCATGAATGTAAGTTTCTAGAGATGCTTGACCAGAAATCTGAGAGAGAGAGAGAGAGAGGGCGGGAGGCACAGTTAGTGTGGATTTCAAAGCAAAGTTGGTGCTCTGAGATTTAGGGTCACTGAAGGGCTACTTAGTTATAATTGACAAGAGGTTCGTGTTCATTGGGGTACAATTTCACCTACTTCTGCATCTGAGCTCTGTTTACATGAACAGACTAAATGTAAGTTCTGGCTCCTTTCTTAAACTCAGGTTTGCTTTGTGCCAAAGCTGCAGCTGTGAGAGGGGAGCATGAGGACACATGGGGTACCATGAAATTGACTGAAGCTGTGTACCTCTGGAGGCAGGGGAGCATCCTGGGGGTGGAGAAAGTCCTTGTGTGCTTTTTTCTTATTTTCTTTCCTCCATTCCTGTTGTTGACCACCATGGAAGCTGGATCTGCAGCTCTGTGCTGAGCCAGTATGCCTGTCCTTGTGCTGTTACATACCAGAGCAATTATAAAAGCCTCAAACATGTTGGACCCTGCGTGCCCCAAATCTCTAAAGTGAGCCTGCATCCATTGACCCATGAAAGGGTTCTGGCAGTCTTAGATGGAAGTGTAGGTTTTCATATCGAAACCTGAAATTAGCTGTGTGTTGTCTGCTTTTCCAGAGCCCTGCCAGCCCTACTGATGGGCTCAGGCACACGTTGTGCCCCCCTAGCTGGGTTGCTGAGCTGAACTGGACACCCACGTCCAGTTCAAAGAGACTTTGCAGGCCCATCTTCCTTCCCCTGAGCTTGCGGAGTCCATGCTGACCTTCCTAAGGGTGCTGTGCGTGTGGGGCTCTCCAGCTGCACAGGGACCGAGTGTGGAAGAGGATCATTTTGGGAATGCAGTCCCATGACTGCAAAGGGTTTGCTGCCCCCCTATGGATTTGACTGGCGCGGCCTGGGCCAGGGCACCAGGGTGGAGGAGGTGGCAGCTGGTGGAGCCAGCCAACTGCTCCGTCCTGCCGTGTCCTTCTCGTTTAGGCTCTCCCTGTGCTCTTGTGCTGCTGACAGGTTGGGGCCTGGGCTCCCATTCAACTGATTGCATAAATGGAGCGGAACAACAAGGTTTCCCCAAAGCAGCTCCATCTGTGTGGGGCACTTGTTCCTCAGGACTCCCTTGGTCATGCTGTGCTTCGCTGGAGTTTGTGCCAAACCCAATACCCGCAGTTTAAAAATAACATTTGGGTGTGACAGCTCCGTTATTTACCCAGGATCCAACACTGTCTGGTAGGCAAAGCCAAATAGCTGGAAGTCCAGGGCAAGGCATTCTCTTCTCATCTACCACTGCGTTGGATATTACCTCCTGCTGCCTCAGTTTCCCTGCTAATGAATTGGGGATAATGAAAAACGGTTCACGATAACTTCTGCAAGGCGTAGGTACTTTAAGGATCTCAGTTAGGACTTTCCTCCAGAACCCATGAGCAATATAATGCCAAGGTAGACCAAAAAGTTGCACCTCTTTGTTGGTGACCAAACTTTGAAAGAAGCTATTGACACAGAAATGTGTAGTAAAGGACATCCTGGAAGGCTTGTGAGAGTGGCATTGATATGTTGCTGGCTTGCCCTTCACCTCTGGAAAAAAATCACTGCACACTCTATTCCCCTTATTTTTCAACACTGCTGGCTCTGTCTGTGCTTTCACTTCAATGACAGCTCAATGCCAGGCATCTTTCTTCCTGACTCTGTACATTAATGATGTCTTAACTGTGCAAACAACTATAACATGCATGGAGAGTCGCCTTGTATAGTTAGTTGCTTTGTTGTTTGTTGTTTATTTATTTTAAGGAAGTCAGACCTTAGAGATTTTCTTTAGTGTCAGAGAATCCTCATTCAAATAATCCTTCCCATCATGGAAAAATGTGGGTCAGGAGACATGAAGGTTGTGACAGCCTCACCTGGGACAGTACAAGCTTTAGGAGATATGAAAAAGGGTGACACCAAAATGCTTTGACCTTTGACTGAAACTGGAAGTAACACGATGTGATTGGCACTGTCCTGGCTTAAAAATAGCTGCCTCAAAAGCCTTTCTTTCTCCTCTACAATCCCCTGAAGGAAATGGTTCAATATCATGGGCACAGACTGTTTGATAGACCCTTAAGTCATGCTGCTGATACAAGAGTGGAGGTTCCGTATTTCTTTGCTTCTTTATGATGTACAAAGAAATGTCCTGTAAACTGGGTTTTTCAAAGTCGCTGGGGAGGAGAATCTATTTGCCGTCTGCTGGAGCCACACTGAGCACAACAGGAATTGTGCTCACGTGCCCCAGTGATGTGCCTGGTACGGATGTCAGGAACTCGAGCTTGCTGGAGGCCTTCCTGGAGCTCTCTCATGGTACCAGGAATGTCCTCGCACTCTAAGCTGAAAGCATAAAACTGTTGAATTTTAATAAATGGCAAATTTTCTCTCAGCTGTCTATTAGACCCTGGAATGCCATGAATTTTTCTGAAGAAGGCTAGAATCTTGGGTGGTGTGAACCCAACGTGGTTTTACTGATTCTTGCAGCTAAGCTAGTTTCCTGCCAGTTGGGAAGCACCCTGAAGAGCTTAAAGTAGCCTGCCTACAATTCACTCCAATTCCCCCCATCTTGTGATGACAAGTTTCCACTCATATTTCCATTCTGCAGATGGCCAACAACTTCTGGGCCAGACAAAACTGGAATTTCTAGAATAGCTCAGATCAGACCTTGACTTGGAGCCAAGTCCTACAGATGTTTGGGACTTCGGCTTGGGCCATCCATAAACAGATCTACCTACTCAATCTGGAGGAAGCAGCAATGTTTGAAGGGGTTTGCCATCAAACACCTGATGGACAAGCAGGAGGAGAAAATACTACCCTGATGTGTCCATTAACTCTACAGTTACAGAGCTGGGCAGGTCCCTGACATAGGACAAGAGACTCTTGAGGGAGTATTTTTTTTTCCTTTAATATTTTTCTGGGTTCCCCCACCCCTCTTTGTTTTTCTTGTAACCAAGTCAGGGAAAGGCAAAGAAAAAAAAAAAAAAAAGAAGGAAAAAGAAATTCCAGAGCGAGCAGGAAACAGCGAGTAAAATTAGCCAAGAAGCTTCCAAACAAATGTGTGGCTTACACTTAGGAGAGCTTGGTTTTGTTTACTGTTTGTTTTGAATTTCCACTCTTTGCCCTCAGATCAAGCCCCGGGAGAAGGGGGAGCTTGGAAGGAGGCCTCAGATGTCTGCGCAACTCTTATACGCTGTGAAAGGAACCCTGATGAAAGGTTAAGGCAGTGGGATGGATGATACCCAACGAAAGGCATGTGCAGCACTTTTGATTGCTTTTTGCTGTGGAATCCTTGTTTCCAGAGAATCTAATCCTAGGAAAGGTGGTTGTGAGGGGGAGGCTAATGCCTGTTAACCTCTTCAGTGCTGTGTTCCCCAGTGTTGTCACCTGCACCATGGGGGAACCTGAAGGCTGAGACCAGGTGATCTGTATCCATCTGTACTTTGTATGAGAGGATTCCTTCTGGTCTGACAGGTGTGATAGAAGCACAAAAACACAGAGGAAAGTGCAAGATCTCTCTCACTTTTGTTAAGCAAAATCCAGACTGGGTGATTTCTTAGCAATGAACTGATAAACTTTTAACACACTAATGATCCCATTGGAGCTGGCTGCATATGTAAAAATAAGCATAAGCTAAATAAATGCTTATTAAGTGCTTTGCAAGGCTCAGTGAGGAATTCTGATGTCTTAAGACATAAGTCAGCTCTGGAAGACTTAAAAATAAGCAGCCTGAGAGGGTAAAATTTCTTATGGACTCCCACAACAGAGGATTTTTACATCCCTTTTTGTTTACAGGCTGCTTAGTTTCTGGTCTTGATGACTGCTGAAACCAGGTTCCTCATGTTGATCGCTCCCTGGTTTGAAGCCATGTGGTTGTTCCAGTATTCTCTGTCCTGTAAACATCTCCAAGAACATGGCACACCACTTTATCTGTCTCTCGTTAAGTAGAGAATGTGATTGTTATTATGCATGGAATCGTCAAACCAATCTGGTGTCTCCAGACTTCACCAAGGATCAGGGAGTTTCACCAAGATGCCATCTTCTTCTTGGCAGCTGATGCAGAGAACGCTAAGAAACTTAAAAAAAAAATTAGAAATACTGTACACAAGCAGAAGTGCCAAAATGCAGGCGGAGTGCATGTCAGGCAATTATTTACAGTGGCTCAAGTTTGAAATCTATTGAGGCTGAAGTTAAATATCAGCTGGGATCCCAGCCCAAGCTTGGTCACAAACGGAACACGTCAAAAAGTGCTCAGGAAATGAGCAGAGGCCCTGCTGAGCAGAGCCAGCTCTTCTGTGGCTGCTCCTTCCCTCCTGAAGATCCAGCAGAGAAAGAAAAGCCCTGGGAAGAGAATGAGAGCAGCTGAAGGGAACAAGTGTCATTGCAGTGCAGTGTCCTCTGGAGTGCACTGCTCAGCAAGTGCACTCCAGGCAGTGGTGCCCTGAGGAGCTGCGGGCCCTCATAGCAGAGGCAGGGAGGAAATTTGCAGCAGACCTAATGTCTATCTCGCAGTTATTGTGGGCAGCAAGAGGGACAGAGTGCATTAGAACATCAGGCGAGTACTGCAGCTGGTGTGAATTGGTGCTTCTCCACTGGTTGGGACAGCTCCATGGTGGGACAGGCTGGATGAAGACCTGGTTTGTTGGCAGCACCCTGTAGAACAGCTCAGACCAGGTGGGACCACCCGAGGACAGGCAGTGCAGGAACAGGACTGAGAAGGGTGTGTCACCTTGGTGGCAGTGCGTGCAGGAGTAGCTTTACAAAGGCACTGCACAGGTGCGCACCAGTGACATAGCTCACCAACGCAGGAGATTCTGCAACTATTGCTTGTGTGAGAGCATGCAGCAAAGGCTGTATGAGGGGAAAAAATAGTTCACCTTGTAGGATGCCTGCGTGTTGGTAAATTCAGAGACACACACACAGACTCGCTGGTCTGCTCAGGCTTCCCTTTTCTTTTCTCAGCTCTTCTCCTCCTCAGCTCTTCAGTGTGTGTCCTGAGACAGGCAGCAGCAACACTGTGTGTTTGTCTGCTGCTGCCTGAGCTTCTGGTGTCACCACAGGTGTATCCCCCTTTCCTTGAGAGAAAGGCAGAGATTGATACTGACCATGCACCAGCATGTATTCCTCGTGGTGGAAAGAAGAGTGGGACCTGTCTGTCTTTCGTGATCACAGTATGTCTGTGATCCCTTTCTTTTCCTCTCCAGTGTTAGGCAGGACTTGTGCAAAGTGCCCTTTGTGCACAGCTGCTTGAGCTCGCCTCCTCCTGGGTCTGGGTGCATTTCTTCAGGGCTAGTAACTAACAAAGGTGGGACTGTCTCAGTTTCGTGGTCTGCTCTGTCCCCCAACACCTGTACATCTTTAACGGACCTGGATAAAAAGCAGGAGGTGGTCGATTCATCCCACGGACTCACTGGTGAATGCAGATGTCTTTCAACCTACTCCTGTCCTAGGTTAAAGCTGAAGAGAGATTCCAAAATTTCTGAACTTTACCACAGTGCCTCTGATCCATCCAGTGGCTCTTCCTCTGTTATTTTCACATGGAGTTGGAGAGTACTCTGTGTGTAGGAGTCAGAGATCCCTCCCCTTCCACATGCACGATGCCTTCCCAGGAATGCTAGAAGGAAGGCCATGGAGAGAAATGCTGTGAGATCTGGTGTGGAGCCCTGCAAGCTAAATGAAGCATTTCTTCTCCCCAGGGAACACTCTCATGCTCTGAACAGCAGCAGCAGCACACTGAGGATAACCCCAGCGTGGGCAGGGGGCTGACTCATCTCTCCAGAAGATTAACAGTGTTTATTAATCACTGCTCCTTTGAAGTGAAAAAATGGAGAAAACCTCTCGTGGCCAACGTTGTGATTAACCATCTAATTGTTCTACTGGTATGTTTGCTTAAGGGGCTTTCTTTGCTCTGTGTACACTAAGAAGTAGTTTCTCATCCCACCGTTGTTGCACCCAGATGATAGTCATTAGCAGTGTACCAGACGTACCCATTGTATAGGCCTTGTCCTGACCTTTTTTTTCCCCCTAAGTCCCTGGGTCCATCTTCAGTGTTGGCAGGAGAATGACAGCTCTTCCAAGTCCTCTGTTTGTTCCCAAAACATGCAGGGAGTCAATTCATGGAACAACCAATTCCTTGTCCCTTCCAACTGACCCTCCAGCCATCTTTCTCATCATGGGAGATGGTGCCACAAGTGATGGAGAATGTCTCAAGATCCTTTTCTGGGAGAAGACCCATCCGACTGAGCTGCAAGCGCTTACTGAATTGCAGAATCACACACAGCCTGCTCCCACCAGCCCTGGGCATGCACATTCCAGATAAGGCTGGTGGTAGAGCACAGGATTTTGGAGGGAGCCGGCACACCTAGCCCTAGCTGTGGGAGTGTCTTCTCTTCAGTGCACTCGAGTTTGCAAAAGGGCTTAAACTTTGTTGATGCTCTGTGTCTCCTAGACTTTGCTTGTCTTTGCTTGGAATATGAGACCAGGCTTAAGACTTGGGACCTGGCAGAGGACAAGTGGGTGAGCTTTAGTTCGATCTGCAGTACAAATAAGGAAAAATATCACTTTGCCTGATTTGGTACTTATATATCAGTGAATATGGGAAATCAGGAGAAGTGCATCTTGGCTAGCAAAATGTAAAAGAAAATGGTATCAGTGGAGGGCCACTAATTCTGGAAATTTTTGTCTAATCATTCATTCCAGACCAAGTTTGGCTAAATGTTCCATTTCATGTACAAATTCCATGAAAATACATTTCAGTAACATTTCAGGCCATTTCTTACTATATCCAACAACAAAAAAAGGAAGTAATGAAATGAGAAGTAGCTTAAAGCCAGGGAAGACTTATTCAATCTCACTGACATTGCTGTTTCCTTCCCTGCACCAGTACACGTGGTGAGCTTTGCAAAGGCGCACGTTTCCTTAATTCTGCTCCTGTGGAAGTCTACGCAAGTGTCGATGTGTTTGGCACCAGACCCCAGAGCACCTCAGATGTTCCCCTGTGCTGTGCACAATGCAGTGGTTGAATTCAAGAAAGGTGTTTCCATGCCCTGGGCACCTGTGTCGTAGCTCAAGAGTGGCGAGAGGCTCCTGTGCTGTGTGGTGCTGCGAGGCTGTGGGCTGCAGCTAGAGGGGGTGAGCACGCAGAAGATAGTTCCAGCTAAAATTTCACACTCCAAGCTTTTCATCTTGCCCCTCTCTTTCCTCCTTGCCCTGATATCAGGTGGCACCCGTGTACCTGCCTCCAGTGGACTTGTGCGCGCGCAGGGTTATGTCAGTGTATCTCACAATTACCATGACTTAGTCTGGTTTGTGGCCAGGCACAACGTGAGGTCTCAGCTGGTGGCTGAGGCTAAAGTGCATGAAGTGCTGTTCACAGGTCATGAGTAAATGGCCCTTTCCTCAGAGATCCTGCACTCCAAGTACGTGGTTAGGAACAACAGATGGATACCACAAACACACAGGCGCTGCGGGTGAGGGAGGAACACAAAATAACACCGAGATAATTAAGATGAATGATTAATGGCTTGAGTGGGTAAGAAGGGGCCAAAACACACTCACTGAATGTTCGCTGTTGACGCTTCACAGGAGCCTTGGCAGAGGTGGACAATAGATACACTGTATTTTGGGCTTGCTCATCATTCGCGCTGCTAAATTTCTCAGTCTATGCTTGTGGCAGTTCAGCTGGAACATCATGCTGTAATAAGGATGTGCTGTAAGGCTGGTGGAAGTCTGGTGTGTTCTGTACGGAATGCAAACCCAGCACACTGAAACACTGGTCCTTAAAGGAATTTTGATCTCGTAGGATTTGGCCCAACACCCACTGAAGTCAGTGAGCTCTTGACCCCTATGGGATTTGGGACAATCCTAGAATATTCAAGTGGGCTCCAAACTGGGCAAAACAATTGAGATATGTATTTAAAACAATAAGAAGAAATGCTTTGTATGAAATGCATTTAACATATTTCTGTTTGCATGTAAGCATTTTTACTGTATGAAATCAGACTGGGTTTATATCTGCTGCATCTATCTTAACATGTGGTGCATGTTACACTGGACTGATCAGTTACATGATTAAAATACACTGTAAATACACAGCATGCTTAGCACTAGCGTGGTTTCAAAGTGATTTTTAACCCCAGCCTTTTTGGTGTTGTTGATATTTGGTTTGTCTCATGAGGTTCCTTCCATTGTGTTTATGGCAGTTGAGTGGTCAGCTTGTCCTAGAGATCACCCAGCTTCGTCTCCACTCGGACAGGTTGGGTGTTGGTAGAAGAGGATCATGTGTCAGCTCCCCTTGGTGTGGATGAACACAAAACATTGATGCTGCTGGGCTGGCAGGTTCCACCACCATGGCCCTCGGTCAGAAGTAAAGAAAGCGAGGAGGAAGGATGCAGAAGGTGCCAAGGAAAGATTTCCTGCTTCATCACACACAGTTTGGTTGTGTGTCTGCTCTGTGTAAAGGCTTGTGCAGATAGGTGGCCAGGTGGGATTTCAGATTGTTTTACTCCACTCTGGAGAGGGTTGTGTATGCACAACTTTGGACTGCTCTCCTGAGTGAGCTCAAATTATTACAAAGTCATTTCCAGTAAGTCTTTACCTCTAAGGCCAGGGTTGCTCTGACAACCACTCTGGGTGGATCGTCTGAGGGAACTGAACCTGGAGCCTATGGATCTGAAAGGACAAGACTCTATTGTTAGAGCTGGAAGCTGAAATCCTTTCCTATGGCAGCAGTAGCTGCCTCATTTTTGAACCCCTCTGATATTCAGAAGGATGAAAGCTCCACCTGGGCAGCATGAGTTATGCTGTAACAGAGGTCACAGGGACTGGGTCCAGCCTGCTGTCCACAGATGCTGCATCTGTGCTCACTCTTTGGATGGCAAATTGTGCCTGAGGTGAAAGCCTTGTGTGTCAAATGGGTGCATGTCTTCACAAGGAGCTACTCTGGACTTGTGCACTTCCTTCAGTGCCTAGGTGTTTGTTGAGTCTATTATCATGGCTTACATTTTCACATGTCTGGGGGTCAGTGGAGATGGATTTGTGCCTACATGATGTACCAAAGGGAAATATTTGCAGCTGTTGTCACACACATGCAAAAAAATCTTGTGCTCCTTTTCAAGCAGAGCTTTTCAGACAGCCAGACTCGGTGTGAGGATTCAGAGAAGGATGCTGGCTCTGATGCCAAACTTGTGGTTTCCTTTAACTCATTTTGCAGGGCCTCTTTTAGCTGGCTAGAAAGCCTTCACTTGAAATGCAATTACCCAGATGTAGAGAAGAAAACAGGCAAAGCCCAGCCATACCAGAAAAGGGGAAATTTCCTCACATTACCCCTTCACCATCAACAGTGGCACATTTTTGAAGATTTCCAGATACAGGGGAAAGCCTTGGGCTGGACACCTGTGTAAAAGCAAGCTGCACATACCCACTGGCTTCAGTGGAGCTTTGCTGTAAGTCCTCTGCCATAAGGAAGAGTAGGTAGATATAGGATCAGGTATAATCTCAGTGCAGTGCAAATTAGTAATTTCGTTAGAGTCAATCGAGAAAAATCAGTGGTGAATCTGACTTTTTGTGTGTACTTAATTGATGGCAAGAGTGTAGTGAACTTCCTCCTAAAAACTGCCTGCTTTTGTTAGCTCTTACATTCATTCTGATCTGCTATCCTTTGAAAAATCCTAAAAATAATCTATTATTTTGGTGATGCATTGAGAGGCCGGTCACTTTTGAGATGTTTTCAGCATTTCTGGTTCTTTCTTTCACCTGTTCCAGTCATTCAGTACTTCACCTGTGTTGCCTCTTCTTCATTTTTTCCCCCTGCTTCTCATGTACCTCTTCATTCTTTTACAGCATTCAGAACTGCAAGACTCTGGAATTAATTGAAGTGAAATATTTCCATAGAATGGACCAACACATAAATTTTTGTACTGCAGAGTTTTTCTTAATCACATCATTTTCCCCTCTGGTTCCTTCCTGGGTCTTCACTCCGCAATAAACACAGTGGTTACCTCTTCACTGGGACTGTCAAAGTGCCCATCCACTTTTCAACCAAATCTTGAGAAGAGGCTGTTGACAGTGGTGGGCCATGCCAGGAATCTGGAGCCAGGGTATCACTTTCTCCTTTTCTGTCTGGAGATGCTAGAAGATAAGTGCTGGCTGTGATGATAGCATTGAGTGCTGAATATGAGTCAAGAACACCATGGAGCCGGAAACAGTAATTTTCCTTCATCCCTGTAAACAAGAAAGTCAGCCTAACTCTGAACTGCCAGATGGTGGAGAGGGTCTGAGCTGGTGATCATGCTGGATGATGGTGTTCTCTGGTCCGCAGACAGCAGCTGTTAGTGGAAGCAGAGCTGGTGTCACTTGTCCCCATTCATTCACAGGGGCAGCTCTGAAGGCCATGTGTGTGCACCAGACTTGTGCCTGTTTGCTCAGGGAAGAGGTGTCCCTATCACAGAGGATACTTCCACCTCTCTGAACCCTTCGCTCCCTGCCCCCAGCCCAAAGGGCTTGTGGAGCACCTCATGAAACAGAGATACTTCCTTGTGAGAAAGGATTGAAAGTTCCAGTGTATCATCCCAGACAACGTCAGCATTGCTTGCCCTTTCTGTGGCAGTAGGAGGTAGAAAGGTCTCCAGCCCATGGAAGCCAAGGAGCATGTTAGGAAGTGGTGTAATGTTTGAAAAGGGGGCTGTATGGTGCCTGCTCTTGGGAACAAAGAGACCATCCTGGTTTAGGGGGTTAGACAGGATGGTCACAGGTCTGTCTGCCAAGCCTTTGGAGAGGGACAGCAGCCTTACTAGTGACTACCTTTGCTCCTGGGATGAACTTATTTAAGTGGTGAAGCTGACCCAGGCAAATGTCTTTCATCACTGACTGGCAAGGGATCACTGAGGGTTTGGGCTATGGGAATAGTAGTTTGGGAGGAGGATGGCGTGGCTGTACCTTGCTTCTCAAGAGAGGAAGGTAATGGTTATTGGGACAGTTGAAACGCTGGTGAAGCACAGGGGTGTAACTTTAGGAAGGCACTGCGGATGGATATTATCCTACTGAGGGTCTCTGGCAGAGGCCATGTAGACCTGGCACAGCTGGAGTGTGTGGGAGAGGTGATTTGTAGGCTGGAGATGCAGCTGAGACAACTGTCTGCAGCTGATGTGTTAGAGAGGCAATGAGGCTGCCAGTGTGATGGAGTTCTCCAAACAAGTAGGAGACTACAAAGGGTAGGAGTGCACCTTAGGTGAAGGACTTCTACTCTTGTGAGTGTGGGGGAAAGGATTGCTAGTGGAGGAGACCTAAAAATAAAATCTGGTTTTGCTGAAGAAATGAAAGAAATGGAAACAAAAGAGATGTTGGTGGAGAGGAGCAACTAGCCCCCACTAGAAGACAGGTGTAGCCCACACTGAGAGCTGAAGAATGGCGCTAAAGAAGGAACATGAACACAGAGAAACTGGGGTGCTGAAGACAGAGCAGAATATCTATAGTTTCAGGTAAGAAAATCAGCTAAATAAGCATGTGGTAATGAATGTGTGTCAGCAGATAGAGGAGAGGAGAGAAAGAAAGGACTGATGCTTATTTGTATGGGTGATATGTAGTAAAATAGTACCTGGTCTGTTTGGGATATGAAGTTGGATCAGCTAGAGACAGCTGAAATATACCTATGTAAAATGTAAAAAAATGTAGGAGCTGGAATTAATCATGCCAGTTGCAAAAGTGTGCATCTTGGGGTAAAAGAAATGTGGGTGAAACACAAATACTGTTGAATGTGATTGGTTGCTCAGGAAGTGAAGAGATGGAATGTAACCTTGTCTATGCATATAGAAATATTGCTATATTTCTGTGAAGAAACTGGTAAGGGTAGCATGGATGAAAACTGGACATGTGTTGGTTAAAATAATTTTGCGTATGAGTTTCTAGCACTAAGGTTGTGGTGGCTTTTATTTCTCAGGTATAGACTGAAAAACTACAAGAAACTGTTTGCAGTAATGGCTGATTAATTATTTCTTCAGATTGTTCTTCCTCCTTCATTCAGGTTTTCTTCTTTTTGGTGCAGAAACTAGAAAGCTATGGAATGGCTAGTGACCATGAGATCATTAATTTTTACATGAAATGGAAGAGTAAATAAAACTCTCCTTGCAGCTCTGTTTATTGATTTCAAAAGGATGAACTTCTCAGAAAGGTTAATGTGCTCAGCTGGGTTAAGGGGATCAGCCACTTGGATGTGGAGTAGTTCTCTAAGTACAGGGTGCTGCAGCTATTGGGAATCTGTGCATCAGGAAAGGGCAGAGGTCCAGCCAAGAAGGGTTTCTGTGCTTAAATTAACAGAAAAGAAAAAAAACATGTGCTGGTTAGCTATGTAGAATGTTTGCCCAAGACAAAAGGATATGCATGAGTTTCCTAAACAGTCAAGAAATCAGATTCTGGGATTGTTTGTTGACACCAAAACCAGTTTTTCATTTGTTCTTTGAAGAAAATAAAAATCAGGGAGGATTATATGGTAGTTGGTTCATACAATAGAGTTCATACAAAAGACTGAATTTAATGACTCAAGACCAATCTGTCTGTCTGTGGTCTTAAGATGAAGAGATGTTTTCAAATATGCAAGTTGTATGGTTCAGGATGGAGACAATGTTTAGGCTATTGTGTATGAGGGGGAGATGAAAGCAGACATGCATAAATAAAATCTGTTGGGGGGTCCCAGCTGAGCACTGCCTGCTGCAATCATTCCCCAGCCGCAGGCAGCGAGGCAATGCTCAAGACTCAGAAGTCTCCCTGGCTAGCAGCCATTTTATTAATACATGGGGCCCTCAGCTCTACTCTATCTGCACAGAAATTTTTTCTCGATCCCCTTTGTGTCTGTGTTTGCTGTGTGACTCAGTACCCCCGATCTGAAATGGCTGCAGGTGCCCCAGGCACGCCGTGGCTGTTGGAAGTCAGGCAGTCTCTCAACACGTTATACAAAGACGAAGGTACTCCTTACAGAGAGCATTTTGTTCCCACTCTCCTCACCACAGTGGGGCTTTCCCTCTGGGAGGAGGTTTAGGAGAGTAGTCCACACAAGCCTCCTGTGAGGAACAGGTGATGAGCTGTCTCCTACGAATCTCTGCAAAGTGGCATCTTCTGGATTTTACTGAGGAAGGCCTTTAATGTGACAGTGATGCACAATGTGAGACGGCAGAATACTAGAGGAAGCTGTTAGCCAGTCCCTGTTTGGTCTTGTGGTCCCTGTTGTCATTGTTTATTCACACATCAACTTATTTTGGGTGAAGAAAGATCTAACTCATGTGAGTGCAGCATGTGCCAACGGAGGAGCAGAAGTTTGCTGTGTATTTGTGCTGTGTTTGCATTTTAACTTCTTGCACTAATCTTTCTTAAGAGGTTTCTATTCTTCTCTGCTTCATTTTCTGGTTCCTCAAGGAACTGCTTTAATAAAATACACGACCCAGAGTCAGTCCTGCATAGAGTGACTCTGGCTGCGCTCCATGAAAATCTTCATTTCTCATGAACTGTCAGCAGGGGAGTGTGACAGATACATCTGTCACAGAGAACTGGTCTGCTTTTGGCAGCTGTTGCTGGTGGCTGCCATGGCTTGGGTCAAGTGCTTGCTCCTCTGACTTGTGCACCTGCATCTATCGTGTAGGTGTTTTCTGCATACTTAAGTGAGAGTCAAACTGCTCACTGACATATGGTAAAGAATTATGAGAACAGGGAGGACTTTCTTGGGAGACTCCATCTTTTTGAAGTTTTCCTGGGCTCGGCTCATGGTATTGCACCTCTTGCAATTGTCTTGTAGCATTATTACATAGCTCATCAGGAGAGATCTTGCTGCAAGTGCTTGGCATTTCCTGGTCCAGCTTCTTTCCTACCAGAAACCATTTAGAAGGTGAATAGGGAACTTGTGCCAAGTATCCAACTGTATCCAAGTCGATCACTGACGGGGAGAGTGGCCGGTGTGAAACTTGCCTACTGTACCTAAAGCTCTTGTGGATTTCTGGTTTAACTTGGAGTGAGGAGGCTGTTCAGGCATGTGCTTTGGGCTCCAAATTGGTAGGAACTGCCTTTAAGTACCGACGAAATTTCCCAGTACCAAATAGCGGAATAGGTGCAGCAGGGAACATGCCACTCCACGAGCGCATTCAGCTAACAGCCTGTGACTGTCTGTGTCCTAGAAGTAGGTCATGAATACATCTGCTGACTTGAAGTCTCCCAGGAACACAGATTTTTGTGCTGCTCGCCTTGGAAGAGGTGAGGTAATGTATCCTATTTGTGTCAGCCAGTCTAGTTTGTGACAGTCCAGGTGTCCTGACTGGAACTCAAAAGCTGTTGTTCCCCGGCAGGTCAGCAGCACAGAAGCACAGTTTTGATCCCTGTCTTGTGCAGAGAGAAGGCTGTTGCCAGAAGTCGATTATTTCAAGCATCTCCTGGGTCACTACAGGCTGCTTTTGCTGCAGCTCTCTTCTGTGCTCTTCTCCTTTGCCTTTGAATAACGTTGCTTACAATTTTGCTGGCCTTCACCTTAGTGCTTCACAGACTGTCACAATAATGTTTGACCTTTTGAAAATAAAAAATAAAGTCCCTCAGTGTTTCTTTTTCCCTTTGATTGAATTCTAACTGAGAATTACACTGAAAGTTCAACCGGAAGAAAATGTATGTATGCGTGCTTATGCAAAAAGATGGCAAAACAATAGCATTATTGATAGATTTGCTAACTGTCCTCCTCATGCTAAGGTTTCATTAGCAATACTTTGTATCTTTAAATCAATGAGGAGTTTGAATACAAAGTCCCAGAACAAACCTGTCTTCGCCTGCCAAAACACTGAAAAGTGGAATGTGTTCCTGCCAGTTACGTGAAACGTAGAGTATTTCTTTCTGTGTCTTCGAGCTTTATACTATCACTCATTGTCATGATGTGGTATCCTATTCAATTCCAAATAATTTGGCAGGCCTGTAATCACTGGCTTTTCCTCGCTCTTGGATTATAGTGATGCTGCTTGGAGAATGTGCTATGTCTAGTAAAAGTCATGTACTCCCTCCTTTTAGTTTGCCTCCAGATGTGATAAGAGAGGTTTTTCTTTTATGTTCCCGCTTAAAAAAGTCATTCTGTGGTGGTGGTGTGGGGGGACACCACTGAAAGGGTTAAGTGGCTTTAAGTGCTTGCTGAGATCCCAATTCTAGGTTGTTCTAAGTGACGAATTCTGGGTCACTAACAATGGGAATTGTTCTGAATAATCTGATAATGTTCTCCTCGGTTGTGTTGCTTTGTTTCAGGGTGTTGTCACTTCATATCTGTCTGGAAGTGAGGTAGTGGAAGGAGTTCTGGAATAATTCAAAACTTTTCCTTTGCTCTTTATCCAAAATCTTTGGCCCATGCCGTTATGTGCTGGGATGCCCAACCCTCCTGAAATGCGATGGGAATTCATTCTCCTCTCTCCCCTCAAAGAACTCAGGCATCTAAGTCTGAGAGGTAGATTTTTATCAAACTTTCTTTACTTTTACATGCATCTGGCCTGTCAGACTGGTCTGTCAGTGGCAATGTTCTCAATGCCAGAGAAACATCATCGCTGGGGAGGAACATAAAATATGTGGTGAGTGCCACAAACATCTACTAGATCAGACAATTCATGTGGCATTCCCTTAGGGAATACTTCTCATAACTTGACTCAAAAGAATATGTCTTTGTTACTTGGAGACATCTGATGTCTCCTCTGATCCAGAGATTGTTTTAAACTATAAAAGCTCTCATATTCCACCTGTATGGGATGGGGGTGGGAGTTTAACCCTTTTGTCTTTGTGCAGCACTTAAGGATAGTCAAAATGTTTCCCCTGTAACCTCTCTCTGAAACCACTGGCTCCACCAGATGCACCTTGAGTCTTTTATTTATTTTCAGTTCATGTGACCCTGAGGCCTGGTGGCTTCACAATGGGCAAAGGTTTCAGAGTTCAAAAGGCAGACCTGTGCCTAGGAAAAAAACTTGTCAGCTGGAGGCCAGATTTTTCCCCTACCTTAGATGGGTTTTGCACAGTAGCCACTGTCAATTTACACAAGAGGGTTGGATCTGGGACAAGTTATTAGCCATTGCACTCAAATTGCTGAGAGCTTTTGCAGCCCTTCATGGGGTGTTTTCACGATATATTACTGGTTTTTGGTGCTCTTATCTGGGTGTGCAACTAAGAGAGTTCAAGTTTTGCTAGGGAGGGGGAAATACAGGAGAAGCAATCTGATTTACAGGTGGTCTTGGCTCTTCTGGACATGCATTTTGAGTGCATTGGAGTTATTGCATCTGAATGCTTTATTGCTTGTCAGCTGAGCAAAGGTAACTGAGCCCCAGGGGTGAGGCTATATGCATTAGCTCAGCTCTCACCAAAGCCTCTTTCCTCGTAGTTCCCTTTAGGTTTGTGTTAGAAGCTCTAAATCTTTACTGGTCTATCTGCCCTCCCCCATGCTGCTTTATGGCACTTAGAACCGAATTCTGCCCTTGGTGCTACATGGGAGCTTACTACAAACCTGAGTTTCTCTCAGCTTTGCTCGCTGGAAGCTTGGCAGATTACGACCTGCCAAGAGACAATATGAAAGTTTGGACTGTGCTTTTTTCTGCTCTCAAGAAAGCATAGAGTATGGAAAGACAAGGGGGAGTCATGGATCTCATAAAATATATCTCCCCTTTGGCTTGGATTATAATAACAACATGTCTGAATCACCACATGGTACACTGATATGAAGCAACTGCCTGCAGAAAAACCAAAGCCATGCATTTTTCTGAAAAATGAAGGGGAAAGAAGAAGAAAAAAACCCATTTATTTTCATTCTTTTGGCTAGCCTAATTTTCTTCTATTTCTCATTAACCTTTAGAAAATAAAGCTAGCTTTCCTGAGGGAAAATAGCACTTCTTTGCCTCACCCCACTAGAGCTGCCCTTCAGCAGCCAAATTTAGCTAAAGGCATGCAGTGGTTTCTAGGCCCACTGAGTTGAATCTCACTCCTGGTCTGCAGGGGTCCTGCCTGTGTGCCCCACAAAAGCTATTGCTGAGACTATGGAAAATTGTCCATCTCTTGAGCCGGATGCAAAGTCCCCTGGAGGACAATGTAACCACTCGGGAGTGCTGAATGGATTTCTTGTTCATTTTGATTGCTGTTCGGATCCCAAGACCACAAAGAGATTCCAGATCCCTTTCAAGTTCCAAGCACGGAGTTCCACTCTAGCCTCAACCTTTGAAGTTGCTTATCTGGGCTCTCTGCCCTCTGAGGAGAAGGGGATGAGCACCCCCAGAGGTTAGTTTGTCCTGACTCACATGAAGCATCCAAGCCAATTTCCTCCTGTTGGACTTCATTTCTCCAGAGCTTGTAACAGGAGCCTGACTATCATAAATACATACTTTTGTCACCTAGACATAGATGTGCTGAATGCCATGCAAATTTGGTGGCTTCTGCAAGTGGTTTCTCTTGTGTCTTAGTGATCACAGGTCTCCTTATCTTGTATCTTCACAGAGGAACATGGGTTTTTAAACTCCGGTTTCTTTATATCCAGATAACTACAGATGTGTAACAGATGGCTGGATTTTCATCTTGGGTGATGCAAAGAAATCATAGAGTAGAATCACTTAGGTTAGAAAGTACCCATAAGGTCATTGAGTTCAACCGTTAACCTAATACTGCCAAGTCCATCACTAAACCTAAGTGCCACATCTGCATGGCTTTTAAATACCTCTAGGGATGGTGACTCCACCCCTTCCCTGGGCAGCCTGTGCTTGACAACCCTTTTGATGAAGAAATTTTTCCCACTATTCAATTTAAACCTCTCCTGGTGCAACCCAAGGATGTTTCTTCTAACCCTATCACTTCTTACATAGGGGAAGAGCTCGATATCCACATGTAAGTTTTAAAGGAGACTGTTAGAAACATCCAGTGTAACTGAGTTTGTGTACAGAAGTGTGGATGAGTCTGTATTTTGTGCTTGAGATGGTGTAGAGAATTCCTCTTCTCCCCAGAACAAAGCAGTGTGTTTTTCGACAGCCTGGAAAATTGGGAATGTGGCATGAGGATGTGCCAAAATGACACTTTAGATATATGATTTGGTTCTGGTACTAAGCCATTATATTGACTTGGTGAAAATGTGGAGGGCTGCTTCTGTGAAGAACCTGGAGAATGCAGTCTAGAGTTAAACTGTGTCCTCTGTTTGCTTCAAATCTGGCCTTGCCTGGTGGCATTCAGTGCCATACACTGGTAGTACTTCATCTCTATGTCTCTCTGAAGTGTGTGGTTGCATGTGATACTTTAGAAATGGCCTGTGTGGCCCAGCACAAAGATTTGAAGAAGTGCTTGGGCTTGATTGTGGTCTAGGAGCATCACAGCCATGTTAGTGGAATACCTTCCCTGGGATGAATAGAACTTTCCAGAGTGATGTCTCTCCCAATCTCTTCTCGAAGAACAAGGTGCACAGCTCATCAGAACTATTTTGGCAAACAAGGGTTCTGTCTTTCCATTGAGGACTGCTTCAGGAATATTTCAACCTGAATGATTTCCAGTGAGGCAAATGGAAAAGGGTTGACATAGGCTATCCCAGGGGTTGCTCACAGACCAAGCTTTCCAGAGGCTTTCATGCTTCCTGGGTAATTGGTTTTCCAGGCTGTGGGATCTCATAAATAGGGTTCATCCTACCTGTCTTCCTCCAACATGCAAAATGATGGGATGCATCAACCTCTGGTTGTATCTGTCTCCTTATATTAGGAGGAGATAGGAATTTGCCTAGTTTACAATAGGCACCTAATTTCTGGGCGTTAAAGTAAGTCACAGATCCCTCACCACATGCCCAAATCTGGCACAGGCGAGATGGAGAAAAGGGGGATGAAGAAGAGGTCAGTGTTTGCTTGCGAGGAGGGATGAACCTCAGTTTTCTGTGAGTCAGAAACTTTTCTCTCGCTGTGGTTGTGTAGATGCCTAACTTGCTTAAGAGCTGAATGCAAGAATCATTTGTAATATGTTGTAACAACGACTTTATTGGTCATCAAGCTTGCAGATATATGACAGATGGTATCTTCCCTGTAAGCCGCTAGATGGTGATCTTTATATTTGTTAGCCACGTGCCTAGGTAGGCGAAGACACCACTTTTTATAGAAAACCTTTTTGTTTAATTTTTATTTTTTTTCACCACAAAGAGACCTCAGTGCACTTCCTGCAAGGAAAGTGAACATGGACCCATTTGGCGGAAACCAAACCAGTTTGCTCTTACTGTGAGAGTGGAAAGTGAGATTGCTTTTGGTCAGTGTTTGAATGGAGGGGAGACTGGTGATCTGCTCCCGTCCTTCATCCGCAAATCAGGCTCTGCCCATTTGGAGTGTCAGAGTCATCTGGAGTGTGCTGGTGCTGGTCTGCTGGGTTCAGCCATCTGGGCTGTCCCTTTGCAGGGTCTGGTAGCAGCTGGGTGCATACAGAGGTTGTAGGTTCACGGACTCAGCGCCTGGAGATTTAATGCGCTCAGAATCTCTTATTTTGGCTTGCTTGCATAGTTACCCATGGGAAGCACACAAGTAGAACTGAGTTTGTTTTAATCAAAAGGTAACCATGGCAATGTTTGTATTGGAAACACCTCAACAGGGGTGCCTCCATGCTGAAGGTTGTACTCAGACCTGAGGTGCTGTATGTATCTTGGGCAGGTTTTGACGTGGCCTTCTTGGTCACAGACTAATCTAGGTTGGAAAGGACCTCCACAGGTCATCAGTTCAAGCCTTTGCAGAGCTGAGCAAAATTAGTTCAGGTTGCTCAGGGCCTTCTTGTCCAGTCCAATTTTGAGCTTCTCTTGAGGATGGAGATCCCACAACATCTCTCAACAGCCTGTTCCAGTGCTTGACTGGCCTTAAATGTGACTCTTTTTTCCTAAAATCTAACTAGATTTTCCCCTATCGCGACTTGCATTTTTCAAGCAGAAAACTACCTTTTGAGTAACCAGTGCATAAATTTTAGAGTCTCTGATGCAAATGAAATGACATCTCATTTCAGTACCATAGTGACTTAAGTCTAAAAGCAATGTTGAATTACTGGCCATTCTTAATGGGATGCTAAAGATCTAATTTATCATCACCCTGTACCTTGAGGCATCATTTGTAGCAGCTGAAAATTTTTGTGGTGGGTGGCAGATTTTAAATGCACCATGTGTCAAGGAGACAGGTCAAGAAGCCCTTGGAGAAGCTGCTGCATCAGCTGAACCCATACCAAATTTCACAAAGACTTGGGATGGGGGGAATCAAGGGATCCTTTGTAGAGTGCAGTGCTGTTTGCTGTATTTTTCCGTGATGTCTGCTTTTTCTGGTTCTGGCCCAGGCCGTATGTAGAAGTTGCAAAGTGCAGCACAAATGGGCAAAGTGTAGCATCAAATGTTATGATGCATCTTCTTTCCCCAAACTGGTGGCAGAGAGTGAAGGGTCTGAGAAGGACGGTGCTAGCCAGTCTTGCAGCACAAGAGGACAGTGAGGTTAGCAGGAGTGCTTGTCTGGGGAGGCCTTTAATTCAAGGGAGCAACACTGAGTAGTAAGCACTTGGAGTTCCTGTCTCTTGACCAACCTGTCCTGTCAAGCCCTGCCAAGGGTGCTGAAGCTCAGCCAGAAGTGTGGCTGCATCACCGCACTCCCATATGAGGTGAGAGCCATGGTTTGCCAGGGCTTGCAGCAGTGGCCTCAAGATTTGTGTTGTTTCTTGGAGGAGAGGGCAATTGCTGGAACACTTTAGAGAACACATCAACCTGCAGGGTGCCTGACTTCTCTGGGTGTGAAAGGTAGTGGAAAAATTGATGGGCAGCCTAAAGAACAGGCTGGCCTGATCTTTTTAAGGTACGTTGTCTTTCCAGAAGCTTTCCAACTGCATTTCTGCTGAGGTACATGTGCAGACATCTATAAAGGAGGGCTTGTTAGCCTTTCCCAGTCAGATGGACATTCCAAAACGCCTGCCTCTCCCTTCCCCCACACTAAGATGACTCACCTTACTCCAGTGAAATCACGGTCAGTGTGACCAGAGAAGATGTAACACAGCCAGAACTATTCTGGTAGGTAAGCCCCAGTCAGCACCCAGAACCAGACTGTGTGAGAAGGGCTTGTGTGGGCCTGGACCAAACTGCATCCAGTTTGTGCCCTGAGCTGTGACACACAAAGTATTTGGCCCTCCAAAGCACAAGCTAGTCGTGACTCTGTTTTCTCCCATACTGTCAAACCAAAATGCTGGAGAAAGGCAGTAGCTTAACATTAAACTGCCTCGAGCCAAGTTAGGAGCATGATTCCCAAAGCCAGCTGAAAGATAAGCACAGCCCAAGTCTGTTGTGCCAGCCAGGAGAGCATCAGTCACTAGATTTTAGTCAGGACCTGCCTGCCACTTTCTTGTCCCTTTTGGTTTTGAGGATGCAGGACATGACAAGGCTGGAAGTGCTGTTTCTAGACCCTGCGGTTTTCCTTCCCTCAGTCTTGAGAGAGGTGAACAGCTACGCTTCATCAGCTGATTAGAAATGCTCATAGATGTATTTACACCGGGGATGATGACTCTGCCACCAAAACCTCCCCTTGCAAGCTGTTCTGCTCTGTGATGGACCCCCAGGGATGGCTCTTGAAACCCTGGGCTCGCAACCTCATCCTTTCCTTTCCTTGCTGTAGGTTTGCTTCGCGCACTTTCACACACGCGTCTGCGCGCACACACACACACACAGAGTGAGTCTCTATGCACACCCTCTGGGTTTTTTCTCCTTTCTGGCTTCCTCTCACTGTATTGTTTTAAGTTGGTGCCTGGGCTGACCGCCAGTTTAAATTTCATNGCCCCCCTCCTCCTCTCCCCCTCCATCCCCAGAAGTGATACTGTTTACTTTCTCTGCTGCTTTCTCAATGTCTTTGTACGCACTGCAAGGGATATAATCACCAGCTGTGGAGAGCTTTCTGAAACTCGAACTTATTCCTCAGTGCCCTGGGCGAGCGACCTCGCCATTAAAAATAAATAAATAAATACAACAATGCTGTATTTAAAGACAAGAAAATGCGTGTTTTACGTCTCGAGCTGGATCTTGAACAATCATGCCTGTTTTCTCCCTCCCTCATGTGCAATCGGTGGGCTTATATATAGATGGGCAGCTATTTAGCTAGGGGGAAAAAAAGGCAACAAAAAATCCCCCAACTTCCCCTCCCGCTCAAAATAAAAAATGAGAAAGCCTTGCCCCTAAGAGCAGGGTTTTCCTTTTTTAATTCCCTCTCCCCCATTTTGTTGTGCTGCTGTTTCTCTTTAATTTTCTCCTTGGACAAGAGGAGGAAGAGTCCAGCATGGAAGTGTCAGACTTCGAAGGGCACTTTGTCTGCCGGACAAAGCCTCTACAGCATTAAGGCGAAGAAAGATTAGAGGATAAAAGTGTTTGCCAGGATCCCCTCTTCCTTTTCTTCTTCCTCTGTGTGTGTGCGTCTCTCCCTTTCGGGGAGGAGGTGAAAGGGAGGTCAAACCGTGCCTACTGACCTCTGCCCCTTGCCCCCTGTGAACCAGAGGGAAGCCTTTGAAGTTGTAAAGTGCCCACAAAAACAGCAAACCAAACATGCCGCCGGCTTTTCCCTCCCCTTCTCCCGGCCGCCAGCTGCTTAATGGAAGGTGACAGTGCGGAGGCAGCGAGACGGGGGCTCGGCGCGCCGCACCTCCACCCCAGCCCCGGCGTGCGCTTAATTGGCACCGTAAAAAGCCCACACACCCGGCACAAGGGACAGGAGGCACCGCCAAAAGGTGAAAACAAGCCCTTGCTATCTCTCCTGCCGGCACTCTGTGCAGCTGCGGTGCGGCTGAGGGGGAGAACTCATGCCTGGGAAGGGTTGGTTGGAGGTGACTGGAGCGTGCTGGAAGGTCACTGGTGGCTGGAAGGAGGTGGGAGATGTTCCCCATGTCCCTGCTGGCCCTTTCGTGGCTTCTGCTGGCACAGCTCATGGGCAGCACAGGCAGCAGCACCCTTGTGGGTGCTGGTGCTGCTCCTTCTGCTGTCGCAGCCATGACAGGAGAGTCAAGGTTCCGCGAGAAACAGGCAGAAGAAATTGAAAAAGCACTTGCCTCTCTTTCCCTTGAAATTTGGACCATTTCTGGAGACAGTCCCAATGCCAACAGCAAGTCAAAGTTTGTTGTATGTTGTCTCTTGTGGCAATAAGCAGGGCCCCCAAGCAGAGAGCATTTTAGCATTGAATGAGAGGTGGGGTTTTTACTCTAGAGCATGGTACCTATGTTGTTTCTGCTTTTGCCTTTGAGGTCTCCATCTTAAGTCCGGGAGGTGTAGCTTGAAACATTTTGGATGCCTTGACAGGATAGGGAGTTTTTTCTCCTTTGTGTATGAACACTTTCTCTGTTTCCTCCTGGACAGAGGGTTGTCCTGTTGGGAGCAGGGTGGCCAAGCCCCAGCCAGTGGGACCTGTGAGCCTCTACCTGAAGGAGGCTCAGCCTGGCAGAGTTTTGCTGTGAGCCCTGGTTGTCCTTCCAGCAAGCTGGTGCCTTGTGTGAGATGCCAGACTATTGCTTTGGCAGATTGCTGCTTGCTTTTTAGATTTTCTGATTTGCTCACGGTCCAGCAGCTCTTTCCTCTTGGTGTATTGCTGGGGTTTGCTGTTGCCCCCCACTCACATGACATGGGGGTCCTGCCCCAGGACCTTGAGAGCGCTGGTCATCCAAGAGCCTCCTTCAATAGCAGGTGAATTGTTAAACTTTGTTGCTTTGTGTGTAGGGTAGCATCCTCATATACCGAAAATGATCCCTAAACCCCCAAAAGTCTGGCCCTAAACCTCAGAAAACAAGGTTGGCTTATAGCTGAACAAAAAAACCCCCAAAAAACAAAAAGGAAAAACCCAAACCACCCATCATCCACCTTTCCCATCTACTGCAGGTATGCTTATGCTGGCTGCAAAACAATTGCAATCATGAGCCATGCACAAGTTCAGTAGTTTCAGCTGCCTTTTTCCTGTGCTTAGTGTAGTTTTTACCCTTGGATGCTGGGCAGGAAATCCCAGCCCAAATGAAGTCAAACTGAGATTTGTCATTGACTTAGTGGAACCTGGGACTTTGCTCCTTATCTACAGCAGCAGCATTCAGGGATTCATATAGAATAAAACTCCTCTGGCTCTTGTTCTTCCTATGCTTCTGAGTGCCCAGATAAGCCCTGTGGGTTCCAGCTGGTATTTCTGATCTCATTCGTCTGGGGCCTGATAAGGTGTTACAATGTCCAATGTACAAAATCCTGTTCTGCAGTTTTACCTCCTCTTTTCCTGTATATATATTTTTTTTTTCATACTGGAAGAGAATGTGGCATTCCTGGCTGATAACCTGTAAAGAATACAGTAGTTAACTATAGCAAAATAATTATTGTGCTGTATGGCAGTGGTGACTGATGCTCGATGCATCCAGAACTGAAACTGCTCTTTTTTAAAATTTAGATTCAGCCATGTCCACCACAGCTGTTTGTATGGGTTTAGTCAACACCTTTTGGTACTTCTGAGCTCAGTAAAATCTTCTGTTTCTTGTGTGCAGTTATTGTGTGATCTCTCCATAGCACCTCTACAGAGGATCTGATTTTATTCTGGAAGAGCTGAGCTTTTACTCCCTGTCCTTTTGAAAACAGGACTCTGTTTTACGTGCATGTCTAGTGATGTACAAAGTAGATTCTCCCTATTCCATCTTTAACATGTGCCAGATTTCATCCAAATTCTAAAATAATTTTTAAAAATAATAAAGAAAAGTAGTGTTTATTACAGCTTTGCCATTCCAGTCTATGAGGCAGCATCAGGTTCCCCATCTCAGATTCTGTTATTTCCCTGTGGGCTCATACCATGCTTACCACATAGAGAAGATTTCAGGAATTTGCTGTCGTTGTGTAATATTCACCATTTGGTGTAGGGAACCTATGTCAGGCTGCCTAAACATTGAGTGTGGACTAAGAAGAGAGGAAGGCACCTCTGGGGGTGGTTTGGACCACATAAGTAGAACAGGAGCTAGGTTCCTACCCTCTGGGCTCTGAATCATCTTCAAAAAATGTCTGCCCCTCTCTCTGGAGTTTGCAGGGAGTCTCAGTTTCTAATTTGGACATCTCAGTGCAGTCCGCATGGTGAAATAGTGTGAGGACCCCCCTGCATGTTTACTTGAACATCCATTAGAATAAGGCTGTGCTCCCAGTGTCCTCAGGCTCCTCTTTGAGGGGAGCTTCTCTAGCAGTGACTGCTTGTTAATGTATTTTTCACCTCAAGGTCCAGCTTTGAAGAAGGACCTGCTTTCACAGATCTGCTTATTTGTATTTGTATATCTGTTTATTTAAGGGGTAGCTCTTTTCTGTCTCCTCTTCAGGCTTGGTTCTCCTTGCATATGGTGAAGAACATTTTTTGCTTGAGTGAGTCGCTGCTATAATTTCTCTTAACTGCCTGCTCATTGCAGCATTGTCAGGAGCCAGTGTCTCCATAGGTCTCTGCTCCACGTTTACCCTTGTGCAAAGTTGGACTTTGCATCTTGAAGAAATGTCTCGTGCTTTAGTGCCAGGTGTGCTTGAGTTCCTTCCCTGCTTGCCAGTACCTTTGTTTAAGGAGGGCACACAGTGCTGGCCCTCAGGAGGTTCTGCCCATGAGGAAGCCAAGTCCATCTTCTGCAAGAACTTCGTTTGAGCCTTTTGTTACAGCACAAATTCATAGCTTCTTAAAGAGTCTGAGTATTCCCACTTTTATGATGCCAGATTTGTGGCCTAGGATGCCAGGAGACTAAAGACCCACATTTTGTTCCATGATCAGAATATCAGAGCTCCTCCATTCTTGTCTCTGCCACTGGTTTTGCTGGGTGCTCTTAGGTAAGATAAATTCACCTCTGCCTGTCTTTGTGGGGCTGTCTGCAGTGCAAAACAATGACATTTCCTTTGCAAAATCCTCTGTGGATTACAGCAATGCAAGAATTTCTCCTTTAAAAGATTTTCTTAATATTTTTTCATAGTTTTGCCTGCTATGTCCATATTCAAAGGTGAACATTGCTGTGAGTAAGCTAACTCCCCATCAAGAAAATGGACCTTCTTGTTTTCCAAATGTCTTTGTTTGGCAGCTTGTGATCCCCTCAGTTGTCCCACAGTGTGGGCACCCCTGGCACCCAGGGTCTCAAGGCTTAACCCCTGTCTCAGTTCTAGTCTGCATGGTTTCATGTAGCACTTCCTTCCATTTACTGCCCTTTTCCCACCCAAGCATTTAGGCAGCTTCCCTTGTTCCCTTTTATCAGTTAGGCACTGATTTCATCTTGGTGGCCTGCAAAATAAATAGAAGTGCTGCAAATAACTTGCTTTTGGGGTTTTTTTTTGGGGGGAGGGGGTTGTTGTTGGTTTTGTTTGTTTGCTTGGGGTGTTTTTTTTGGGTGGGAGGGTGCCTGTTTGACCAAGCACTAAGCTAAGGACATTAATCTCAGATAAAATCTCTAAACCATCCTGTTGATGATCACATCAGCATCTCCTGATACCAAAAGACTTTGTATAGCCTTTGTCTTCTTTGTTACTCTCAGAGTTTGAGATATGAAAAGACAAGCAACAAAAACCTTCTCTTTTGGTCTTAGTTCCTTCAGATACTTCTTGCAGTGTCCTAGAGATGGTGAGATGCTGCAAAATGTTCAAAGATTATCCAAAAACATGAAGGCCACATGGCTGGGGAGACTGGATGCTGATCTGTGGTGCAAAGGCACTTTGTCATGGTATTATTTTGGCAGGTGTTCCTCAGCTGCCTCTCTCTTACTGTTCTGGTACCTGTGGTGTCATGAGAATGTAGTGGGTGGGATAATGTTGTCAGTGCACAGTATGACTACGAAATCTCCAAACACCACAGGTTTTATCTCAGTGGACCAGTGTGACCCGTGGTAAACAAAGGTCTGGTAATCTGTTTGCCCTGCTCGATACACACTGCAGTCTACATGGCATGAGTCTTGGCATTGTCATGCTACTGTGTGATTTGTTTTTCTACAAGTTTGCAGCTGGAAACCAACCCAGAAAAGTGCATTTATCACTGCCTTGTATTTTCTCCTGAAGAGGACATTGAAATCACAATTGCCAGCCTTCGAAAAACAGATTGATCAAGCACCAGATTTCTCTATCTCTTTTCTCAATTTATATCCCCATCATAAGGTGGACAACAGGGGTTGTAACCCCAGGAGAGAGCTTATATTTCAGTATCTAATGCTGGAATTCTTGTGCACCAGACAAACAGTGCAAGCTCTGGGACCAGCTGTAATGAGCACAATTCTGGGAAGCATTGGCTGCACCATTTTTAGTGTCCCTGCATTTAAAGGGCAGGTTGATTTCTGCTGCTCGGCATTTAAAGGGCAGGTTGATTTCTGCTGCTTGACATCTATCAACACATAATCTGGTCAGCCTGTTCTTTGCTGAAATGTACATTTTCATTTCAGATCTTCACTAAAGAGAACTTCAGCATATGCAGACACAACAATGGGTTCACTGCCACACCGGCTCCCACTATGTGCCACTCCTGTACTGAGCAGAAAGCTTTAATTCCCCTTCTAGGAGGGACCTAACCAAGCCAGAGCCCTGTGGTTGTACAAACATTCACACACAGAGTCTGAAACAAGACATCAAGGATTATTCCTGGAGTGATTAGGGACAAGTCCTAACAAGCCTTCATAATAATGCAGACTATTTAAAGCTTCTGAGGGCCAGGATCATATGGCAAAGGGCAGGGTAAATGAAAACAGGGTAATTTCTGATGCCTTGAACGTGCTAAAATGGGAGGTGGGGAATGTTTCTGTGAGTCTGTGGGGGGAGTTGACTGGAAGGAGGGGAACATTATAATAATAGTTAGCATTTATGTAACTCTTCACGTATTTAAACCACTGCACAAACACTGACTAGGGAGGAACTGGAATGCACTGCATGATACCCAAGGCAGAGCTATTTAATTTTTTTTTTTTTTTAGTGTTGATCTAGGGTAACAAGTAGCTCTAGCGAGGGGAGCAGCAGCATGGCTTGCCTGACACGTGAATGGGTGTCACTTATTGCAGCAGGGCCAGAGGGATGCAGAAATAAATGAGTATGGCTGTGGTGAGTAGAGTATTCCCTGGGGGAGCAATGGGGTGATCTGGCTCTGTCATGCCTTCTCTTGTGCCCTTACAAAGGTGTGAAAGCCTTAAAGTGCCATGTAAGCCTCCTTGACAGTGACCACATTTTGCCCTTGCCTCACTATCAGCTTGGCAAAGTGTGAACAAATAGGTGCAGTGATCAATAGCTGTAATTTCTTTCCCCCCATGGGGTCAGGGCCAGCTTGGGGGGTTTGAAATCAAATGGAAAAAGGCATTTCCCCATGGCTACGATGGCACAGTGAGGTGAGGACGACTGCCAGTCCAGCTGCTACCAACAGAAGGCCTATGAAGGAGCAGCAGGGTGCTTGGCCACCCTCACTTAGCACGTGTGTGTTGTCCATCAGGTTGTCTTCCCTGCACTGCTGGGAGAGAATCTGTGATGATACAACCAGGGCAGCAGCAAATCCTAGCAACTATGACAGGCCTTCCTTGTGCCTCTCTTCCCCGCATTAACCCAGGGTTTCTTTTTGCTACCTGCAACTTTTTACACATTTTCCAGAAGGGTTGTTTTGTCTAGTGGTTGAGAGGTTCCTGTGGGGGCCTCAGTTCCAGGATGCCTGGGTGCAGGTGCATCTGCTTTTGAAATGACTGAGAGTTGGGTGGCTGACTGAAATGGCAAGGAAGATGGGAGGAATCAGGCAACTATTTTCTGTCTTCCTTGCTGAACTGAAAACTGTGAGGACTTTTTTTATTTTTTCCCTGTAGAATGAAGCATTCAAGGCTCTAGACTTAACACAAACAAAAAGAAAAAAGTGTATAGCAAGATAAAGTCTCATTTCAAATGGAAAATTCAGCTTTTCTCAAAACAAAATGGCTTGATTTTTACTCACTTATGTTTATTTTCTCCCAGAACGAACCAAGTCACCAGAACCACTAGGGTGGTTGTTTTCATGCACCGTTTAAAACCTCTGGTCAATGAAAACATTTCCCTGAAATATTTCTCTTGGTGCTCCCTCTGAGCATCTCTGTTTGCATCACGCTTTCTTCATGCAGGATGCAATACTGGGCTCATGCTACCCACTCCTTCCAAGATGCTCCTTTTGGTTTTGATTTTTCTGAAAGGCTTTTCAAAGGACTGCCAAAGGAGTTGGGAGAAATCTTCTCAGTTCCAGTTTCTCTAGTGGAGAGGAGAAACCATCTATTTAATATTCTGTTTACAGCTCCCATTTCTTATGTGTCTCCAGGGTGGAGATGGATTGAGAGGGCTGCTCTGGTGTCCAGTCCTGGGTGGAGGTTCCTGTATCCCTATGTGCATGGATTTATGGTAGATCTTGCTTGTCCTTCCCAAGTGACATCTGAGTGCGATTTTACATAACGTTTCCTCTTCTCATTCAGGCTCTTCTGCAGAACTTAGCTGTTCCTGCTGACTCCCAGTTATGAAATATCTTCTTCTCTCTAAATAGAAAGGCCTGTCTTGGTTCTTGAGAGCTTCCTGGGATGTTCCTACTTGTGGACTTTAAGTGCTGTGCAGAGGCCTTGCTCCCGTTTTTGGCTGTTGCCAGAGAAGAGCTGTTGCCTGGAGTATTGTCTTGTGCCAGTGCCCTTGGCTGTTGCACACATGAACTGAACATTTGAGGGACACCCTTTCTTGTCTTCTCCTGTGTGCTCCATTGTTTGATACCCAACCTAGTGGCTTGGAAACCTCACAACAAGTGCCTTTGTCTTATTGACGGGCTTGGCCCAGGTTGCAAATGTCAACCCAAGGTGTCAAAGTGAGTCACTGCACTCACACGCGTCTGGAGAGGATTTTCCGTGCCGCACGATGAAGTCATTGACAGCCGTGTTGTGCAACTGCCCATCGTGAATCATGGGGATCAGTGGCTGAGGAAGGCTCAGGCTGTGGGACCAACTCATGTAATTACCTATAATGACATGAATATAGCACAAATTAATTAATGACTGACATGCTGTTTCCACACTTGGCCCCAGCTGTCCCATTGGGCAGCCTAATGCTTTGTGCGTGTTGCTGGCAGGCTCTGTTAGTGTTCCACTTCTTTTGTGGGGGAAGTGAACGAGTCTGTTCCTTGCCTAAGGGAGATGTCAATGCATCTGGCTACTGGCAGGTAGCTGTGGAGCAGCGAGTCTTCAGAGTGTGAACTCTGCTCTCTGTTGCCCTCTCTTCCCCATTGCTTCTTTGTTTTTTTTTTTTTCCTTTTCTTTTTACATCAGTTTCCTAATCCATATTCCTCTCCTGCTTTTTGTCCCCTTTCTTTCACCATGCCCTCACTCTCCCACTTTCCCTCCTCTGTTTCCTTTCCCCTTTTTTCTGCACAGAAAAAAAAAAAAAAGTTGTGCTAGAAGATAGTTTTTGTCTTTGTCAGCCAAAATTCTGTGCTCTCTTCCTGTAAATATTTCAATTTCATCATGAGACAGCATTAGTTTGTTAGCATTTTTTTGACTGAATGGGCAACATATTCTTCTAATGTTTGTTTCTTCTGGGAAGTTTTTCTTGGTGTTTTTTAATGTCTTAGTGTTTTATTAGCATTTCCTCTTGCCAATGTTTTGCTGTGGAGTGCCGCCTGGGCTTACTATGAATGTTTTGGTATGAAGCAAAGAGAATTCATATTTCTGGAGGATTTATTCCCTTGGTATGTGTTTTGGGCAAGACCCTGTCTCCATGAATATGCCAAAGGCAAAAATTCTCGTGGATTCCTTTGAGGAGCCGGACTGAGCCTTGCTTTTGCAGCCGTGCAGGGTTGCTGTGCCCCACGCAAGTCCTTGAGGGAGAGGGCTGGCTTGGACAAGAACGGGTGGCACAGGGCTTGTGCACACCATGTCCATGGGACACGGCTCTGCTGAGACACACAACAGACCTGGCTTGCCCACAGCACTGAAAGGCTCAGCATCACAAGCTTGAGTCCCCTCTTTTCATGCAGTAAATCATCAAAACTTCTCAGAGCTCACGGTCAGTAATGCCGGCCTTGGCAGCGTTCAAAAATCACGAGTCAAGTCTTGACAAACAGTGATGCTGAATGAAAACAATCACAAGACTGAAATATGTACCTGCTTCTTTACTGCTGCTGCCTGGTTTGGGAGCCTATAACTGCATTCAGATGTTATCTCCAAGTTTTCCTTAGCAAGCATGAAGGCTAGAAAATGTTTTTTATTAAAAAAAAATTGTACATTTCACCTGATTTCAAGACTTGGAGTGTGAGAAATGGATTGGCTCTTGCAGCAGTTGGGGTAAAGCAGGGAGGGCTGCCATATTCTGAGGTGAGCTGGCATCCTGGGAGGAACACTAGTACTGCAGGGAAGTGATGGGGAGATGCAAGACTTTGTTTTCTCCTGGTTAACTTGGGTCTTTGGGATGGAAACCAGGAGGTTGAGTATGTGTTTCAGCTGCTGATGAAGGAGGGAAATTGTGACTTTAGAGAGGAGAAAACTGAAGACTGTGGAGACCTGAGGCTGAGCATATCCTCTGCTAAAGTTGCATTGCTCTGAGCAGGGCAGCTACGACAGAGGCAGGGCTGGTAACAGGAGGTTGTGGCCATATGTTACAGAGACTGATGGCTCCTCTGAGATTCAGCATTAAAATGCTTCACAGAAAACCAGATAGCATGTGGTGTTCAGTGAGATGAGCACTTGGACCACACCTGGGCTGGGTTTGAGAGCAGACCACATCTGCAGGTAGCAAGAATTTCTTGTATGGATATTGTGTGTGTGTCCGTGTTTGTGTAAAGCTCATCTAATAGTGTTTCCTGCTTTTGAGCACAGCTCAGAAAAAAAAAAAAAAGGTTGTTTTCTGATTTGACAGTAAAATGCAAGCAAGGCAAAAATTGAAAACCATCACAGAAAAGCAGTAGAAAACATCTCTGGTAACTTCCAGTTTTAAAAGACACGAATGAAAATATTTGGTTAAAGTATTCTTTATTTTCCCCCACACCTTCTCATCAGCTTTTATTCTGTTCTGCCATGGAAAGGGAGGCAACGGGGGAAGAATGACGAAAAACCTGAAAAAGTTTCTTGGGTTTATGGGTGTTTTTTACTTAAAAATTAGAAAAATTTGAGGAAGGGTAGGAGAAAATGCTCATAAATTTATTTTCTTTTGAAGAAAAACCACTGGTCGTTTTTAAAAAATGTTTTGAGCAATTCAGTTGTTATTTGAGTAATTCCGTGCGTGAAGAAAGAAGATTGGTTTCAGAATTCAAATTCTGCAATTCAGAATTTGATTTGTGGATCCTTGGTTCTTTTAAAATACAAATGTAGGTAAACATATATGAGCTAGAGCAGTTCCTGCAGAATAATGAGGCTATTTATTTGGAATAGCCCTTATTAGGAATAGCTACTTATGATGTGTTTAGTTTTCAGTGCCTAACTGGAATGATGATTAAAACCTCTGTCTGGACAGCAGCCGCTTGCCTTCAAGGGTAGTCTCACTTCCATCTCCACCGTAAATAGCTATACACAGTTTGCCATGTTTCTTCGAAGAAGTGTTTTGGACAGTCTTAACCTGATTTTCCAGGAATTTCCTCTCCCTTGTACTTGGAAAGTGTTATTAAGTGGTGCCTTTCTCTTTCCATGCCTATAACGCATCCCAAGGGTCCGGATGAAAGGCGAAGTCCAGTGATTCAACACTTGAACATAAGCACAGTAACATCAAAGAAAAGAGAGGAGCAAGGAAAGAGTTTATAACCAGGGGGATGCTGAACAATGTAGGCTCCTTCATATGCATTCAGTTGTGGTGTCTCTTCCTAGGTCACTTTGGCTTGGAGCTAAAGGACAAATCCATGGTGTACATGAGCCCTGGCTTTCGAGGTAATGCCAGTGTGTTGGGTTGCCACTTGGGAGTCCTGAGGTGGAGATGGAAGCCAAAGCACACGTGGCTCTTGGGTGTCTCTCTGTATGATAAACCAGGTTAGAGAAGCATCTTCTTTTGAAGCCCTCAAATAATCATCCTCTCCTCAACAGTTCTCACTTAATAATCCTTTTCTTTCTGTCCCAGTGGGATGCACTGTGCCATTTCTCAACAATGCATGCATTTTCTTTCCACTGAAATGCTATGGTCGGTGTTACAGTTTTCAAATTAAAAACTGAATGTGTTTGGATATTTTTTTCCCACACAAACATTTCTTTGACTTGCAAAATTCTTTTCTTTTAAAAGTGTCAGAGTGGATTTTTAACCCATTCTAAGAAACTTTCTGATGTCAAAAATGACTAATATCCTAAAGCCTCTTGAGAATTGTTTGTCCCCATTTTCCTTGCTGAAAAATGATGATTTCTGGAATTGTTTTTTTTCTTTTTTCTGCCTTCTGTTTGTGTCTCCATAGTTTTTTCTCCTCCCTGTATAGCACTAAACTTTGGAAAGAGTGATTTTTCTGAACATGGAAAGTAAAAGAAATGGCACAGTAGTTCAGCTGGGATTAAAGAAGTGATTTAAGCCAAGCCTGATCTATAGGGAGAACTTTTCTGGAACCAAAATGCTCCTACGTTTTTTTTTGAGCTTAATAGCTTTGGAAGTTCAATGTACACTTCTACAAGGACTTCCAAATGGATCTTGTTCGCTAATAATTCCAAATAATTCTTGCTGGCTTTTGGGCTTTTTCTCCATTAGATTTTATTATAGGACTTTTTACATAATGGGAGAACACAAACAGGAGATTTGGAGCCACAATTTCAGAGCTCTTTGTTCTGAGGTTGGGAAATCGGTTTCCAGATGTGGACCATGTT